>CM062805.1:76150801-76659372 GCA_031772625.1 Pinus tabuliformis
TGAGAAGATTTTTGTCCTTTTATTTGTTGCCTGAGTTCATAAATATCTATCATGGGCTTTAATTTTGGAGGATGATCTAGGTTTAATCGCATTTGGCCCGCATAAACTGCATTGGAGAGTGTTGGGATCATATGGGTGGTTGTATTGGTTAAGCATTGTAACATAAGCCATTGGCTATCCGGTTTAACCAAGTGTTGCCAATAATGTTTAAAAGTTAACTGAGATAACTTTTTGATGTTATCTACCTTCGTCTTGGACCAATCCTTCCAATGTTCCATTAGTGTTTTGACATCAGGCAACACATCTATAGGCATTATTGATGTTGGGTGCAGGAATTACACTTAAGCAAACTCCTCAACACTTAATTTGTCAACCCGGGGGATCCGTAAACTTAGAGACAAAGCATAGGCAATGCCAGAGATGGTATGAATCTTTCTAATATAAATCCCTACAGTCTTTAAAGGAAAGATTGTAGAATCAAACTAAAAAGAAAAAGGAAACTTGAACCATCAAAATAATCTAAGACTGGAACAAGGAAGAATGTATTTGCAAAAGGGAATTAAAAATAAAGGGGCAATCACTCTAGTTAACTATTGTTTAACTACTGAGTGTGTGTTTTTCTTTAGCAGAGACACTTAGCAGTCTCGTTAGATGCGCCCCTTAAACCTACTCCTTTAGATATTTCCTTCTTTCACTAATCTATCCTGCACTATCACAGTTTGCTTGCACTAGTGCAGGAACAAAGATTTATGTAGAAGGTATAAATGGTGTCTTTACTAAAGGCGTTTTACTTTCTGCAAGGGTTTGAACCTTTCCGAGTTCAAAGCACTCAGATCCCTTGGCAAGAAACTAGTTCTTGCACGAGATCAAAGCTTCTTGCACTTAGCATTTAATTCTTAAAATAATTGCTTAGTTACTGCAAGTGCTATTATACTGTTAAATCAAATTGCACACATAAAAAATGAATGTTTTTGATCTTGGCAGAGTGGAGAAGTAAAGAAAAAATCCATATACATTTATCCTGTCATAAAGCATTTAATGAAAGGAAGAAAATTGTGGGAAGTAGACAAAGAAAGCTTGTCGTATCACACCAACGTGCAATGGTGCAGGTTCATTTCTCCTGCTTGGACTAGGTGAGGAAAACCAACCAAACAGAACTGCATAAAAGGAAATATCACAGCAACATGCACTGGTGCAGGTTTATTTCTCCTACTTGAACCAGGGGAGAAACCAATCTAAAATCAAGTGCGGGAAAGGAAATTTAGCTACTTCACACAACGGATCCAATTTCACTCAAACAAGAATGCATGTGCTTGAAATTAAATCACACTTAACAATATAAACACAAATTACAGGAAACAGAAAATAGGGTAAACATGTTGGGTTGGCTAGGCCCTAGCCAACCAGCATGTTTCCATTTTAAATAAAAACGTTGCTCAATACTTCAATCAATTCATCAGCTCAAATATAGAAATGTGATTTATAAAACATGAGGCAGAGCTCCCTTTTATTAATTCACTGAGGCAAGCACATGCGTGAATACATCATCCAGCCCAGATTCAGGCGATAACAAAATAAAATAACCTGTTACTGCCTCTCTGGCTGTGTCTCTATTCTATCCAAAGACTCCCTTAGTCCTATTTACATTCTAAATTATATAGATCTTTGGCCAAGGGCCAAAGTAGATCATTCAACCGATTACATAACCAACCAAAAAATTTATCTTCTCGGCCTTTAAACTTAGACAGTTAACAAAACTAGTCGTAGCTAATCTCCATCCTTCGTTCTTCATAGTTTTGATCTCAGCTGCCTTTGGATCGATCTTGTTGTCATGGTTGAAGCTGCTCAAAATGGGGTGATTCGATCTTGGCTGCCTTTGGATCGATCTTGATGTCGTGGCTGAAGCTGCCCAAAACGAGGTGGTGATCAAGGAGGTTCGGATATGCTGCAAGGATTTGTTGTGCTGGCAACGGTGCAAGATCTGATATTGCACTAGGATCAATGGTCACGGTAAGTACTATAACTACCAAATAAACATTGGATATATCGCTAAGTTACAAAGAGTGATTAAAAGTAAGAAATCATGTAATAAATGATTAAATAATGCTAGGTTAAGTTAAAAATATGAAAAATAAATTGCATACGAAATATGTCACCATTCTTGGACTAGTGCAAGATGATGGTGTATAATAGAGGTAAAACGGTGGTAAATGATTATGATTTAGGAACGGGAAAATGGAAAAAAGAGAAAAAATTAGGGGGCTAACATCCTCCCATCCCTAAATTTTTGTGTGTCGTCACACAACTCTTTACCTTTTCAAAAAATCTTCAAAATTTTGAGCATTCCAGCTCAATCTTGCTCTGGCATACTGACATTAGCCTGCAATGTTTTAGACTTCTTCTTTCTAATGTTCTTTAGTTTCTTTGTCACCCTTTTAAGTTGCTTGAAACATTGCACAGCTCGGTACTTCTAGACTTTAACTTCTCTTTTCTTTTTCCAGATCTTCGCAGTTAATTCTTCTCTACTCTGTTCTTTATCCTCCTGCGCTTTAGGTATGAGCTGTTCTAAGTTATGCACTTGAAGCTCTAGTTCAACTACTCGAGCTGCATGAGTTACCGAATCTTTTTCTTTTTCTATCTCAACAGGGGTTGTGTCTTCCTCAGGGACCTCAATATCCCTCATGGTTACATCAGGAAATTCTTCTTCCTCTGGTTCTTCTTCTTCTACTTCTTCTTCTCCTGCTTCTTCTTCTTTTGGTTCTTCTTCTCCTAGTTCTTCTTCTCCTGCTTCTTCTTCTTCTGGTTCTTCTTCTTCTAGTTCTTATTCTTGTGGTTCTTCTTCTTGTGCTGGTGCTTCTTCTTGTACTGGTGCTTCTTCTTGTACTGGTGCAGGAGGGGATTCAACGTTTATGGGGACTGTGGTTATTTGCCTACATCAGATTCATTATTCTTTTTTCGGGGCTTTTTAATGAAATCTTCCAACAGAGTGTCATCTTCGACCTTTGCAAATTTTTCTACGTCTGCAAGGACTGACAGGTTGTTTTTTTCTGGGGTCTATGCCTGTACTTGTGCCATAGAAAGAGTCTCTTCAATAGGTGAACTAGCTTTCTTCTTATTGGGAGATGGGGCCCTTCCTTCTTTTGATTTTTCTCGTCATTTCCTTTTTGCACTGGTGCAAGAAGGACTCCCCTTTTCATTCTTGCTCGAGCCCTTGCTTGTGCTGGCAGGTGTTGGCATTATGATGCATGTGTTGTACTTGATGGCAACCCACTCATAAAAGAACAACTCACTTATATATATCTAGATGAATCTACAGAAGAGATATCAGATGTGACAAAATACATGGGATGCAGGATAGCTCAAAGGAATCAAATGACAATTCTCAGTATGATAAGTTAGCTTTGCCATCAAGTCCAAATGGGGAGATTTTTGGTATTATGATACAAGTGTTGTCCTTGATTGCAAGATGACATATCATAGTGCAGCGGGTCAGTAGCAAAGAGTTGATGATCAGAATACAAAGAATGAAGAAAGAAGAGTATATACGCAGGTTCACTATGTACCAAGTCACATATATACACAAGTTTGCTATATACCAAGTAGGGTATACACGCAAGTTCACTATTTACAAAGGGGCATATACACGCGAGATTGCTGATCAAAAGTTGCGTATGTGTATGCACACACTTTCATGCACGGAAAAGTGCGTACATGTGAAAGCTTATTTTTGGGTCCATGGTATTTAGACCTATGGTTTTGGTGCTTGGTATTGTGTCCGAAGTGTTGAACCTAGGTATTGGGTCCCTAGTATTGGTTCTCAATGGTTTTGGACCATGGTATTGAGTATGGCCTAAGACTATAAAAGGAGAAGAAGATCATTAGGCAAATGGATTGAGAAAGTCTTGAATAAATGATGAAGTATGAGATCTAGTATGTAGGTGATGGGTTCATGATGCTTTTCTTGATCTAAGCTAAGAGGAATCTCAGCGGTTTATGGAGAACAAGATCTAAGGATAGATCGGGATCTAATGGCTTGGAATGAATCATCTTTATACGGTTAGATCATGTTTATTCTAGATCTATATACTGACGCATGTAATGTTCTGTAAATGTTATGATCTAGGTATAACTCAAGTCTGGAACAGCTGCAAAGTTATGAGTAAATATTTGTAGATCTGTACACGGGTTGGCTTTGGTAAAAGTGCGTATGCATACCGGTTTGGTTCATCATAGTAGTGTATACATTATGAAATATGATCTGGTTATTGTTGCAAAGTTCTGTTGTCTGTTCTGTGTTCTGGTGATTGTGTTGTTGACGGGTCCAGTATGAAAATTGGATGAAACGTGGCCTTCAGATTATGGTGTTGTGCTTCAGGAGTATCCAGTCTGAAAATGTATGAAACGTGGTACCTGGAGGAAGAAAGAGAAGGTTGTTGCCTTCTGTAGGTCGGCACCTACGTACTAGTACCTCAGCTAGTACAAAAGCAAAGGGGGTGGTATCTCCCTTCCAATAGCAGCTAGAAAACGAGTAAAGGTTGGAGCATTTTAGTAGGCCTGCACCTACGTACTAGTAAAAGGATCGGCTAGTACAAGAGCTAAGGGGGTTGCAGCTCCCTTCTAGGAGAAGCTGGAGAACGAGAGAAGGTTGTAGCCTTCTATAGGTAGAAGCCTGTGTACTGGTATAAGACTGCACCGGTACATAAATATTGTAAAAAGACGTTTCTTATTGAAAGAATATAGAGATGACTTGCAGCAGGTGGTTTTCACCCACATTGGGTTTCCACCTTACATCATGGTGTTTAGGTGTGCTTCTTGTGTGTGATGATCTGTTCTGTTTACTGCACTTGTTTACTATTCATATGGTTAATGAAGTTATGATGCACTAACTAAAGATCAACATTTAATGGATTAACTGAATCATAAGTTTACTGGATATACGCTAGTTGCATTAGACACAGTTGCATGTACACGCAGGTTCCCTTAACTGAAGTAGCGTATATGAATCTGAGTGTGGAAATGAAAAAGTTATATTGATTTGATAATACTGATTCACCCCCCCCTCTCAGTATTATTTCCAACAATTGGTATCAAAGCAGGTCCTTTGGTAGAAGCTTGATGCTTGAAGGAGATCCGTAGAACAATGGGAAAGAATATTAAGAAGAAAGCACCTAAGAAGAAGAAGACATCTTAGAAGAGCTATGACAGTGGGAGAATCGATTGGGGAATGTGTGGAAGAAGCACTTCAGATTCAGAATCACTTCAAAATGAAGATGAACAAGCAAAAGAGCTATCATATATGAATTTGTTATTCTCTGGTGATACATGTATCCATCCATTTGGAGATGATGAAAGTGATAGCGAAACAACTGAATTTTCTCTTATGGGTGAGCAAGAAAGATATCAAATAGAGGCAAAATTTAAAAGGCTTACAGACAAAATTAGAGATCAACAAGATCTATTGAACAAAAGGGAATGTGCCTTCAAAGAAGAAGCTACCAAACTAAAAGCTCAAGTACAGGAAGGAAACAAGGTAAGGAAGTTATTCAAGGACAAGGAAGATCAATGTCAAAAGTTTCAGGATGAAGTGACATCGTTAAGAAATGAAGCCAATGAAAGAAGCACAACAATAAAGAAACTCAGAGATAGATCCAGTTACTATGAAAGTCTTGAAGCTATGATCCTCTCGCTAAAAGAAGATCTTGAAAAATCAAATAAGAAGAATAAAGAACTACTCCAAGCTCTTGAAAAACAAGAAAACGAAGTTCTTGAACTAAGACATCAGTTGGAAGAAGGAAGAAAAACTGAAGAAAACATGAAGAAGCCATATCTTGAAAAGGAAGAGCAACATCAGGTTGAGGTAAATATATTAAAAGATAAATTAGAAGAAAAGGATAAGCTCTTACGATTTCAAGATAGTACTAAGATCTTGGATGATATTCTTAGTAGTCAAAGGTCTCCTGCTATCAAAACTAGTCTTGGTTTTCATGAATTTGTTGAAGGAGAATCTAGTTCACAAAGTAAGACAAGGGACTCTAATGTAAAATCTGAAATGTTCAGCAATGAGATGAGAGGTCAATCCCATCAACAACCAAGGAAAGAAAATCTTGAAAGAAAGTCTTTTATTCCTAACTATGGAAGTGATAGTCGGTCAATTCCTCAAATGAATAATGTTGAATGTTATGTATGTCATAATCTTGGACATGTTGCAGCCAGATGCAGAAGAAGAATGGTTCAAGACCATCACTCAAAAGGATCATCACGTTCTAGGTACTTTAAGGGATATTGCTTTGCTTGCAATATGTTTGGTCACAAAGCTGTTGATTGCTATAGAAGGGATATGAAACATGTAAGATGTTATGCATGTAACAAGCTTGGACATATAGCAAAGGAATGCAGGAAAAAAGTATGGACACCATAACAAAAGGAGAAAACATCATCACACTTGAAGATATGGAAGAAGAAGGAAGTACAGTCAGAAAGATGTAGCACAGCTCAATATACAGACATAACTAACTCAGAGGGAGCTGAAAGTGTAAAACTTCATTGTCCTAAATCTCATACACAAGTTTCATAAAGGGAAGTCGCGTATATACGCAAGTTAGTTATTGATCAGTCGCGTATATGTTAGTTTGAGGAAAAGCGGTAGGGACAGGCTCAAAAAAAGGGTCTGATATGATTCAGTCCATTATTTTCTCTATTTGATAATGGTTACAATCTGCCGATGATGTGGGGAAATGTCTTGACACTTGTAAGATGTTTTAAAGTGTTTTGATCTTAAATTAATGATGATGATGCCTTGATACTTCTTGCTGATATATGCATGATTAGATCTAACAGTGAACATATGGCACAGGTTCAGGGGGAGCATATGCTTTTAATAATGCATTGTTGGCATTATGGTTAGTAGTCCTTGGTAATGATGCTTATATGGCTAAATGATATATCTTGCTATGATATGATTATGAGTTGTCCATGACAAAATCTCATATGATTCTTGGGTTTACATAGTTGGTGTTCTGATCAGATTTGTGGATGCATATATGGTGCTTACATGGTGATCTTCATAAAAATAAGGAGAAGTACAAAGCTTGAATAAGCTTGATGATGAGTCACTCATATGCTGTTGTCTTCATATGCATAAATATCATATAATACAATTATGATGCAGGATTCCTATAGTTCTTGACACTCATGTGAATGAGGATTGTTGCTGTTGATGACATCAAGAAGTCTTGACAAATGATCTTGAGCTCAAGATACATAGTGCTAATACATGGATGATTACTCAAAGTTGCATTGTTGGAGACATGATGATGATGAGTTCTTACCTATATGATGATAGGTTGATACTTACATATGTTGATTGATGTAGATATTCCCAAGTGATGATACTTGGATCATGCAGATCTTGATGTTGATGAAGATGGCTATGGTGTTTCTAACATATGATATAGGTTGCTGGTCTAGATGCTATTGACTGATGCTTATTGGAGAAGATCATACACTATGTATGATAGTTGCTGATGACTATCATGAACTTATTTAGATGTTTGGTCTCTATTATAAATATCATGTATATCATTCAATGTAAAGGTCATATCAAGACTCATGATGTAATAGTTTTTCTGTATCTATTGTAGTCATTTGATGAATCCCTTTTGGTCATATGATGTAATTTGTACCCCCTCTATGCATGGGAAGGATGATGTAATAGTCCAATCATGTATAAACATTTGGTATCTGGCATATTCCCACTTGGTTGGGTGGATGAGTCAATATTGGTATATCCCCACTAGGTTGGGAGATGGATGTATGTATGAGTCCTTGGTGATAGGAAGGTCATTTATGATAGAGTCATGTTCTTCTTGTAGAACATAATTTGCAGACCTTTCTTACAGTCAGGGGGAGCATGAACAGCACACTTCAGCAAAGCAGAGACTTCAGCATGTACTTATAGGGGGCATGGTTAGATTGGTACACCTTGGCATATACAAAGGGGGAGCTCATTCAGATATTTCAGCAGGTACTCAGGGGGAGTACGGACAGTGGAATGTTTATCAAGGAAAGAGAATATCTTGGTCCGCCCTTTGCCCTTGATGTCAAAGGGGGAGAGTAATTTGGTGTTGTTGCCATCAAGTCCAAAAGGGGAGATTATTGCCATTATGATGCATGTGTTGTACTTGATGGCAACCCACTCGTAGAAGAACAACTCACTTATATATATCTAGATGAATCTACAGAAGAGATATCAGATGTGATAGAATACATGGGATGCAAGATAGCTCAAAGGAATCAGATGACAGTTCTTAGTATGACAAGTTAGCTTTTCCATCAAGTCCAAAGGGGGAGATTGTTGGCATTATGATACAAGTGTTGTCCTTGATGGCAAGATGACAGATCATAGTGCAGCAGGTTAGTAGCAAAGAGTTGATGATCAGACTACAGAGAATGAAGAAAGAAGAGTATATACATAGTTTCACTATATACCAAGTCGCGTACATATGCAGGTTATACATAGGTTCACTATGTACCAAGTCGTGTATATACACAGGTTCGCTATATACCAAGTAGGGTATACATGCAGGTTATACACGCAAGTTCACTATATACAAAGGAGCACATACACGTGAGATTGATGATCAAAAGTCGCGTATGTGTATGCACGCACTTTCATGCACGGAAAAGTGCGTACATGTGGGAAAGCTTATTTTTGGGTCCGTGGTATTTAGACCTATGGTTTTGGTCCTTAGTATTGTGTCTGAAGTGTTGAACCCAGGTATTGGGTCCCTAGTATTGGTTCTCAATGGTTTTGGACCATGGTATTGAGTAAGGCCTAAGACTATAAAAGGAGAAAAAGATCATTAGGCAAATGGATTGAGAAAGTCTTGAATATCTAATGAAGTATGAGATCTAGTATGCAGGTGATGGGTTCATGATGCTTTGCTTGATTTGAGCTAAGAGGAATCTCAGCAGTTGATGGAGAACAAGATCTAAGGATAGATTGGGATCTAATGGCTTGGAATGAATCATCTCTATACGGTTAGATCATGTTTATTCTAGATCTATATACTGACGCATGCAATGTTCTGTAAATGTTATGATCTGGGTATAACTCAAGTCTGGAACAGCTGCAAAGTTATGAGTAAATATTTGCAGATCTGTACGCGGGTTGGCTTTGGTAAAAGCGCGTATGTATGCTAGTTTGGTTCATCATAGTAGCGTATACATTATGAAATATGATCTGGTTATTGTTGCAGAGTTCTGTTGTCTGTTCTGTGTTCTGGTGACTGTGTTGTTGACAGGGTTTCAGTGTTTTAGTATTGGGTGATTCAGAGATCAGTGATGTAGGTGTAGTTGATGGATGTTTTGCAATGGTGATTGATTTTGTGCTTCAATGTTGTTGACAGGTCCAGTATGAAAATTGGATGAAACGTGGCCTTCAGATTATGGTGTTGTGCTTCAAGAGTATCCAGTCTGAAAATGTATGAAACGTGGTACCTGGAGGAAGAAAGAGAAGGATGTTGCCTTCTGTAGGTCCGATCCTACGTACTATTACCTCAGCTAGTACAAAAGCAAAGAGGGTGGTATCTCCCTTCCAGTAGCAGCTGGAAAACGAGTAAAGGTTGGAGCACTTCAGTAGGCCTACACCTATGTACTAGTAAAAGGATCAACTAGTACAAGAGCTAAGGGGGTTGCAGCTCCCTTCTAGGAGAAGCTGGAGAATGAGAGAAGGTTGTAGCCTTCTGTAGGTAGAAGCCTGTGTACTGGTATAAGACTGAACCAGTACAGAAATATTGTAAAAAGAAGTCTCTTATTAAAAGAAGATAGACTCGACTTGCAGCAGGTGGTTTTCACCCACATTGGGTTTCCACCTTACATCATGGTGTTCATGTGTGCTTCTTGTGTGTGATGATCTGTTCTGTTTACTGCACCTGTTTATTGTTCATACGGTTAATGAAGTTATGATGCACTAACTAAATATCAACATTTAATGGATTAACTGAATCATAAGTTTACTAGATATATGCTAGTTGCATTAGACTCAGTTGCGTGTACACGCAGGTTCCCTTAACTGAAGTAGCGTATATGAATCTGAGTGTAGAAATGAAAAAGTTATATTGATTTGATAATACTGATTCACCCCCCTTCTCAGTATTATTTCCAACAGCGGGGTCCTCTGTCTCCTTTCCAACAACTGTCTTTTTATGTAGTTGTTTTAACAGTGCCTTCCGGGTCATGCCTTTAACTTCTAGTTGTTCTTGGACCAAAATCTTTATCAGGCTGTGGTGATATAACTTCGTGTCAGCTCGGTCTGCCCGTCCATCCCACACACCTTTGGCCATTTTTTCCAAGCTCTTAAGAAAATAATAGGGGAAATTCATCCTCCACCGAATGTGCCAAGTGGCTTCAAAATGCTGCAACATCTTGAAATGGTATACAAATGTGCAAGAGTACATTCCCTCACAGATTATAAATCTCTAAAAGATTAAAAGGAGGTCTTGCCACTGTCCCAGCAGGGCACTACACGGAACTCATTCCTTCCAATCTACCTCCATCTTCTTGTCGACGACGAAATGTTGCCATCGCTTCCTTTCTAGTTTCTGATTTTTAAACCACTGCTCACCAGTATTTTCCAATCTTGTCTCTGTTGCTACAAACGCGTCCGTAACTTCAAATTTTAGAGGCCCAATTTTTACTCGGCCATTTTTTAAACTTCCGGCAAACTGTAAGGCCACTTCTCTGTCATGCCCGTCAAACTCCTACAAGAATTGAAGAAAGCCTGAGTCTAGTAGTAGTGCAAGACTATTGCAATACTTGGTAGTCTGTTATACCCTACTGAGAGATGAGGGTTCGTTTCAAATAGGAGACATCGCTGCTTAATGGCTATGAACAGTCGAGAATTTTACATGCAACACCGAGAAAATTGGTTCTTATAGATAGGGATCTGATTGTCCACCATCATTTCCATCTTATCACCCATTCATTCCACTGAAATAGTCGTGGATGCATGACATCTTTGAAATCAGGTCGGATTGGTACTTGCGGCAACGTTTTAACGGCTAGGTGAGGTAATCATTATGAGTGAAGGACATCTAGGATTATGGCGGGAAGGGGTAATTATGTCCAAGCAATAGTTAAACACTTCTGCATTCCTTCATAATTCAAAAAAAGATCTTAGCATTCATTAAAAAATGATCATGATTCTTAACTTAAAAAAACTTTGTACTTTAAATAATTTTCTCCTAGTTAATACGATAGCACGAGTACTCATCAACTAAGTGAAAGGACTACTTATAAATTTCATGATGACCACTTTCCTATGACGTATACTATGAAAAGAGCAAATTGTATTATCTTTCTGACAGGGTGCATGCTTGCACTGGTCTGCTTGCACCGCTTAAATTATGCTATTCTGTCGATACCTGTTATCACAAAATCTGACCTTGATAGGCTGTTGATCAAGTACACTCTGAGTAACTCTTTCAAACGAATCTTTTAGTTGAGGCTTAGCCTCCTCAACTTGAGAGGGCTCTCTCAATAGGTTTAAGATTTTTGATTAATGATTAGATGGCCAACTCTAGGAACAGAAATGGACAAATGTATAACTAGTTGACTGGTTGAATCAAATATTAGCAAACATCTATTGGGCTATGGATTCAAGATAGTCTTCAACAAAACAACATGATCAGCAAAACATGGAAGTCAAGGCACTTAGAGTTTAGGTTTGTAAAATAAAACAGTGACACGATGAATCAACACAGTTTACAAGCGTGTGCAGGAAGTTAGAGAATTTTCCAATGAATTCTAGGTATCACAAGCTCATACCACTGCAAATAAGTAATTGAACAAGGACATAAGAACATCAAACACATAAACTCCTTTTGAATCTTAAGTAGTCAAAATGATCTCTGTATTAGGTTTGAAAAACCACAGTTTCTTACAATAACACAATTTTCTTTTGCTAATGAAACTACCAACCCTGAGGAATTTGGTTCTAAAGCTTTGTATAGAGTTTTACAACCCTGGATACTATGATCCATCTTTAGGGGAATTTGAATTCCTAACATTAACACCTATCTATTCATAAAACAAACTACTTAATTACAACTTGACAACTAGTTGTCTTTAAGAGTCCTAATACAAATAGGAGTGAAACTCCTAAAACATGCTTTCAACAACCTTATCTATGACTTCAATACATTTTTTAATCAGCTTCCAATCCATGTCTTCGAGCTTGATGATGTCCCCAATGCTGTTACAAACCCTGCTGAGTCATGACCTAACTGTCCTGAAAATAAGGAGATAGAGTTCCTCCTTTTATGGCCCTTAACCCTTTATGCTTATCTTCGAGCAGTCTTGCTGGTGTACATGTGGCATGTATTAATAATCCATTAAAACTTCATTTTCCACCTGTGCAGAAAGGGAAGCTCGATCATATGGAGGAAAGGATGAAACATGACTGTGCTATAAAAATACTCTGTTTTCGTAGCACAGCTCTTATATCCCTTATGAAATACTTCTTGGAACTTTGCTTTCTACACCACTGCCATCTAAAACTTAATATATGATCCCATGTCTACCAAAAACTTCAAAACTTGGAATTAATTAGACCTTACCTCCGAAAAGCATCTATAAAGTGCTAAATGGTCACCTTCAGTAGTTTCGTAGCGCGCTACGAAACTGCTGTGTATGCTCTTTTTCAACATGGCCTTCAAAAATCTGTAGTTTGGGAGTTTTTCAAAATTCCATGAAGACTAATATGATCAACCAAAAATCAAAACCACTTACCCTCATAAGATGTTCTACTTCACATCTGTCCTTCTTTTTATATGCCAAAACTGTTTTAAGATATATCCTTCACTTCCCTTTTTCATCACCCTGTTTCATTATTGTTGTAGCCTCTTTTCTAGATTTTTTTAACTGTATTTCTAGATCTTCAATTTGTCTCTTAAATTTTTCTCTTCAATCCCCTATTAGTAGCTCTCAGCTAAGCATTAATCCTCCTTACAAATCTGGCTTCTTTGATTGCAGGAACAGTCTAGGTAAAGTACTCAGTTTCACTGTTGACTATTTCTGGTTTGGAAACTTTTTCAACTTCCCAGAGAGCCTTTATCCTTTTGAAATTTATCCTCTCAGAAACATGCCTTCTTGTTCTCACTGTTAGTCTTGCAATTTCATCATTAGCAGCCTTTAACCTTTCTTCCATTTCTTCGTAACTGGCTTTTTCTGTTTGAGTGGAAAGAACTTTGTTTTTGTCACCTTCAGGTCTTGGAGATGGAAAGTCTATCAACTCTTCTTGAATAGTGGAGGCTTCTTCTATTCTCCCCAACTCAATATTAGATTCCTGCATCTTTTTGGATTACCTAGTTAAGGGCTTTCTGGGTTTGAAAACAAATGCTGTAACATCATCCTCAAATTCCAGTTTCTTGGAGGGTTTCATTTTCTTCGACTTTCCTTGATCAAATTTTATGACATCTGCCTACACCAAAGGGGATTCTGCAATAGAAATGGCCTTTAAAATATCATTCAAATCACCCTTCAAGCTTGAACCTTCTCCTGAGATCACTGATTTTCCATTCTTCTTTGCAATTTGACTTCTAGTCAATCTCCTTTGAACTGGTTTGTTAGTTGACTATTCTTGTGTCATTCCCTTAACCTCAGATATCTTTACCTTTGTAGATTTAGGAGTTTCAAGAATAACTACTGGTGTTTTGCTTACTTTCTCTTTCACCTGCTTCCTAGGTTTCAACTTAACAAATCTTTTTGCCCTGGACATTACAGACTTGCTGGTTTCTGTTGATGGAGTTCCTTTAACCCTAGGGCTAATGTCTACACCTTGATTTTCTGCTCCAAAGTCACATAAAAACAAGAACGAAGACCACTTTTTGTTGATCCTTTCGAGCTCATGTAGAACTATCAGTTTAATTAGACCATGATGAAACATGGAAGTTTCACATCCTTGAGATTTCAACTGTAAGTTATATGCCATCCTAGCTACACTTCGATATAAGAAGTAAGGCAAATCTAAATAAATCATACCAGTAAAATGTAACAGGAGTTTAAAATGATATGAATAAACCTTTTGATATCTACCTTCACAGATAAAATAACGTTGAATGTTGAAGAGAAAGTTGGCATAGTTGTCCTTGATGTAGTTTCTGGGAACTGCCTTGGTTAAGTCTGTTTCTACAAACTCTAGCTTTAGAAACAACTTACATGGTTCCATGTCAAATCTGAAGTTTTTGAACCATATATCTTGCCCCCTTGGAATCTCTGTCACCAAAGCTATGACCTCTGGAGAAATTTGCAAGTTCAAGATTCTGACCTTTGTGCTTGAGCCAGTGAAATGTAATGCAAACTCCTTTGTCACTTGAGTATGTCCTCCCTGCAATTTTTTACAAAACTTTTAGCATCCTGCTTACTTGAAGGCTTCTACAAATGATTTATCTCTGACTAAGACCTCGGTTCTTTTAGGCTCTGTTCTTAAACAATGATCAGACCTGTGACTTTTCTTCTCCTCTGTCATATTTCCTTCTGAATTCCTATAACAAACCAACCTCACTTGAATTATGGATGAGGAAAACCTTGGTGAAAAATTACCAAAGCTTATCATTTGAAAAACAATTTTTTTTTAGGGTCTGCATGCAAACTACAATGAGAGACTAGCTAGCCCTTTCGAATTTGAAATTACCTTTCATAATGGGCCCTAAATTCGAAATGATGAGTTTGGATGGCGACATGCTTAAGGACTGACTCCTAGCTAACACCTAATAATGAAAATTTTAACGGAATATTAACAGATTGATGTTTGACAAGACTGTTCTACGAATCCCCTCTTTCGTAGCGCGCAGGGAAAAGCACTATGAAAAGAGCAGCGTTTTCGTAGTGCAAAATAGACATTTTACACTATCTGTGCTATGAAAACGTGGTTTCGGGGCTAATTCCAAAAATTTTCAAAATTGTTTAAGCTATGAGTTTCTAAAAAGAATGTAAGACTCACGAAACATGGAATAAGGTTGTTAGACTTTATTTGGATATGAAAAATGAAACTTTTGAGACTCTTAACCTATCACCTACCCATTAGAACATAGGGTGACTTGGCACTTATCTAAGACCATGACTAGGAACAATGTAAACCCTTATTTTGGTGATAATAGCACCATTCTTCTTTCATTATGATATAGGACAACATGCTTTCACTAGTTCAAGCATAATATCTAAAAAGAATAGAGAAGTTAAATAAAATATAGGCTGGACTTCCTCAATTTTATACTGGAAATTTGCTTCGCCCTTTCTTGATACTTCAGAGCATATCCTTTTGCTCTTTGTGGGCGAGATCCTGCAAGGAATTCATGAGGGAACAAAGAAGTGGGAAAAGGGAAATTCAGAATGGGAAGGAATTTAGTTACAGGGATTCCAGGAATAGTACCACAAGAGGGGATAAACAGAAGTGGGATAGGGAAAAAATTCAATGGTAAAGTGGGATTTTTTTCGAAACAGACAGGGTAAATCAGAAGAATATGAGAAGGTTAACCATTATGGGATTGAAGAAGAAAACTAAGGGAATATTGTGAAAATGGAATATGAAGAAAGGCAGAAAATTTTCTAGAAGGTCTGCCTACACTGGTGCAAGAAAAAATAACTGCAACAAAAATTAAGCGTTACTTGAATAAAAATATCCATGCTAATTACCCCAATTGTATAAAGGTTGGTTCTGATGAACCTACTTTTACTTGGTGGTCGCTAGCATATCTAAAGATCAAACAATATTTTCTTTTTAATAGAAATTTTTGATCTTTCTGCCAGCAAGTTGGTTTTCAGGTTGATCCATCTGCAATCATGTCAGCGAACTGATTTTCATAATTACAGGAAAATGTTTTTTTTTCCTTTACTTTTTTCCTATATTTTGTTTTTTACATTTTTAAGAAGAAGAAGAATTCATGTTTTCAAAAATTGGTATTACCATTCACCACTACCATCCCGAATTGTTGTTGGACTTGCTATGTAAAATCTTTCCTGGTAAGTGGCTGAAAATACTTCTTTAATCTGTGTCCATTTACCAGGAATACTAAATTTTGTCCATCAATAGTTTAAACTTCTACTGTTCCATTCTCGAATACTTGGATCACTTCATAAGGTCCCATCCAATGTGTATGGAATTGCCCTTTAAAGATTTTAAATCTAGAGTCATATAGGAGCACCCAATCACCTGGTTGGAATTTCGTTTTTTGAATAGACTTGTCATGCCACCTTTTGCATTGCTGCTGAATTAGTATGTTCTGTTGAATAGGATCCCTATCAAATTCATCTAACTCATTTAATTGGACAAGACACTGCTGTTGTGCCTCAGAGAGATCTAGTCCTAAATGAACTACAGTTCTGAAAGTTTTGATCTAGAATTCAATTGGTAACAAAACCTGTTTGCCATATACCAGCTCATATGGTGTATGTCCCGTGCTATTTCTCCAAGTGGTTCTGCATGCCCACAAAGCTTCTGGTAATCTTTCAGCCCAGTATTTCCGATGCATATTCACTGTCTTCGTAAGAATGGACTCGATCACTTTGTTTATGGATTCCATCTGGCCATTTGCTTACAGGTGATACGACATGGATTTCCTGTGTCAGATATTGTGTTGCTCCGTCACACCCTGTACCAGATTCGAAATAAATTGCGGACCATTGTCAGAAACAATTTCTCTAGGCACACCAAATCTAGTAAAGATTTCAGTAAAAAGAAAATCAACAACAACTTTCTTTAGCAAAAGAAACAGCTTTAGCTTCTACCAGTTTTGTAACAAAATATGTACAAACCAAGATATGCTTTTTACTTAATGACGTTGGATTTATTGGCCCTATAAAATCAATAGCCCATTTTTCAAATGACTAGATCATAACTTGGGGAATAAAAGAATTTCATTGGTTTGATTAGGCTGGCCCATTCGCTGACAGCTATCACAACGCCTAACATATTGTTTAGCATCCTTAAACAAGGAAGGCCAAAAGTAACCAGCACACAATACTTTATATGCAGTCCACTTATCAGCAAAGTGGCCTCCACAAGGTTCGTCATAAGAAGATTTCAATATGTCAAACACTTCCTCCTCTCTTACACACCTACGGATAATCAGATCTTGACCAGTGTAAAAGAGATCTCCTTGAATCCAGGAGTATGCAACACTTTTCTGAATAATATTCCGCTTTTCACGAGAAGACAAGTGGGGCGGTGTTTTCCCAGTAACCAAGTAATTGGCAATGTCAGCAAACCACAGAGAATCTGTTGACATAGAAAAAATATGTTCATCTGGAAAATCATCATTAACAGGAATTGCTTCACCAAGATTATCTAATCTAGAAAGAAAATACTACAACGTTAGATTTCCCTGGTCAATAAACAATAGTAATATTAAATTCCTGCAACAATAGTAACCACCTAGTCACTCTACTACTAGTCAATGGCTTGGTCATCAAATATTTAATCGCAGAATGATCAGTTTGTACAAATACTTCATATCCTGTAATATAGTGCCTGAACTTATTAATTGCAAAAATTACAGCTAAAAACTCTTTCTCTATAACTGTATAATTTAATTCAGCGGAAGACAAATTCTTAATAATATAATAAATAGCATAGGATTGTTTATTTTCCTCTTGTCCTAAAGCTACACCAATAGCCAAATTTGAAGCATCAGAGGAAATGTGAAAATGCAGGGACTAGTTAGGACCTCTCAAAACTAGTGCATGTACTAACTTTTCCTTCAATGTTTCAAAAGACTATTGGCAAGTTGTGGTCCAAGAAAATTCAATATCCTTAGCTAGAAGTCGGAAAACAGGGGCAGCTATCTTAGAAAAAATTTCAAGAATATCCTATAGTAATCAACATGTCCTAAAACACCTCTTACATCCCTTTGAGTTTTGGGTGCAGGAAGATGCAGAATAATTTCGATCTTTGCTGAATCAACCTGGATATCTTTACCAGAAATCAAATGGCCAAGTACCACTCTCGCTTTGAAAATTAATCTACATTCCTTGTCACTTAAGGCGAGATGGGCTTCCTGACAATGAAGAAGTACTTTTTCCAGATTTTAGAGAACTCCCTGCAAAGAATCACCGAACACAGAAAAGTCATCCATATAAATTTCTACAAATTCTAGTTCAGCAAAAATGGCCAGGACTGCCCTTTGAAAGGTAGTCGAGCATTACATAAACCAAAGGGAAGCACTCTATAAGCAAATGTACCCCATGGACATGTAAAAGTAGTTTTATCCTGATCTTCTGGTGCAATCTGTATCTGGTTATTGTGGAGCTATAAAAAGGGTCTCTTTCACCTCTAATTACCTCACATTAGTTGTCAATCCAGGAACGTTTTGTTATTTCAAAGAGTGTCCCAGTCTGAGGCTATGATTTGCCAGAGTAATGCTAGTAGTACAGTGTTCAGAAATACAAAAGTAAATGGATGCTTGTTTACAGCAAACGACTTCAAAAAATTAAACTACACATTCAGAAAACTAAGCAATTTATCAGCCAAGGGTTCAGTAGCAGTAACTCATCCCTTTGTAAACTGATGGGACTAAGGTAAACCAAAGAACAGATCATGGATCTGGGAGCCAAGCAGTAAATTTCAGTGCTCACAGCCCTTGATCGTTCCTCACACCAAAATAACAAAGAACAGAAAATAGAACGGCAGATACGAAATGGAACAGCGAAATAAGAAATGGAACAACAAATCTGAAATAGAACAACAAACCTAAAATAGAACAGCAAATCTGAAATAGAACAGCAAATAAGAAACTGTAACAACAACTAAGTCTAGCAAGCAGTAACACCTTAGTCTACAAGATCAAATGCACGAATCGTGACCTACAGGAATCAAACGACAATCTTTCACTCTTAAGGACAAATTGAACAACACACCAAAATGGAACATCACTGATCAACGACAAATTATAGAAAAGTACTTCAAAACCATATATGCACACGACACACCTTAATAGTAACCTGATCTCGGTAAACCAGTTATCCACAATCACAAAGAACATAATCGCTAAAATGAATTTCGTAATACCAATGAATAAGTGCATGGAACAGAGGCTCTGTAATTGAACGTCAACAATATTTTGTAAAGACTGATAATATTATATCAACACTTAGAAGAACAATGATACGTTGCAGAGTCAATGAAATAGTTCTGTCTCAGTAAAGTAAACATAACAGAGCATGTGATGTAAACTAACAAAACACATCAGATTACCAAATAATGTTGATAGGGGTACACCGCTTGAAATTACTCCAAACTTAGGGATGAAATAGCAACCGAGTTTGTATTAATGCATAAAATAGAATTACAGTAGATCAGTTTTCAATGAGACTCGATGATCAAAGTTCCAATCTTCAAAGAAATTACATAAAACATAAGGATTCTACACCTCAGGCTAACAGTGCTACCCCTTTTATAATGATGAAGGTGGAGATGTCTAGGTGCAAAAATAGTTAAAGCAGCGATCCCTCAGGATCAAAGGATCCTAAGGGATTCGCCGAACCATTAGTTCTCAGTTATCTCTTTTCCTTCTTGCGCCGAGCTGACATCTCCACTTCCTTTCCAGGGCTGATTCGCTTTGATCTGTTTTGCCTTGTTTGCATACGGTTCCCCATCAAAGGGACAACAGTTAACCCGGCTTTGTTCTTTCCTTCAGCACATCAGTCTTTTGTTTTCCCTTCTTTCTGCATAAGAAAATGACAATTGTCAATATTTCCGCTTTGCGCATTAATCTCACAGGTTTTATTACAATTTCTTATCATTTTCCTAGTTCATGATGCAAAAGGTTCGTAAGTTCTAATGAAAACATGGTGAAATAATTACCAAAAACATACCTTCTTTAGTACTCCACACACCCCCCTACTTACCCTTTTTCATGCCCTCATGAAAACATTATAGTTGACATGTACGGCAATGAGAGAGTAGGCTAGCAATGGAATCTCATGTGGAGGTCTACAACCATGATGCATAACTAGGTGTTCAAAGAAATGGCATGTCTGACCGTCAGGCATCTCATATAGGGCTTGGTACCTAGGTGCAGGGTGCCAAATAATTTGACTCCGGAACCTATATCCTAACCAGGATGGCCCTGCCCTCAAAATGACTTCGCCATAGAGGTGCAAGCGGTCAGCGGCTAACTTAAAATTTTCATACTTAAATGGCTCCCTAAGTTGGATATTCGGATTAGAGATCTGATATCGAAATTTAGCCGCATCAATGGCAAGGTCTTTAATAGTGAAAAAGTATTCTATTCCTTGCTGATTGATTGCTGTGTGAATGGGTCTTAATGCTTCAATTACACCTGGAGTCTTCATGAGGTTCCTATGTTCTCTCCACAACTGTACTGGATTCCTAGGCTCAGCTCTTATCCACAAATCTAATCTGTTTTCTTGCCTTTGGAAAGCATTATAGGCTTTAAGCCATTTAATTTGATTAACCCCAAATGAAATAAATGCCTGCAATTGGATATCCCCAACAAAAGGCCCAGGGTTTAGCTCAGTCTCCTGGTCTAATACAAGGTTATGTAAGTAAAATGCACACAGTAGTCTTTGAACTTTTACCCCATAGTGCTTAAAGTAGTTTATGAAATCATCGAGCGTGTTAATTTGTATGGGAGCACCTACTTTAATAGCCTTTATTTTCAATTGCAAATATCGTTCCATTAAAAGCAAGGCATAATTCTTAGCAGGGGCTCTACATGCTAGGACGTCATTGTACAAAGAACATAAGGTATCCATCTCCTTGATAACTATATCTAACCTACGAGTTACCTTCGCGACTTTTTCTCCTTCCCTTCGCCACCCTTCAAAGGCCTGGCTTTCAGATAGATTGACGTTCCTAAGCTATTGCCGAAGCTCTTCATACCTTTCCCGAGGGACCATTTGATCTCTGAGCTTTTCTTTTGCTTGATGAGCTCGCGTCAAACCCTCCCGTAGGGTTTTCGTTCTCGGATCTCTTTCCCATGCGGTGGTGGAGACCAGGAGTTTTACCTGAATTTTCCTATTGCGTTGTTTTGAGTTCATGACCCTTATCACTCCCGACGGTGGTGCCATTGTCTGAATTTCCTTATCGCAGGTCAATCTATAATCCATTTCTATCTTAACGTGGATATCAGGTGAATGTTGTTCCTTTTTAATTTGAATAGCAGGCTGCGTCTCAACAACATTTGGAACAACATCCCGTTTTTCGATAGGGTTTTGAATAGCAGGGTGGAATCTGGTCCTCCGATCCTTTGTCTTGAGTGGTTTTGCTGGATCAATTGCATGTTTCCTCCCCGAAGACCTTTTTACCCTTTTCCTTGCTTTCAAAATCCTGATTTGCTGTCGAAGCTGGACTATTACATTCAGTAGTCGCTGTTGTTCTTTCCGTAATTTCTTAATTTCCTCAATTTCGTTAGAAGGAACAGCAGACTGTTCACTACGGCTTGGATTATGATCAATTCCCTAATTTTGTTTCTGGGGTGCTTCTTTGTTGCTCTGCTCTGGCTGCTCCGGGGTAAGGACCTAGCTGGTTCTGTTATTTCTTGGGTGACTTCCTTTTCTGCCCCCCTGCCTCCGGAGTTTCTTCTGGTGTCGTATGGCTAGGAATGGATTGTTCCTGTTCTGCATCTCCTGTCATTTTTTCATCACCAACGGGCTGATTCTCCTCTTCTACTTCATCTGCATGTGATTCTTCAGGTGCATTTCCCTCCTAAGCAGAGTGTTCTTTTGGTTCTTCTTCAGCATGGAGGTCTGATGGGCTAGAAGATTGGCCATAATCGCCCATATTGGCCAAAAATTTGGCCAATTCACCTTCTCTCAATGGATCCTGCATTGGGCTGCTTTCCTGCTGTCTCGTTTCCTCCTCCTGCTCAGATTGCTCGGTTTCTCCCTCGTTTTCTCCTTCCTCGTTTTCCTGCATTACTTTCTCATTGTTTTCTTCTTCTAATCATGGGGGTTTCTCATCCCCTGTATCTTCTATCTCTACCGGTTGGCTAGTATTTCCTTGGGGCTTCTCCAACCTCCCTCGTAGCCGTGCTAGTCGGGCCAATTTCCTTCATTTTTCTGGACGCTCAGGTGTACTGGTGGCATGTTTCGTTTCGGGGATGGTGTGGTCAACCTTCCTTCTATTATGGCAATTAGCTCTTCCCAGCTGATCTGCTACTGGGTAAGGCTATGGCTGGCTATTAACCGTATCAACCCATGATGACTAACAATTGATTCTAGATGTTGTGCCTTTTTCATGCTCCATGCAACATCATGCAGTAATGAATTCAAGAATGCAGGTATATTTACAGAGCATTTTTGTTTTAACATAGCTAAAAGTTTAAGGTGCCGTGGTCTTACCACATCGTTTCTTCCTTCACAGGTGATATAGCTTTGAATGGTCCTTGCCAATTCTTCCCATGGTTCTCCTAATGCTACTGGTAGAACCCCCTTTCCTCTAATTGTCAGGCTCTGGCCTTCGTCCTGGAATGTTTCTATAATCTTCTGCAATCTCTCCTTCTTTAGCGTCCATACAGGCCCAATAGCTGGCAGTCCCGACACCTCTACGATTATGTCATCGGTGACTGCTATGTGTCTCCCCCTCACTGTGGAGTGATCCTCTTGCAAGTTCTGCAAGAATTCAATTGTTGCAATCTCGTTGGATTCCTGTAAGATTGAAATAAGTTAGCCACCCGGCTCTTGCTAGGATTTCCCATGCAGCATCAGAGACTGTTAACACCAGCAGTTATCTCCGAATCGATCTCCCTCCCATGTTTATAGTTTTGCTATGAAATCTCAGAATTTTGACAATGGAACGGCAACTTTTCACACTGTTAGAAACACAGAGAGGCTGACAGACACGAGAATCACTCAAAATCTAATGCTGTGTAATATACAATGAAAATGGCTTAGGAACAACAAGTCATGCAAAGAATAAAAAATAGTATACCATTGAGTCGTGCTATTCCCAAGTACGCAGTTTCCCGAATAGCAGTCTGACACGTCATCCAAGGAATGATGAGGTTAACCTCCCCCCCCCCCCCCCCCCCCGCAATGTGATAGGCCGTCCCGCCGTCAAATAAAGGAGCGGCGTGCTGGTCTGTTCTGAAGCAGAGTCATAAAGGAACAACGTATGGCAATATGCCATGTTTACAAAGGTAGCAGATTACCGAAATCGAGGCGTCAAGTTGGATCGCTTAATACGTAAGAGACTGCTGTGATATGATGTGAGGCTGGGAGGATAGGACATCTGTCGTACATTCCGAGTCTCATGCGGTCATTGTCAACTGCTCTGCCATGATTGGTGATAATAGATTTCATGCATTGTATGGTTCGGAAAATAATATGCATTCGTCTTATATGATTGATTACTAAGGTATAAGAAATAGAAGGGCGCTAATAACTACCTATTGGTGTAAATAATGTGACTTCAATACCATTAATAGTGCTCTGCTGCCGACAGGTGTCCATAACCTTGGTAGAGTTGTTTATTTCACCCATGGAACCATGATCCTTTGTGTATGCTTAGGAAGTGTTGTGTGATGTCAAAATGTAGGCCATTATGCTGGCTTGGTGACCAGTTAGCCATAATGCCATTCACGAGGAAGGAGCAAAAGGTGGGCAGGCTGGCTCGTGATGAGACCTCCTGTTCCAAGGGTTCTTTATTTGATATACCTTTTGTACCATATCCCTAGTGTGGTGGGTATAGTGGGAATGCCACTTCACTTTCTTCCTCATGATCATGGTAGGCTAGCTCTTGGTGAGACCCCCTATCCTGCATTTGACAACTTTATATAAACAATTCAGTTTGCTCTTTTTTCTCTTCTTTTTTCTTTTTCATAAAGTACTATCCCATTTATACACAAAGGGTGGTTCAACACTCCTTAAGAGTGGGAATGGTGGAAGAAGTCTTAACATCTCAATAGGAAGATATAAACCCTTTGCTCTTATTCCTTAATAATAATCAAAGAGGATTTAAAAGGAACCAACATGATAAAGATAACCAATCATAGTAGAGTTAGTGAAGCAATGACAGCAAAAGAGAATAGGTAAGTGTGTCCTTCCCTCTATCCTTTTACAAATCCAAAGCAATTTCTTATAAAAATAACGATTTTATAATTCACCTGATTTCAGTATGTTGTGATTTTGTATCCATTGCATAAGTGCATAGCTGTATTCCAAAAGACTTGAAAGAACAGGAACAGTAAGCATCCTTAATTTAAAACAGCAAGGAGAACAAGCATAAATGAAAGGAATATGAGGATGTTGCTGCTTCAAAGAGGTAGAGCAAAAGAATACAAGTGGTGTTCTTTTTAGAAAAAGGAACAACAAAGATAAAAAATGTTGTTCCTTTGGAAAAGGAACAGCAAAACACACAAATGTCGTTCCTTTGGAAAAGGAACAGCAAAGAGAAAAAGTGTTGTTCCTTTGGAAAAGGAACAGCAAAAATCGAAAATGTTGTTCCTTTGGAAAAGGAATAGCAAGACACACAAATGTCGTTCCTTTGGAAAAGGAACAGCAAGGCAAAAGTGCTGTTCCTTTGGAAAAGGAACAACAAAAATCGAAAATGTTGTTCCTTTGGAAAAGGAACAACAGAAAGCAAAAATAAAGAAAAAGAACAAAATTAAAGCAAAATGACGGCCGATCCAACAAGTGCTACTCTTTTGAAAAAGGAACAGCAGAACGAAAAAACGTTGCCCCTTTAAGAAAAGGAACAACAAAAATAATAACATTGCTGCTGGTTCTAAAAGTAACGGCAAAGCATTTGATTCAAAAATATGTACAAAAACAAAAGAAATTATGTACAAACTGTGAAAAGAGATAAATTACTTAATGAATCTCAGGTGAGGAAGACTTCTCTCCCTCCCCCAAAATTTCCATATCAGAGTCTTGGCATAGCTGCTGACAGAAGGACTCCCGAGTGAGTGGTTTGCGATAAAGGCGAACTCGATGGCCATTTGCCTTGAAGGCATATCCAGAACCATCAATAGTGATTAGAGTAAGAGTACCATTGTCATGTACCTTCTGGATTTCGTATGGTCCCAACCAACGAGTCTAGAGTTTCCCGGGAAAGTCCTGAAACCTGGAATCGTACAAAAGTGCCCAGTCTCCTTCGTGGAAGACTTTATTTTTAATGAGAGCATCATGCCATTTAGCTCACTGCTGTTGGATAAGTGCAGTATTTTGGATTGCAGAGAGCCTAATTTCATCGAGCTCATTGATCTGCTACAATCGATTAATCTGTGCATCCGTTAAATCTAAACCAACTTCCTGTGCTGTTTGCAGTGTTTGGATTTTGAATTCTATGGGAAAAATGGGTTGCTTGCCAAACACTAATTGATAAGGTGAGTAACCAGTGGTACTTCTCCATGTTGTTCTGTAAGCCCACAGTGCCTCTGGTAGTCTGGCAGCCCAATCACATCTATGTGACGCGATTGTTTTTGTTAGGATTGCTTCTATTATTTTATTGCTACTTTCTACCTGACCATTTGCCTGTGGGTGGTATGGAGTAGTGATTTTGTGTTGGACATGATAGTTTTTGAGTGTTGCAGCTATTTTGTTCCCAGCAAACTGTGGTCCATCATCTGTAATTATATCTCTTGGAAGGCCATAACGCACAAATATATGGAACAAGAACTGTATGAGAGAATCTTCTGTAGCTCTCGACAACGCCTCTGAGTCAACCCATTTGGTGACATATTCTGTTGCCACCAAAATATATGTTTTCTGGTTTGAGGGTGGGTTAATTTGTCCGACGAAATCAAGGGCCCATCGTTCAAATGGTTCAATGACTAACTGTGGGTTCAAGGGCATCTCATCGGATTGACCAAGGCGTCCTGCTCTCTCGCAATTGTCACAGGTTTGGACGAATTTCTTTGCATCTTTGAAAATTGTAGGCCAATAATACCCTGTTTGCAGGACCTTATGTCCAGTTCTGCGATCGGCAAAATGTCTGCCACATGGTCTATCATGGAAGGCTTTTAAAATGTCGAAGATTTCATCCTCTCGAACGCATCTTCTAATATGCATGTCTACCCCTGTGTGGAATAGGTAGCCTCCAACGCACGAGAATCGAGCACTCTTTTGAACAATCTGTTTCCACTCATTAGGGGTTAGATGTTTCGGTAGTTTACCTACTGCTAGGTAATTGGCAACATCAGCATACCAGGGTGTTTGAACAACAATAGCAAACAGATGCTCATCCGGAAATTGATCTTCAACTGCTGCTGCATCGATTGGCTTTGGCATTCTTGAGAGAGAATCGGCTACAGGATTTTCCTTTCCAGGTCAATCCTTGATTGTAATATCAAATTCCTACAATAAAATCAGCCATCTAGTTATTCTGCCATTTGTGATAGGCTTGTTTGCTAAATATTTGATGGCAGAATGATCTGTATACAAGATAACAGGGTATCCAGCAATGTAATGTCTAAATTTATTGACAGCATGTATTACAGCTAAAAATTCTTTCTCAGTAACAGTGTAATTTAATTTAGCAGGGGATAAATTTTTGCTAATATAATAAATTGCATATGGTTTTTTATCCTCTTCCTGCCCAAGGATTGCTCCAATGGCTGTATCTGAGGCATCAGATGATATCTGAAATGGAAAATCCCAATTTGGTCCTTGAATGACTGGGGCTGTGGACACAAGCTTCTTTAGATCCTGGAAAGCACGTTCACATTTTTCTGTCCAAATAAAATCAATGTTACCAGTTAGTGCATACAGAGGTGCAACAATATGCGAAAAATGTTCTATAAACCTCATATAATAACCAGAAAATCCAAGAAAACTGCGTACCTCCATTTGAGTGGTAGGAGTGGGAATAAGCAAAATTATTTGGATTTTGGCTGGGTCTACCTGAATGCCAGTTGTTGAAATATAGTGTCCGAGAATAAGTCCTTCAGTCATCATCATATAGCATTTTTCATGGCTTAAACAAAGCCTGGTAGCAATGCAGCGTTGTAGGACTTTTTTTAGTGTATCCAATGCTGGATCGAAATTGTCTCCATATGTTGTAAAGTCATCCATGTATACTTCAAGTCCTTCATTTATTAAGTCTGCAAAAATGCTGAGGATAGCCCTTTGGAATGTGGCAGGAGCATTGCATAAGCCAAAAGGTAGAACTCTGTAGGCAAATGTTCCCCAAGGACAAGTAAAATTGGTTTTGTCTTGGTCTTCAGGGGCAATCTGGATCTGATTGTATCCACTGAAGCCATCCAGGAAAGAAAATAATTTCTTTCCTGCCAAAGTGTCTAATACTTGGTCGATGAATGGGAGAGGGAAGTGGTCTTTTTGTGTTGCTTTATTTAGTTCTCTGTAGTCCACATAAATTCTCCATTTCCCATTATTTTTTGGTACCACCACAAGTGGAGAGACCCATTTACTATAGGAGATAGGATAGATGAAGTTGACATCTAAAAGTTTTTGAAGTTCAGCTTTTACCACATCTTTTAGATGAGAATTAAGTCTCCTCTTAGGCTGGCAAACAGGTCTCGCATCTTTTTCTATGTAAATGTGGTGGGTACATAATTGAGGGTCAATTCCTTTCATATCAGGATAGTCCCATGCAAATGCTTCTTTATATTTCCTCAACAGATGGATGAGCTTCGTTTCTTGTTCAGAGGTGAGGTTGGCATTAATGTTTAAGGTTTTTCCCGGTTTGATTTCTACAATTTTACTATTTGCAACAGAGGTAACAGGTATTGTTTGATCATGTGTATCTTTAAGAGGATCTTCTTCTAATTCGTTATCGAATGCTACCTCTATCATGTGACACTGTGTGAGAGATCTGGATTCAGTTTGACTAATAAATTTATTAATCGCATCATCCTCTATCTGATCTTTAAAATCAAGTGCCTCTTGTATAGTTAATGGAGATCTAATGTTGTCAGTAAGGTATGATACAGGGTGCTTATTAGTTTTGATCATTGTGACACATGGCTGTGCTGGAGGATATAAGGCTAAGTTCTTGATGTTCGCTGCCCTCGTTATGGTCATATTGCCTTGTCGGCAACCATTATAGGCATCGGCAGTGGTAAGCCAAGGTCTACCTAAAATCAATGGGTGTCAATCAAGTTGGCTTTTGGGATTTATTACTAGAAAATCAGTCGGATATTCCCAGGAGTAAACAGATACCATGACATTGTGTAGCGTGCCTTCTGGCCTAACCACAGATCGGTCAGCCAGCTCTAACAAGGTAGAGGTGGGTTCTACAGATGTAATGCCTGGATTTTGGCAAGTAGTATTTGTTAAGATGTTGATTGCAGCTCCTAGATCAACTAAGGCATTAGGGAAGGTTTGACCATAAATTTGTACGGTGACTATTGGATTTCCTGGGTCTTCGTATTTAATGGGCGTTTCTTTTCCTGATAATAAGTCAGATAGAGTGCCAACTACTTGGACTCTTGGATTGTTTGTTGTATTCCTCCTTGGTTTCTTTACACACAATTCTTTGATAGTCTTTGCATATATTGGAATTTCTTGAATGGCTTGGAGGAATGGAATTTTTATGTATAGATTTTGTAATTCTCCCAGAATGTCAAAATCAGGATATTGTGTAGGTCGAGGTATGATTAATCGTTCTGGGAACGAGGGAGAGGATGTGGTTGTTTGGTTATGAGTTTGTTGTTTGTTCACATCCTCTTCTTGTGACAGATGTTCTCTGGGTAACTGATTTTCAACATGGGTTGTCCTTTCTCCCTCAGTTTCAATAATACGCCCAAATCTTAAATGAAGATCATTACACTCCCTCAGATCAGCTCCTATTTCTGATGTTTTTATTATTTGGACAGATTGGACCGGTTTGTTATTTGGATTGGGGTTGGGTTGAGCTGGGAGTTGCGGTCTCAGATTAGACTGGGGATTTTTTTGTAGGGCTGGCAGTGTAGGCTAAGGGAGCGGCATGGTTCCTACTAGCTGATGCATCGGTCTTTGCCAGTTTGTCTGCCAGGCTGAACTTTGTGAAGTAGGGGGAGTCCATTGTGGTGGGTATGCGTTACTTTGCCAATATGGTGGAGTATAGGGAAAATTTGGCCAACCAGATGGGCTTGCCTGATTCAGCCACGGGGTTGATGAAGGAAACGACTCAAGTGACCAATTTGGGGGCAGGGGTTGGGATTGACTTTGCCACATATTATATTGTTGAGCATTATACTACGGAGACTGAAAAGAAGAGGTCAGGTCCAAAAACATACCAGTTTGTCGTGGCTGCCACTGATGGCGCTAGTTGAGCAAATA
This sequence comes from Pinus tabuliformis, assembly GCA_031772625.1. Classification (NCBI taxonomy): domain Eukaryota; kingdom Viridiplantae; phylum Streptophyta; class Pinopsida; order Pinales; family Pinaceae; genus Pinus; species Pinus tabuliformis. Next base: position 76,180,040 of record CM062805.1, read on the forward strand.
TACCGATTCTGGCTCTTCTTCTGCTTCCTTATATACTGCATTTAATCCGGGAAGTGAGGGACAGTTTTCTGTAAGGTGATCTTTTGTGCAGATGGCGCATGTTCGGACTGCATCTAGTGGACACTCCTTATGGCTATGTTTCTTCCTGCATCGGAGACAGAAGATTTCCAAATTCTATTCTGCCTCCATTTGCTTCTGCTTGGCCTGCATAACATCAAGTTGTGTAGTTAGCGTCCCTAGTATATCAGTTTTAAAATTTTCCAATAGATTTCCAATTTCTGCACGCATTACTCCTTCTGTCAAAATTTTATTATCTCTTACAAACTGATCATGTTCTGCCGGTTTCAATCTTGTGCTACCTCTCAAACTCCTGATACATAAGTCAATAATGTCAGCAAAATTTTCCTAATAAATATCTCCTTTTCCCATAATATTTAATGTTTCAATCCATTTTTCCTTCATGCCCCTAATTAATGTTGTTTTTAACACATTATCAGGTAAAGGTAGTGATGCATAAGGAGATCTTTCAAGATTATACTGAAAATGTTCCACACACTCCTCTAATGTTTCATTTGGTCTAGCTACCATCTGGAATATTTCATCCTTCAGTTCTCTAGACCTGCAATAGTCCTGATATTTCTTTAGAAAATATTCTTTCATTTGATCTCAGTTCTTTATAACCCCGCCACCTAATCCCATAAACCATCTTAAGGCAGCCCCTTTTAATGTAGAGGGAAATAGTTTTAGTTTCTTGGGGTCGGTGGTGTAATCATATCCCCTACACAGCACATCGAATTCAAATAGAAATGCATCCGGATCTTCTGATGTAAGATCGTGGAATGTAGGGACATGTTGAAGAGGTATTGCTTTCATGGGCGCATTTGCTGTCCACTATGGGGTATTGTAATGTAGAGGTTTGGGTGTTTGGCTGGTTTTGAGCCATTTGGTCGAATATATGCCAATAACCTTCTGGGATATCTAGGAGGGTATTCCTAGGTTGAGAAGGAATGGCTTTAACAGGAATGGTTTTAATAACACTTCCTCTGTCTGGGATAATGAGAGTGCCTAATGTCTGAGGAGATTGAGTTTCTTCAACAATGATTTTTGCAGCACTTCCCTTGTCTGGGCTGTTTAATGGCTGAGTTGTCCCAAGAGGAGACCTTGGTTCCTCAGTTTCCCCTGTTTCTCCTCCTCCTTCACAAATATTGCTGAAATTCCCTTCTTGCAATAGTTCTGGAGTAGAATTTTCAATTTCTTGAAAGTCCTGCTCTTCAGTTTGACTATGCACCTCAGCAAAGGCTACAGATGGTGATCCTATGGCCTAAAGAGAACTAGTAGGCTGTCTAGAAATAACTTTTCTGGGTCCTACTAAAGGCTGAGATTCTGCTTTCTTGAAGATTTCCTCTATGAAGGTTGATTGGCCAAGGCTCACCGGCCCCTTAGCTTTTTCTGGCTTGGGTAGAGGTTTGGAATTCTTTTCTGGCTTTTCTGCTTAGTCATGCACACAAATCAACTGCTATATTCTACCCAAACAAAACAACAGCAAATCTATAGGAAAGCGGCCAGGGGAGCAGGGCTATTACATGCTCCACACATAGGTTCTTACCTTCCGTTTTTAAAACCCAATTCCTCCCTAACAGGTTCTTACACTACTCTGGAAAAAAAAAACAAATGGCTACACTATTTCCCCGGCAACGGCACCAAAATGTGGAGCTATAAAAAGGGTCTCCTTCACCTCTAATTACCTCACATTAGTTGTCAATCCATGAACGTTTTCTTATTTCAAAGAGTGTCTCAGTCTGAGGTTATCATTTTCCAGAGTAATGCTAGTAGTACAATGTTCAGAAATACAAGAGTAAACAGATGCTTGTTTACAGCAAACGACTTCAAAAAATTAAACTACACATTCAGAAAACTAAGCAATTTATCAGTCAAGGGTTTAGTAGCAGTAACTCATCCCTTTGTAAACTGATGGGACTAAGGTAAATCAAAGAACAGATTGTGGATCTGGGAGCCAGGCGGTAAATGTCAGTGCTCACTATAGCCCTGGATCATTCCTCACACCAAAATAACAAAGAATAGAAAATAGAACGGCATATACGAAATGGAACAGCGAAATAAGAAATGGAATGGCAAATCTGAAATAGAACAACAAACCTAAAATAGAACAAAAAATCTGAAATAGAACAGCAAACAGGAAACTGTAACAGCAACTAAGTCTAGCAAGCAGTAACACCTTAGTCTACAAGATCAAATGCATGAATCGTGACCTACAGGAATCAAACAACAATCTTTCACTCTGAAGGACAAATTGAACAACACACCAAAATGGAACAGCACTGATCAACGAAAAATTATAGAACAGTACTTCAAAACCATATATGCACACAACACAACTTAATAGTAACCTGATCTCGGTAAACCAGTTATCACTCTCAGTTATAAAAGATTACGACTGTGTTTCATAATGGAACAACAATGTCTATAGATCCACAATCGCAAGGAACATAATCACTAAGATGAATTCCGTAATACCAATGAATAAGTGCACGGCACAGAGGCTCTGTAATTGAACAACAACAATATTCTGTAAATACTAACAGTATTATATCAACACTTAGAAAAAAAGTGATACGTTGCAGAGTCAATGCAATAGTTCTGTCTCAGTGAAGTAAACATAACAGAGCATGTGATGTAAACTAGCAAAACACATCAGATTACCAAATAACACTGATAATCAAACCACACATAAACCAAACGTAATATTACAGGAGCAAGTGTCCTCCAGGGTAGGGCCCTTAGCCTCCAGGGGTACACCGCTTGAAATTACTCCAGACTCAGGGATGAAATAACAACCGAGTTTGTATTAATGCATAAAATAGAATTACAGTAGATCAATTTTCAACGAGACTCGATGATCAAAGTTCCAATCTTCAGAGAAATTACATAAAACATAAGGATTTGACACCTCAAGCTAACAGTGCCGCCCCTTTTATAATGATGAAGGCGGAGATGTCTAGGTGCAAAAATAGTTAAAGCAACAATCCCTCAGGATCAAAGGATCCTGAGGGATTCGTAGAACCATTAGTTCTCAATTATCTCTTTTCCTTCTTGCGCCGAGCCAACATCTCCTCTTCCTTTCCAGAGCTGATTCGCTTTGATCTGTTTTGCCTTGTTTGCATACGGTTCCCCATCAAAGGGACAGTGGTTAACCCAGCTTTGTTCTTTCTTTCAGCATGGCAGTCTTTTGTTTTCCCTTCTTTCTGCATAAGAAAATGACAATTGTGAGTATTTCTGCTTTGCGCATTAATCTCACAGGTTTTATTACAATTCCTTATCATTTTCCTAGTTCATGATGCAAAAGGTTTGTAAGTTCTAATGAAAAGATGCTAAAATAATTACCAAAAACATACCTTCTTTAGTACTCCACAGTTATAACCACTGAAGCCATCCAAAAAGGAAAAATATTTCTTTCTTGCAAGGGTATCAAGAACCTATTCAATGAAAGGGAGAGGGAAATAATCTTTGAGAGTGGATTTGTTTAATTCTCGATAATCAATACAAAGATGCCATCTTCCATCTTTCTTAGGTACTAGCACTAATGGAGAGACCCACTGATTGTCAGAAATAGGATAGATAAAACCAGCATCCAAGAGTTTCTATACTTCTTCCTTCACAATATCTCTTAGAGTTAGATCCATTCGCCTTTGGGGTTGTCGGATAGGTCAGGGTCCTTCCTGAATATAGATATGATGTGTACAAGTTTTAGGAGGAATACCCTTCATATCTTCATAGCCCCATGCAAAGGCACTGAGATGGTTTTGCAACAAATTCACAGGCTGCTCATGCTAAGATGGGTCCAAATCTGAACTAATATGCAAGGATTTACCAGGGCTAATCTCAACAAAAGTAGTATCAGGCTCAGGAGTACTCAAGGGGGTGGTCAAATGCAGTGGTAAAGAAGAATGAGAATCATGATTATCTTGAAAATATACGCTAAAAATCTGGCTCAATAGCTCAAAACTAGGCATAGTGTCTAGATTATTTAGGAAATCTTGAATCTCATCTTCTTGTGAAGACCCAGTATACTGATGGATAAGGGAAATGGGCTGAGTCTCCTCATCACTACTTTGATCCAACCATAAAGTATCTTGAAGGTCCTGAATGGATCTGGCAGGGGGGTATAAGGTAACTTTCTTCCTAGAATCTCCATGTGAAATATACATATCACCAAAACGACATCTAATATATGCATCGGTTATAGCAAGCCATGGTTGTCCCAAGATCAAGGGATGTCCTCCTACTAGGTTCTTTGGCTGAAGCACAATGAAATCAGTAGGATATTCCCAAGAATCTAATGATATGATCACATCATCCAATACTCCTTCTGGCTTAATTTTAGATCTATCTGCTAATTCAAGCACAGTGGGAGTAGGGAGAAGATGAGATAACCGAAGTCGATCCATGGTTTGCTTAGTCATGACATTAATGGCTACCCCCAGGTCTATAAGAACATTATAGACAAGGACATTACCAATATGAACTGAGACAACAGGGTTTCCAGGATAAGTATATTTTTCCATAGACACACATCCCGTCATCAACTCTACTGTCCCACCAACAAATTGAATGGTTTGGGGTTCCAATATCTTCCTCCAAGGTTTCTTGAGATAGAGTTCCTTAATAATCTTAGTACAAATAGGGATCTCTTTGATGGCTTGAAGCAAAGGTATCTTAATGAAAAGATTATGAAGCTCTGTTGCCAAGCTAGTCTCAGGAATAGGCTCACTTCTTTCCATTACTAGCCTCTCTGGGAAGGGAGGCTGGTTGGAAGAAGATGGCAAGGATTCAGAGGGTAAGGGCTACTTAGCGACAATCTTTGGAGAATGGTTAAGAGTTTCCTCTTCTCCTTTCTCTTCAATAATCACTCTAGTTTGCTTTTGATTTTATGATGTGACAGTCCTTCCCGATCTTAATTGAATATCATGAACCCCAATTGGAATAGAGTGGTACTCGAATGGTAAAGGTGGGTTTTTTACATAGATCATTTGCACTGCTTTATTATTGTTAAGATTGGGCATAGGTTGAGCATGAAACTGAGGAGGTCGAAAATGTGGAGGTAAAGGCAACGGTGGAGTAGACTGACTCGGAAGTTGAGGCATTGAATAAGGTGTATGCGTAGATGGATATGACTACATAGGTGGCTAGTAGGAATATGGAGAATGAGTTGGCCCTCTCCAACCTTGTTGCCATAGTTGAGAAGGTTTCCCATGCTGATATTGATTCCCATACTTCCACTGCTAATTAGTGTTAGGATAAGAATATGCATGTGAATTATAACCAAAATAGTGTGGATAAAATTCAAGAGCCATACCTGCACCTACCTGAGGCCAATTTCTTCTTGCTCCCATTGCATACAAGTATTCAGCTTCAAGCTGTCCCCCTGTAAATACAACTTTAAGTCCTAGTATAGAGGGACATTTTTCTGTGACATGGTGTTCTGCACAAATAGCACACTTATTAGTTTCTTTCAAATTAAGAGGACACTCTTTAGGATGATGCTTGTCTCTACATTTAGGATAGAAAATACATGACTCTTGTTCCTTCATGAATTTTTGCTGAAATTTTAAAGAGTCCAACTATTTGGTGACAGTGTTCATTATATCAATTTTCATGTTTTCCATTTTATTTTCTAGTCCAATAATCATAGCATCAGTAGATTTAGTTTTTCTATTTTTGTTTCGAGTTCCTCTACCAGATCTATACTGATTTCTGAAAAATTTCCTGCATAATTCACAAATTTGTTCAAAAGTTTACTGAGAAATATCACCTTGTCCTAATAGATTTAAGTTATTTCTAGCATTATCAGTAAGTCCTCTTACGAACAAGGTCCTAATAGTACTGGAATCAAGCTTAAGTTTCGACCTTTGTAAAAAATACAGAAACCTTTCTAGGTAATCTTCAAGAGTTTCATCATTATCCTGTATGATTGTAAAAATCGCATCCTACACGTCCCAAGTTTTGCAATATTCTTTATATTTAGACAAGAACACTCTCTTCATTTGATCCCAAGAGGAACCCCATAAACCAGCGTAGAGCTGAGTCCTTGAGAGTAACAAGAAATAATCTTAACTTCTGAGCATCAGTTGAATAATCATAACTTCTACACAGAATATCAAACTCGAATAGGAAAGAGTCAGGATCTTCATGAACTTTACTATGGAAATGAGGGATAGATGATGGTGGAATATTATTCATTTGCGCCACAGTATCAGGATCCACAATTGGAAACACAAAAGTGGATTGTTCCCTACTTACCTGGTTTTCACCAGTCCCTTCCACACGATCTTCATGGTCTGCCATTCTCTCCCTTTTACTTCCAATAGACTGAACCACACCTGAACTGTTGTCACCAGAATCCAGGTGGACTGGTCTTGCGTGATGGGTTTGAATTGGATTGGACTTCCTACTCACAAAAGGAGACCCAATATGAGAATTGTTTTCAGAATTCTTTCAGCCCTTAGTGGGCTTCAAACCCTTACCTTTTCTAGGCATTCATTTCAAAAAAGAAAGAAAAATAGCAAACAACTTCTAATAAAAAATGCTGTCAGAAATCAATCAACACCAGTAAAATTCCTTCAAACAAGATTTTCTAAACAATACTGCAAGAATAAAGGAAAAATTACCTCTATTGTATAATTAGAAAATTCTTACCAAATCAAATCACCTCCCCGACAACAGTGCCAAAATGTTGGGTGCAGGAATTACACTTAAGCAAACTCCTCAACACTTAATTTGTCAACCCGGGGGATCTGTAAACTTAGAGACAAAGCACAGGCAATGCCAGAGATGGTATGAATCTTTCTAATATAAATCCATACTTTCTTTAAAGGAAAGATTGCAGAATCAAACTAAAAAGAAAAAGGCAACTTGAACCATAAAAATAATCTAAGAATGGAACAAGGAAGAATGCATTTCCTAAAGGGAATTAAAAATAAAGGGGCAATCACTCTAGCTAACTATTGTTTAACTATTGAGTGTGTGTTTTTCTTCAACAGAGACACTTAGCAGTCTCATCAGATGGGCCCTTTAAACCTGCTCCTTTAGAGATTTCCTTCTTGCACTAATCTATCCTGCACTATCGCAGTCTGCTTGCACTAGTGCAAGAACAAAGATTTATGCAGAAGGTATAAATGGTGTCTTTACTAAAGGCATTTTACTTCCTGCAAGGGCTTGAATTTTTCTAGGTTCAAAGCACTCAGATCTTGTGGCAAGAAACTAGTTCTTGCACCAGATTAGAGCTTCTTGCACTTAGCATTTAATTCTTAAAATGAGTGCTTAGTTACTGCAAGTGCTATTATATTTTTAAATCAAATTTCACACATAAAAAAATGAATGTTTTTGATCTTGGTAGAGTACAGAAATAAGAAACAATCCATATACATTTATCCTGTCATAAATCATTTAATGAAAGAAAGAAAATTGCGGGAAGTCGACTAAGAAGGCTTTTTGTATCACACCAACGTGCACTGGTGTAGGTTCATTTCTCCTGCTTGGACCAGGCAAGGAAAACCAATCAAACAGAACTGCAAAAAAGGAAATATCACACCAACATGAACTGGTGCAAGTTTATTTCTCCTTCTTGGACCAGGCGGGGAAAACCAATCTAAAATCAAGTGCAGGAAAGGAAATTTAGCTACTTCACACAACGGATCCGCTTTCACTCAGACAGGAATGCATGTGATTGAAATTAAATCACGATTGAAAATATAAACACAAATTACAGGAAACAGAAAATAGGGTAAACGTGCTGGGTTGGTTGGGCCCTAGCCAACCAGCGTGTTTCCCTTTTAAATAAAAATGTTTCTCAGTACTTTAATCAATTCATCAGCTCAAATACAAAAATGCAATTTATAAAACATGAGGCGGAGCTCCCTTTTATTAATTCACTGAGGCAAGTACATGCGTGAATACATTGTCCAACCCAGATTCGAGCGATAACAAAATACGGCAACCTATTACCGCCTCTTTCGATGTCTCTGTTCTATCCAAAAACTCCCTTAGTCCTATTTACATTCTACATTATATAGATCTTTGGCCAAGGGCCAAAATAGATCATTCAACCGATTACATAACCAACCACAGAATTTAGCTTCTCAGCCTTTAAGACAATTAACAAAACTGGTCGTAGGCAATCTCCAACTTTTGTTCTTCACGGTTTTGATCTCGGCTACCTTTGGATCAATCTTGTTGTTGTGGTTGAAGTTGCTCAAAATGGGGTGATTTGATCTCGGCTGCCTTTGGATTGATCTTGGTGTCGTGGCTGAAGCTGCTCAAAACAAGGCGGTGATCAAGGAGGTTCGGATCTGCTGCAAGGATTTGTTGTGCTGGCAACGGTGCAAGATTCGATCTTGCACTAGGATTAGCGGTCACGGTAAGTACTATAACTACCAAATAAACATTGGAGATATCGATAAGTTACAAAGAGTGATTAAAAGTAATAAATCATGTAATAAATGATTAATTAATGCTAAGTTAAGTTAAAAATATGGAAAATAAAGTGCATACGAAATATGTCACCATTCTTGGACTGGTACAAGATGAGGCTGTATAAGAGAGGTAAAACAATGGTAAATGGTTATGATTTAGGAAGGGGAAACTGGAAAAAAGATAACAAATTAGGGGGCTAACAATTGAATCAAATTAGGATTGAAAATATTCTCACGTATGGTTTCGATAAGGTTATTTGTGACGTCCCTTGCACTAAAGATGGTTTCGTCTACCTATTTCAGTCTCATGTCCCAATCATGGAATAGGATTTCCTTCCATGTGTCCTAAATCCTTGGAGGATCAACTATTATGCCTTTTATGTTGTCCTGCCAGGAAATATAGTCAAAGATCTTTTCTTCAATGTCATCGAAGTATGTCGTCAAATTGGACAACTGATTCATCAGTGAATCACTTGTCTTACATAGATCATTGACTGTTGTTAACTTCTGGTAGAAGAAAACCTGCTGTGGAGTCATAAGAGTATTAAGCTTCCTTGCTTCCTTTTTGAAATCTTCAAGCTTAGGATTATCTTTGAGTTGATCAATCCTCAGTTGAAGTTGTTGCAATTGATCCTTTTTGTTTTTGATCTCAACTTCATGTTGAACCTTCATCGCATCAAATATTTTCTGCAGTCGATTTACCTGTGCTTTCCATCCCTCATCAATACTCTGTTTTGCATTGAGTAATGTTTATTCTAATTGAAGGATCTTGTCATCCTTCTCCTTGACTAATTATTGTAATTTTGAGGCTTTATCTACAGTGGTTGTAGCATACGCTCCTGCGAATAGCGGTAGCCTTGTTAGATCATTGGTAGGGTTAGTTTGTGGATCCTTCCTAACAATATCCAATGGTATATTTCTTGGAACTACTGCCTGGGAATGTTCAGTTCTTTTCCTCTTCCTCTGTCTTCTCATGAGGACTCTTTGATTTGGACTATAAAATACATCTAAGAGATGTATTTCTTATATCTTTAGCACAACTTCAGATGTAGGGTGATATGGAATGATTTCTAGGTCATCAGTATTGACCGCTTTATCTGAAGATTCAATAGTGAGTGGGACCTTCTTTGTAATCTCAAGAGTCTTAAGAGTTTCTTTCGACGATGAGGTTTGTGCTTCCTATGATGTCGTATTAATTTTTTTATCAAATTTTTCCCATACTTTGTCTAGCTCTCTAGTAGATGGTGACTCCTCAGTCTGTTGCATCAATGTTGTGCTTTCTTTGGTTCCCTGATTGATCTCAGGGTCTTTTGAAATCTGGGTTATAACCTGTTCCTATTGCGAAATCACCAGTATATCCAGGGGAAGATTCTCCAACCTCGAATTCTTGTATTCTCTGAACTTGACCAACTCTTTGGGTTTCAGTTGAGATTTGGCTAACATTTCTACCTGATGATAGTCTCAGTTTGTTTCAATTATGTCATCGAAATCATCATGTTTGTGTTGAAATTGCCGAACTTTGACCTAAGCTGGAAAATTCTGGGCTACATTGTCTAGATCATACTCCCTAGCTGAACAATGGGAAATTTCATAAATAGTATATTATCAATTTCAAGCTTTTCATGCATGAACTTCTCTAAATTAAAAACTCCATAGGGAATAGGAAACTATGGCCAGATAGATTTTTTGGCATCCTTTAGGGAGTTGGTTAAGCCATTTCCCACACTTTAATAGGAAACCTCTTGGGCTAAGAGCTTATCAGGTACATAGAGAGGGAGGACATGAGGGGAAGCTAGGCTTCCATAAATATGAACATAAGTGAATAATTCTTCTCCAAACCATTTGCCAATAGCTGTAAGGTCATCCAAAGCTTCTCTTGAAAACCTAGGAGGTATTTCATAAAAAATGACTTGGTACAAGGGTAACATCATTCCATGGAAGATTTTATAAAAATGGGGTTGGTAATTAGACTCACGGAGGATTTTATGGTAAATATGGATCAGGGTAGGGTCTTCAAGGGTCCATTTCCATCCCATAGATGGAAAGTCAGAGGTGAAACACACTGCATCCATAATATAAGCACTCATGTAGAAAGAAGGCACAGTCCTGGTAGTAATATTGTGTTTTCTTTGGTAGGCTAGGATATGGGAGACTATATTTTTGGATACAATAGTGGCCCAATCCATAATATAGGCTTTAGAGGTAGCCTCCATTAGGGGAACCCATTATATTGTGATTTTTTGTGTATTAGGTTTCCCTAACAGTCTACACCTCATAGTAGCAATGTGACAATGAGGAACAACAAGGGAGGAAAGAGAATACATACCCTTGTCTTCATGTTTTTTCTTACTTGGCTAATGCCTCCACAACTTTATCGAGTCCGACTGAACTTCAATTTATGCAGCAAACTTCTAAAGACACTACGCATTGTAGATTTTTTGTGGCTCTAGTAGATGATACATTCTTCTTAAATATTCAGCTTTAAAGGACCCAATTAGCATCCTTGTCCTCAAGGTTATGAAGGTTCTATCTGCAATGTTTACATCGTCAATAATTCATTTGACCAAATCTGTGTATGGCATAATGTTTGGCTGAGCCACAATTCGATGGATATGGGGATTGGTGACATTTGCCCAAGTGGTTTCTAAGGTTGATGTAGTGTCATCTGGCACTGTGACTTGTCTTGTAACTACTCTGGGTTCTTCTTCTTCAAATAGTTTATATATTGCTTCCAAAGAAGAACACCCAGAGTCAATAGTGCATGTCGTATCAGAGAACAATGGAGGCATCTCAGTAACATCTACAGTAGATGTAGGAAACTGTGATGTCATTGTTAGTTTCTTGTTCTTCTTTGCATCTATCAACATTTCGCCTATGTTCTGTTTATTAGGGCTAGCCTATAATAGAGAGAATGCAGAGAATAAGGAGGAAAACTTAGAATTAGAAACTTAAAGCAAAAATGGTGATCATGACATGAAAACAGGCATTTAACGCTAAATCTTGGAACACTAAATGGAATCAATCAAATCATTTAAATTACCAAGAATCATCAATACCATTATAACTAATCATAAATTAAAAATCGTGGGTTCACATGCTCTTTGTACAGGTCAGCACCTGCTGGCTCATTTCGCATCGCAAGTTTCCTCAGCACACATATTTTCTAATTTGTGAAATCTTCCTTTTGCCGATATGTGATGGATTAACCTTCAAGAGATGCGGCAAATGGTTTGGTTACAGGAATTATCGCATCGGGGGCTCCCTTGGCAGGAGTCGTCTTGAGAGTTGTGATGCGATATAAGTATTTCACAACAAAGACTGCGATGAGTACTTATCGTGATATCGTAAAAATTGTTATAGGGAGGTCGAAGTTGCGGTAACAAATGGGAAATGTCAATATAACTTTTGTGATTTTCTTTTTGCGATAAATGGTGTGGCTTGCTAGTGGGGTGAATTCTAACTTTTGCACACGTGGAGCGTTTGTTGGAATTATGATTCAGGTGTTGTCCTTGATGGCAAACCCATTCAGGTGATAAATCAAGAAGGACGCAGGAAATATGTTCAGCAAGTGCGTCCCCGCAGGTATACCATACAGAACCCGCGTCCAGGGACGCCGGCCAGCCGTTCAGGAGGTGCGTCCGCCCAGTGCACACATTTCAAGGCAGAGAAAAGCACGTGGGGGTTTCTTGCGTGGTATCTAGCCGACAGTTTTGTGTTTCTATGGTGTCGGCTCGTGGTATTGTTCCATGTTTTGGGGAGAAGCTTGCCTATATAAAGCAAAGGAGTTCATTTGGATTAAGTATCATCTTGGTTGAATATCTTTTGGTGAGATCTAGTCCAGATCTATGAGGGCGAATCTTCTAATGGACTGTGATCTCTATGGCGCATGATCAGATCTGTGGATCTGAGTGTTTGGGTTGGTTCTGAAGTCCTCATATCTTTTATATCTGAAGGGACGCAGGTTCAGTGAAGGGCAAGTGCGCCGGGACGCAGTACAGTAAAGGCTCAGGTGCGTCTCTGAGGCAAAGGACGCGGCGCGACTGTGTTATTGGGTGCGTCTCTGAAGCAAAAGACGCGGCGCGGGTGCGCCGGTCGCAGCAAAGCATAGAGGAACAGTGCGTCTGCACGCAGAACAGCGGAGGGTAGACTGCGTCCAGTCGCAGGCCACAGAAAGAAAATATGCGTCCCTGTCTTAAGATGATCTGTTGACTGTATATTTCTGTTCATAAGGTGTTCTGGGTTATTTCTGTAATTACTGATCTGATATCTGTAGTGGACTGTATCTGTTATATACTTGTTGATCATTTGATTATTCATGAAAAGAAGTAGGGGGTTGTAGCTCCCTTCCAGGAGAAACTGGAAAACGAGAGAGAGTTGTAGCTCTCTGCAGGTTGCAGCCTGCGTGCTGGTAAAGGACTGCACCAGTACAAAATCATTGTAAAAGAATTTCTTGAAAGAAGATAGAGACATATTGCAGCAGGTGGTTTTCTCCCGCATTGGGTTTCCACCTTACATCTTGTGTTCTTTGGTGTGACTGTCTATTTTCTTTATTCAAGCTCATTATTTTATGGTACTGATATGCAAGAATAATTCAAAAGATCAAATAAGGAAGATTTGGTAAATTGCTTAATAATACTGATTCACCCCCCCTCTCAGTATTATTTCCAGCAATTGGTATCAGAGCCAGGTCCTTCAGAAAAGCGTGATCGCTTGAAGGTAGATCGTTCATCATGAGCAACTACGAGAGAGAAGCATCAATCAGGCCACCAGTTTTTGATGGGACAAACTTCAATTATTGGAAGGTAAGAGTTACTGCATATCTTCAATCTCTTGGTACTGAAGTTTGGGACATTGTAGAAACAGGCTATGCTTTTCCTTCAGCTACTCCTACAGATCCAGCTGAGAAAAAGAAGTATGAAACAAATGCAAAAGCAGTCAGTACTCTATTAGGAAGTATATCCCAAACAGAATTCATGAAGGTAATGCACTTCAAATCAGCAAAAGAAATATGGGACAAAATGATCACAAGCTATGAAGGAGATGAACAGGTAAAACAAGCTAAACTTCAAACTCTCAGGATTCAATATGAGACTCTCAAGATGTATAATGATGAAAGTGTGGCTAATTATTTTCTTCGGGTAGATGAGATTGTTAATTGTATGAAAAATTTGGGTGAAGAAGTAAAGGAGTCCATAGTAGTTCAAAAGATTCTAAGATCATTATCCCCCAAGTTTGAATCCAAAGTATCTGCAATAGAAGAAAAAGAAAATCTCCGTGTTCTTACTATGTCTCAGCTACATGGAATTCTAACTGCTTATGAAATGAGAAAGGGAGGACCATCAGACAGAAGGGAGGCTGCTTTTAAAGCATCAGGCAAAGAAGATTACTATGAAGCAAGCCATGATCCAGAAGAAGAGGAAGAAGAATCAAATTTTGTCAGAAATCTTCAAAGAGGTTCTGGAAGGTTCAGAGGTAAGCTACCTTTCAAATGCTTTGCTTGTGGAAGAGTAGGTCATTATGCTGCAAAATGCTCTTATAAGGATAAAGGAAAGGAACCAGTTAGATGGAACAAGAAACAAAGCGCAAATAAGAAAAGCTACTACACCCATGAAGATAGTGATGGCTTATCAAACAGTGATGAAGATGAACAAGGTAATAAATATAGGTTGTTAATGGCATTTGAAGATGATGATTATGAGGATGCTGTAGATGTGGATAACCTTTATGATGAAATTGCTAGACTCAAGAGATGCATAGAAGAAAAGAACATGATTATTGATACTCTACAATTCCAAATTGATGAAAAGGAAAAACATCTTGAAAAATTAGAAGGTGAAATTGTTGGTCTTAGAAAAGAAATTGAGAAAACAAAAACTATTAATCTCAAGTTTGTCAAAGGATCTGAAACTTTGGATGAGATTATCAGTGTGCAGCGGTCTCCACTAAATAAGACAGGTTTGGGCTATAATGGAGAAACTTCTCAAGCATCCACTTCAAAAAGTTATCTTGATGCAGCAAGAAGAAATGAGCAAGAGCACAAGGAAGATCATCAGGTAAAGCAGGGACAAATGTCAAACAGAAACTATCAGGGGCAATCCAGCTTAAGGGTGAACAAAAGCCACAACCAGCCACAGGTAAAATCTTCTCAATTTGGTTCAAGAATAGATGAAAATAGAAATTACAATCAGTTGGCTGGTAGATCCAATAATCGCAGAAGCTTCTTCAATGGACAATGCTTTTCTTGCCATAACTTTGGTCACAAAGCAGCTCAATGTGTTGCGTATAAAACAATCATGACTAGGGAAGCTCAAAAACAAAGAAGTATGACAGGGATTACAAAAAGGACCTATAACAACTTTTCAGCTCTTGAAAATGAAGTTGAATGTTCTATTTGCAATAATTTTGGACATAAAGACTTTGAATGCAGAAGCAGGTTTCCGGAAAGAAAGGTACAAGAGCAGAAAAAGGAACAAGCCTCAGGCACCAAAACATGGAGAATAAAGGAACCTCAAACAGAAAGATGTGGGATAGCATTTTATGCAGAAGGACAAGAAAATCTATGGTACATTGACAGTGGATGTTCGAAGCATATGACAGGTGATAAAGAAAAACTTGAGTCTTATTCTAATTTAGAAAAGGGAAAGAAAGTCTCTTTTGGAAATGATACTCCTGCAACTATAAAAGGAAAAGGTATTGCTCCTTTAAAAGAAGATGTTAAGGCTGGAAATGTTTTGTTTGTTGATGGATTGAAGCATAATCTACTAACTGTCAGCCAGATGTGTGATCAAAGAACCGAGGTAATATTCAGATCAAATGGATGCCTTGTTCGTGATCTTGATACAGGTAAAACAGTTCTCAAAGGAAAAAGAACTCCAAATAATCTATACATATTTGATGAAGGCCAACAACAATGCTATCTAAGCAAGGATGAAGAGCACTGGCTATGGCATCGAAGGTTGGGACATCTAAGCTTCTCACAAATAAGGAAAGCTTGCAAATATCAGGCAGTTCGCGATCTTCCAGATATCAAAATTCCTGACAACATCATATGCAGATCATGTCAGTTTGGAAAACAAACCAGAACTAACTTTCCAGAGAAAGAAGGATCAGCCAGCATGCCTCTTGAGCTAGTACATACAGATGTATGTGGACCATTCAGAAAAAGAACACCTAGAGGAGAGGAATACTTGATATTATTTATTGACGATTTCTCCAGGTTTGTTTGGTTAGGACTTATGAAGCACAAAGATGAAGCATTCGAAAAATTCAAATCCTTCAAAGCCTTGGTTGAAAATGAATCAGGTCACAAAATTAAGTGCCTCAGATCTGACAGAGGTGGGGAATTTACTTCAAATGAATTTTTCGATTTCTGTGATGAACATGGGATAAGGAGAGAATTTTCTACAGCTAGAACTCCTCAGCAAAATGGAGTAGTTGAAAGAATGAACAAAACAATCCAGCAAATGGCTCGTGCTATGCTTGATGAATCAGGAACCCCTGCAACCTTCTGGGGTGAAGCTGCACATGCGGCCGTTATTATTCTCAACAAGACAAATGTCCGAGTGAACAGCACTCAAACTCCTCATGAGCTCTGGAGTGGTAAAACTCCTTCGGTAAAGCACTTCAAAATCTTTGGGAGCAAATGCTATATCAAGAATACTGAGGAGCAGCTTGGTAAACTTGATCCTAGAGCAGATGAAGGTATTCTTCTTGGCTACTCTCCACATAGCAAAGCATACAAATGCTACAATAAAAGACTTGGCAAAATTGTTGACAGCATTGATGTAGTGGTTGATGAGAAGGGATACATTCCTAGGCAAATACATCGTGAAGACATCGAAGAAGATGAAAGCCACCCTCAAAGACAGAATGATGAAGAAGAAGAACCGCAAGAAGAATCTCAAGAAGAACCTCACGAAGAAGCAGAAGAACGAACAAGAATAGAAGAAAAGACTCCATCCAGATATGTTCAAAAGAACCATCTAGAATCTCAGATCATGGGACAGAAAGAAGCAGGTATACAAACTAGAAGAACAGTTGCAGAAGCTTCAAGTTATTTGGCATTACTCTCCTCTACTGAACCACAAAATGTGAAAGAGGCATGCAAAGATGAATGTTGGGTGAAAGCAATGGATGAAGAACTTGAGCAAATCGAAAAGAACAACACTTGGGAGCTGGTTCCTAGACCAAAGGATAAGAATGTTATCGGAACAAAATGGGTCTTCAAAAATAAATTGAATGAAAATGGAGAAGTAATTAGAAACAAAGCCAGACTTGTTTGTAAAGGATATGCACAGCAAGAAGGAATAGACTTTGAAGAAACTTTTGCTCCTGTTACAAGACTTGAGGCCATCCGAATGTTCCTTGCTCTCTCAAGTTCTCAAAATTTCAAAGTATTTCAAATGGACGTAAAATCAGCCTTTCTGAATGGAGACTTGGAAGAAGAAGTGTACATTGAACAGCCAGATGGGTTCATTCTTGGAAATGATCCAAATCTTGTATGCCGATTGAAAAAGGCTCTCTATGGTCTCAAACAAGCCCCAAGGGCTTGGTACTACCGGTTGGACAAATATCTTCATCAACAAGGTTTTTCAAAAGGTTCAGCAGATAGCAATCTATATATAAAAATTGAAAATGACAAATTGCTAATACTTGTTGTGTATGTAGATGACATTATTTTTGGCAGCAATGAAGAAGCTATGAGTCAAAGCTTTGCCTCAGTCATGCAGAAAGAATTTGAAATGTCCTTGCTAGGAGAACTGACATACTTTCTTGGTTTGCAAATCCAACAAAAGGAAGGAGGAATCCTTTTATCTCAAACCAAGTATCTCAAGCAGATTTTGAAGAAATATGGCATGGAAGATGCAAAACCAGTATGTACACCCATGGTCACAGGATGCAGTCTCAGTGCAAATGATGAATCTGCAGCAGTACATCAACCAACCTACAGATCTATGATTGGAAGTTTACTATATTTAACAGGTACCCGACCAGACATCATGCATGCAGTTGGAATAGTTGGAAGATTTCAGGCAAATCCGAAGGAGACTCATCTTCAAGCAGTGAAGAGAATTTTCAAATATCTTCAAGGGACTCAAAATTATGGCTTATGGTATCCTAGAAATACAGATCTTACTCTTCATGCCTATACAGATGCAGATTGGGCCGGAAGCATGGATGACAGGAAAAGCACAAGTGGTGGTGCGTTCTTTATGGGTCCCAGACTGGTCTCTTGGTTCAGCAAGAAACAGAGTTCAATTGCCTTGTCTACAGCTGAAGCAGAATATGTTGCTGCTGCATCTTGTTGCACCCAACTCCTTTGGATGATGCAGACTTTGCAGGATTATCAAATCACTTGTACACCTCCAATCTCTATCTTATGTGACAACACAAGTGCAATCAGCATCTCAAAGAATCCGGTTATGCATTCAAAAACCAAGCACATACCAATCAAGTACCATTTTCTCCGGGAACAAGTACTTGAACAGAAGGTCAAGTTGGAGTATGTTCCTTCTAAGGAACAAGTTGCTGATATTTTCACCAAACCATTGCCCAGGGACACTTTTGAATACCTCAGGAAAAAGCTGGGGGTTGTTGATGCATCATCTTACTGTTGATCATCTTCCTATTGGTGGTATAGGCTCAGGGGGAGCACATAATGCATTGTTGGCATTATGGAGAAGGAGATCTTGGAAATAGCTGCAATATGTCTCTATCTCCTTCATGATGGATTTCTGGTTACAGATCTGGAGATGCATGAGCATAGGGGGAGCATACCCTTTGCTCTTGATGTCAAAGGGGGAGAATGAAGCTGAAGATTATGTGGTTGCCATCAAGTCCAAAGGGGGAGATTGTTGGAATTATGATTCAGGTGTTGTCCTTGATGGAAAACCCATTCAGGTGATAAATCAAGAAGGACGCAGGAAATATGTTCAGCAAGTGCGTCCCCACAGGTATACCATACAGAACCCGCGTCCAGGGACGCCGGCCAGCCGTTCAGGAGGTGCGTCCGCCCAGTGCACACATTTCAAGGCAGAGAAAAGCACGTGGGGGTTTCTTGCGTGGTATCTAGCCGACGGTTTTGTGTTTCTATGGTGTCGGCTCGTGGTATTGTTCCATGTTTTGGGGAGAAGCTTGCCTATATAAAGCAAAGGAGTTCATTTGGATTAAGTATCATCTTGGTTGAATATCTTTTGGTGAGATCTAGTCCAGATCTATGAGGGCGAATCTTCTAATGGACTGTGATCTCTATGGCGCATGATCAGATCTGTGGATCTGAGTGTTTGGGTTGGTTCTGAAGTCCTCATATCTTTTATATCTGAAGGGACGCAGGTTCAGTGAAGGGCAAGTGCGCCGGGACGCAGTACAGTAAAGGCTCAGGTGCGTCTCTGAGGCAAAGGACGTGGCGCGACTGTGTTATTGGGTGCGTCTCTGAAGCAAAAGACGCGGCGCGATAGTGTTTCGGGGTGCGCCGGTCGCAGCAAAGCATAGAGGAACAGTGCGTCTGCACGCAGAACAGCGGAGGGTAGACTGCGTCCAGTCGCAGGCCACAGAAAGAAAATATGCGTCCCTGTCTTAAGATGATCTGTTGACTGTATATTTCTATTCATAAGGTGTTCTGGGTTATTTCTGTAATTACTGATCTGATATCTGTAGTGGACTGTATCTGTTATATACTTGTTGATCATTTGATTCTTCATGAAAAGAAGTAGGGGGTTGTAGCTCCCTTCCAGGAGAAACTGGAAAACGAGAGAGAGTTGTAGCTCTCTGCAGGTTGCAGCCTGCGTGCTGGTAAAGGACTGCACCAGTACAAAATCATTGTAAAAGAATTTCTTGAAAGAAGATAGAGACATATTGCAGCAGGTGGTTTTCTCCCGCATTGGGTTTCCACCTTACATCTTGTGTTCTTTGGTGTGACTGTCTATTTTCTTTATTCAAGCTCATTATTTTATGGTACTGATATGCAAGAATAATTCAAAAGATCAAATAAGGAAGATTTGGTAAATTGCTTAATAATACTGATTCACCCCCCCTCTCAGTATTATTTCCAACAGCGTTTGCTCTTTATTAAAGTTATATAGGACCTATCCTTATTTCATTAAGCCTTAGGCACATCGCATCGCACTTTTACTTAAAGGCCTATTATGTTGCCGATATGCGATATGTGAAGGGTCCTATTAACTTTTTGCTTAAGATATTTGATTTCCAAATGGATTTTAAGCCTAAGTGCGAATATCATATCTTTTGGGTTTTTTAGGAATCTAGTTTTATTTAATTATTAAAATATTTTATCCTAAAATATTTAAAGGGTCCCCATTATTGCTAAGTTAACTTATCAAATTATAATGGGGGTTGTTGAGTGACATAATAATTGGCGATTCACTGGAAGAACCAGTTATCTCTGAGAAATATACATATAATGAAATTTAAACTTAATCAAAAGAAAATATTATTAGGAAAGAAAAATAATTTTTGAAATATTAGGTATATAACATTACTCTGAATAAAAAAGCTCATTTCATTGTAACTATCTTACAACCTTTTACAGGTGAAAATATTCACTATCTATATCAGTCATTAATCAATTCTAAAGATAAGTAGAGGGCTATTGAGGCTTAGCTTTTAAGCTAAACTTGCTTTGTCACGGGTAGATAGCACGCGTCCATAGCCTCAATAGGGTTACCGTTTAACTGATAATGAGCCAGGATCCCATCCACTTCAGTTGTAATCTTTAGAGGTAATGTATACATGTTATTTTTTTCTTTTTTTCTTTTGTTTTGAAGATATTTTTAAAAGCCATTATCCTGGTTTTGTGGCCAGATGATGACAATTCCATTCACAGGTTGTAATAAAGTCAATCAAGCTAGCTCATGATGAGACTCCTTGTCTTATGATTATGTAACCATAATCCATTATCTTGGTGTGGTGGCTAGTAGTGACAATTTCAACTTATTATTTTCCCATGATCATGGTAAGTAGGCTCTTGATGAGACCTGTTATCTTTTAAATTTATTATATTTTTGAATTACACTCTAAAAATTTATGACTATTGGATGGGGAGGTTCATTAACTCCTTAAGAGTGTCAAATGACAATTGAAGTTTAAGGTGTTGAAACTCCAAACAGTCTTTATTTTTTAAAGAAAACTTTTCCTGACTGATAACTAGATCAAAGATTTTATAAGTGTCTTTAGGTCGAAAGAGGCTTCAATTTCAATGGAAAAAGATTTCATATTTTTATAATAATTACCCAATTCTTCAAGTTTGTAATTATTTCCTAAAGATTTTATACTTTGAGAAGTCAAAAATCATAGAATGATTAGAGATAATGATAAAAATCCATTTGTATGTTACTTAACATTATTTATACTATAGACACCATTATGTATATGTGAATATTTACATATTTAAATTAGAATTGATGTTCTTTCAAAGCCACAATTTGAAATGGTCAAAGCCACAATTTTTGAAATTTAGTGTGTTTTCCTTTGTCTTCATGTGCTTTGTCCCATTTCAGGACTAAGTCTCCAATTTGAAAAAATTTCTTGTCAACTGAGCTTGTATCAAAGGAAGATTTTACTAGCTATTGATGGTGAGCATGAGTTTGTTTGGCTTTTTCCATTTCTTCTTCTAATTTGAGTATTTATGATATTCTTAATTACAGAGAGGAAGAAGTTTCTTCTTTGATACATTATACCAGATTTGATGAGGGAAGAACTAGATTAGGAGGAAGAATGGCCTCCTTCCCATATACTAAATCAAAAGGAGAAGTCTCAATGGATGCCTTCTTAGTTATTCTATCAGCCCATAGGGAAAATATCAGAGATTTATGCCAATTCTTTTGGCTTTGATCAATAGTTCGCTTAATAACCCTAATGAGGTTTTTATTAGTTGATTTTGCTAAACAATTTCCATTGGGATAATAATTAGCAGAGTATTTAAGTTTAAATCCTCTTTTTAAAGAAAACTTAGTCATATTGTTTCCTGAAAAGTAATATTCATTATAAAAAATGAGTGCGTTGGGTAGAACAAACCTAGTAATAATGTAACGATCAATGAATTTAGTGATATTGTCAGAATTGGCTACTTTAAGTGATATTGCTTCAACCCATTTTGTGAAATAATCTGTAGTAGTAAGGATAAAACTATGTTGCTTGGAAGAGTTAGTAACAATATCACCAATAATATCCAATCCCCATTGTTCAAAAGGTTGTTCAAAGTTGACTGCTTGAAGAGGTAAGGCTGGTTTTCTCTGTCTTCCTGTAGTAGTTTGGAAAATTTTACAGTTTCTAACATAGTCATGTGTATCCTTGAAAATATTTGTCCAGTAGTATCCAACATGCAGGATTTTGTGAGTGGTGGTATCTCCTCCAAAGTGTCCACTAGCTGGTCCATCATGTAATTCCTACAAAACCACGTGTGCTTCATTTGAATCCCAAAATGATATCTAATATAGTACACTGCGAAAACCCCCAATACTTAACACCTTAACAAAATCGAATCCTAATTTTTCTAAATAACACATCGTTAATGAGTTCATACTCATTGGATTTCAGCCTTAAATCCATTTTACTTTTGTAATTGAGTTCAGGTAGAGCATATACATTCTTTAAATAAAATATGAGATCATCATATTGGGATCCATTGTTAGTAAGGAATACCTCAGATATCTGGGCAATGTTACCTGATTCGTCGTCAGCGAATATATTAGAAGCTTTAGTAACCAGTTTGAAAAAACCTTGACCTCTTATAATTTTAGCATGTTTGACTTCAATGTCATATTCTTGTAGAGCAGTGACCCAATTTCCTCTCTTTTCTCTCAATTCTTTTTGAACAAGAAGTTATCTTACTACTAGAAATGGGACAATTAAGTTAGTATTAATTTTCAAAAGGAAAGGCCTAAAGTGTTTAATGGACTTAAAAACTGCAAAGACCCGCTTCTCCACTATTGAATAGTTGAGCTATGCTCCTTGTAAGTTAGAGTTGAAGAAGGAGATACAAGCCTCTATGTAGACTATAATCGTCTGATCGGATTAGTCTTGATGTGACATTAGCTGGTAGATTAGCACTAGCATTTTGAAGTCTTTGGATAAGAGGGATATTAAATGAAAGAAAATGAGAAGTGAGATTTTGAATGAGCAATTGATAATGTTTCAAGTGGATTGAGACACAATGTACGGTGTTTCTCACTTGTTTAATAAAACTTTCAAAATCTCCAAACACTTGAAGGTATTTAACATTAAGTCTTATTGCTTTATACAAAACCTGAACCAGAGCTTCATATTCAACAATTTTATTGGTGCATTCAAACTCTAATCTACATGCTATCATTGTTTTCTCTCCTTTAGATATATTAAAATACATCCTGCTCTAGCACCATCATTAGATCGAGAACCATCGAAATATAAAGTCCAATAAAAATATTTAAATATTGGTTTATCTACAATATTTACACATTTGGATGAGCCTATTTGTGAATTTTTTTCAATTTGAGATGTGACAAAATCAATCTCGAAAGGAGATGCTTGTGCATTGAAAATACCCAAGAATGACTCTAAATAGTAGTTACCAAGAATGTTATAGGTGAAGACTACGAGTTTATTTTCCTCGTCCAAGTCAGTTACTAAATATTTCATGTGATTTTCTCAGTCGATGTGAATTTTATTAGGCTTACCATTGTAAGGAAGCCACATATGAGAGCAGTCAGTAGTGAAATAACCATGTAACTTCTATGAACAATCTATGCTTAGAATTAAATTGTAAAAGTCACGAATATTAGCAACTAGTACATCAATTATTTGACAAACTTTAGCATTAGAAGAAAGTCTAATGAGAATAGAATTGATTTACCCTAACACGTTGAATTTGGTTCTATCGATTTGAATGATATGTACAATAGACTTTTGGGGTTCAATGTTCAGTTTAAGACAAACTGAATAAGGTAATACATTTGAAGATGACCAGGAATCTACTAAGAAATTATGCACATTCTTATTGAAGATTTCAAAGGTCAAAAGGAAAGGAGTATGAGAGCTTGACCTATCTCCAATCAGGATGGCATCGGTCGAATCAATGGGGGGTTTTTCTATTCCTTTATAAGGTTTAGAAGTAACAAGAATCAACGAAGGGGAAGCAGGGACTACATTTAGTTATTTAAGCAAAAATTTATGTTGTTTCTTTAATTTATCTACTTCATAAAAGGAAATGTTAGTCTTGACCTTCTTCATATACTCAATAATATTATATTCTATGGTGTCAAAAACTACTAGATTTTTAGATGTAGATGGAGAATTGGAAGAAGATGGAATTGAATTGGAAGACATAGAAGTGGATTTCTTAGGTGCAGCTTTGTCCTTAGTAGTAGGTGTAGAAGATTTCTTATTTTGGGTCAACTGCAATGAATCTACATGACCCTTACTCTTTGTACTAACTAGAAATATTCATGTTCTTCTTCATTATCCAAAGTAGGAAGGATAAAGTCCCATAATCCTTGAAGTTTGGTTGTTTCTTCATCTTGGGATTCATCGACAGATAATGTTTTTTCTTACCCATCCTCCTCTAAACCAGATTCAACATCTGATAGGATATTAGGGGGCTAAGGATTTGATGTCTGAGTTCTCCTAAAATATCTAAATTTTTTATTACAAGACTCAGTTACCTACTTTTTTATTTCTACCTTTTCATTCGACATCGTTTTGAGAACCTTTTGTAATCCCTCTAGATCAAAAGGATATTTTGGAGTTTTCTTCTTTGGTTCCTCTTTGAAGGTAACTTTCTTAGTTTTTCTTTCTTCTTGAGAAGTTTCCTTTTCTAAGGCAAGAATATTTTTTCTACAGATATTGACACTTTCATGTTATCTTATGTTATCAACTAAAGTGGCTCTATTAGCCTTGTCTACAAAAATTGTGATATTGGAAGGAAGATCAGAAATATACCACTCAATTTGGACATCAATACGAGGTTTTGAGATATTTGGAATTTTGTTTAGCAATTTATTAAACCTAGAATTGAGATCTTTGATTTTCTCATTGGGGTTGGCTTTAATATTGGAGAGATCAATGGTTAGAGTAGCAGAGTAAAAAATTGTTCTTCAAATATATCCCAACTAGTGACAGATGCTGGTGGTAATGAGAAGTACCACGAATCTACAAATCCTTCAAGGGTATATGGAAATAATCTTACTACACAGTCTTCTTCTACCACTCCATTGAGATTAATGGCCAGCATAAAATTATGGAGATGTTCTTCAACGGGGAGTCCATCATCAAGATTAAACTTTGGTAAACATCTCTCGGGATGCTTAGGTAGAGGATGGAGAGGCGCTTCCATTTGAACAGCTTCAGGACTAGTCCATAGTCTAGCTACTAGTGCGTTTTGTTGCCTACCTTCCATTATGGGAACTTCAGTAGAAGGCGTTGTAATAGTACAAGAAGCTGACTATGTGGAAGAAGAAGTAGCCCTTGGGCTAATGTTGCTCGAATCAGCACTAGTTGATTACGAAGGGAGAGAATGAAAGGGAGGATTAAGTGTAGGAGAAAAAAATGGTGATAAAGTATGAAATGGAGGTTTTTGAGGTGGAGTAGATGATAAAATATCTCTAGTGGATGATTGAGCTTCAGATTTGTTCGTATTTCTCTGATGGGAAGGCAAGGGAAACTCAAATGGAGTAACCCCAAGTTTCTCACTTTGTGAATGAATCAAAATATGAGTAGATTGGAAATATGAGCAAAAACTACTTTCAGATAACTCAGATTGCTATGGGTTTTATTCAAAAATAGAAATTCCTTCTAATTTCTGAATTTAAGTTTGAACTTCAGGTATCTCCTAAGAAGGAGGTTGATCAGATGACTTAGGTAGTGCGCTAGGAGACTTTGTTGTTGTTTTCACAACTTCTAGCCTAGGAGTAGGTGATTTGAAATGAGATCTAGAAGTTGGGGGAGGTCTTGAGGGGGAGTGATTATTTAGATGGCCTTTTGATATAGGATCAAACATTTTTGCCATTCATAGTCAGGGCCCTCCTTCTAGCACCAAAAATATTGAAGCCTCGAAATGTTGTTGCCTCAACATTGGGGATAACCACCTAGTTGGGAACTTGAAAATCATTCCTTTTTCGTTTGGAATAATGGCTCCGACTAGGGATAATGGGACTAGTTTCCCTCTAAGATTATATAATGGAATTTGAGATATGGTGTAGGTGAAATGATGTCAATTGATAGAAATATAGAACTACAAATATATATATATATATATATATATATATATTACTTTCTATCTATTTCTCGGGATTTAACTTATCTTTATATGTGTGATTGAAATATTCTCTAGTATGCTAAAGAATATAGATCATCTAGCAATTCAAGAAGTAAGTACAGGAAAGATAATTAATTTGATTAAATAGTTAATCAAATTAATTATTAATACATATCACATATAAGATTTCATTGTTTTTGCAATGCATTCAAAGATAACAACTTCATACTCTTCAATAGTGAATAAATATTCAACTACATATAATATCATAGATAGAAAAAGAGTAAAGAAAATGTATAACTATTAATCATATATACACACAGAAATAACACGAAGATAATAGTACCTGATATATCAGTGCTATGCTCATAAGAAAAATAGTCTTGGTTCAACTTTCCTTAAAAGAAAATTCAAAAGGTACAATAGTGAAACTCTCTTAAGTCTTCTAATAAAAATTCATACCCCATTTCTAAAAGATATGAAAGGGTATTTATAATAAAAGGATTAATTGTAAAAGTATAAAATACTTGAAATGTTCAGGAGGTACAAATAAAAGACAAAAATAGAGTCTGTTTGAACAAATCCTCTGGAATGAGAAGCCTGTTTTCCTTTCATTTGCTACCTAAGTTCATAAATATATATCATGGGCTTTAATTCTGGAGGATGAATTGGGTTTAATCACATCTAGACTGCATAAACTACATCAGAGAGTGTTGGGATCATATGGGTGGTTGTATTGGTTAAGAACTGTAACATAAGTCATTGGCTATGCGGTTTAACCAAGTGTTGCCAGTAATGTTCAAAAGTTAACTCAGATAACTTTTTGATGTTATCTTCCTTCGTCGTGGACCAATCCTACCAATGTTTCATTATTGTTTTGACATCAGGAAACACATATATATGGAATTATTGAATCAAATTAGCATTGAAAATGTTCTCGCAAATGGTTTTGATAATAACAATGTAAAATTTGAAATGGGAACTAATACTGTACCCATTTTGTAGAGATAGCAAAAATGTGACCTAATTTTGAAAACGGGTGACGCAGAACACATGTTTTTTTTAGAGCATAGTTTTTGGCACTTTAAATTTTTTTATGTACATTGTGTTTTAGAATGGTAGTGATTTTCATGCTGATTTAAAAAAGTGGTGCATAGTTTTTCGCACTTTAATTTTTTTTATGTACATTGCATTTTAGAATGGTAGTGATTTTCATGCTGATTAAAAAAAGTGGTAATTCTGCATCAAACCCTTTTTTTGAAAGGCCTATTTTTTTACTTTAAATTTTCTAATGTATGAAATGTAAATAATTATTTTCTAAATTTAATAATTTTTGAAGTGGTCTTCTTCTTCATATTTTCTAGTTTTCTTTTTTGTAGTCAGGTTTTTATTGTTTTGCATATTTAAAGAAGAAAGTTGATATTTTGAATTTTCGATATTCTACATATTTATACATCGTTAATTAATTTTTCAATCCACATGAAATATTTGTCTCTAAAAAACAATAATTTTAAAGAATTGACATAAAATCACCATTTTTAACATAAATATCACTAAAAAACTACACGTTTTGATAATTTTTTGTAATTTTTTGCTAGAAATGACATGTCAAAATCACAATTTTTATAGGAAAATTTTAACTAAAAATGGTTAAATAATAGTTTTTTAATGAATTTCATGTCAAAAAAATAATAATAAGCACTGCTTTTTTCAAACAATAATGATTAACATAAAAACTAATGCAAAAATCACATAATATAAATATTGAACGCATAACAACCTTAATTGAGTGCTTATTCTTCTCATAAAATGTCAAAGTCAAAACATTACAATTATAACTAATTAATAGTTACAAAAAATGAGCTTCATTTACAAGCATAACTTAAATTTAGTCAACAATGTCACGTAATCCAAACTCTTCGTCCTCTAGAGTTTCATCATTGTCTTCTTCCACAATTTTTTCTGCTTCATTTTGCTCATTTTCCTCTTCTAATGGATCTTTGATGTCTGCAAATCTCCCAATGTATGCCTTTCCAATCATTCCATGTAATGGTGGTTGGGGTTCCTTTGCCTTTTTTGCCACACGTGATTCACTAAAGTCCCCTTTCTTCAACCCAATTTCTTGCATTGAATCTAGAATAAATTGAAGAGCATTAATTCTTTGCTGAATAAAATTACACTGTATTGGATCTTTTTCAATGGCAATGCAATTTCATGCTTTTTCAAGGAAACATGCTACTGTTGTACTTAATTATCAAGCACAGAATAAATAATGAAGTAAATTAGTACAATGACATATAAATTAAGAAATAACATATTGAAATTCAATTCCATATAAGAAAACTTATCTGAGCCAAAAAAATAAATCTAGAACCTAATCTCCTTCATTTGAACATATGTCTATGAGATAGTTAATCAATAACTATGGTTTTTGATAAATATTAACTATCTCTCCTTTTACTTCTTTGTCTTCATATGTTAGTTTTCTCACAAAAACATCATAAGTCAATATTTGGCTATGACTCTTTCCATCTACCCGATTAAAAATCATAGACATATAGCTATCATCTTTTGCCCAACTATCAATATGGATGGACTCACAATCATTTATAAATAGTTGATCCTCATGGTTAAGAAGATTTGACTTTTTCCTATAACATGAAATAGTAAAAGTTCAATTAACTTGTACATAAATGATTTTTTTAACATTAATCAAATATACATTTTAAACGTCTTGCCATGTAAGTTGCATCCTTGAATTTGTTTTCCCCTTGAAGCTTGACAATAAAAATAACCTCAGCGGCCCAATGGCCCGCAGGGGTGGCAGGGAGATTCCCGGAATTGCCCCGCCAGCCCCACAGGCCATTGGGCCACTGGGGTAAGACGAAGGACAGGGTGATTCCCAGAATCGACCCGCCACCCTCGCGGACCATTGGGCCACCACGGTGAGGCAGAGGGCGAGGTGATTCCCAAAATCAGCCCGGAACCCCCTTAGGCCATTGGGCTGTCAGGGTGGGGCAGAGGGCGAGGTGATTCTTGGAATCACCCCGCCACCCTCATGGGTTGTTAGGCCATCAAGGTGGGGCGGAGGGTGGGTCATTCCCGGAATCACCCCACCACCCCCGAGCACTGTTGGGCCGCCGGGGTGGGGCAAAGAGCGAGGTGATTCTCGAAATCACCTCGCCACCCCCGCGGGCCATTCGGCCGCCGGGGTGGGGCAAAGGCTGTCCGCAACCCCGTAAGAGGTCTAGCTACTAGTGCATTTTGTTGCCTACCTTCCATTATGGGAACTTCAATAGAAGGTGTTGTAATAGTACAAGAAGCTGACTATGTGGAAGAAGAAGTAGCCCCTGAGCTAATGTTGGTTGAATCATCACTAGTTGATTACGAAGGGAGAGAATGAGAGGGAGGATTAAGTGTAGGAGAAAAAAATGGTGATAAAGTATGAAATGGAGGTTTTTGAGGTGGAGTAAATGATAAACTATCTCTATTGGATGATCGAGCTTCGGATTTGTTCGTATTTCTTCGATGGGAAGGAAAGGGAAACTCAAATGGAGTAACCCCAAGTTTCTCACTTTGGGAACAAGTCAAAATACAAGTAGATTGAAAATATGAGGAAACACTACTTTCAAATAAGTCAGATTGCTATGGGTTTTATTCAAAAATAGAAATTCCTTCTAATTTTTGAATTTAAGTTTGAACTTCAGGTATCTCCTAAGAAGGAGGTTTATTAGAGGACTTAGGTAGTGCACTAGGAGACTTTGTTGTTGTTTTCACAACTTCTAGCCTAGGAGTAGGTGATCTGGAATGAGATCTAGAAGTTGGGGGAGATCTTGAGGGGGAGTGATTATTTAGATGGCCTTTTCATATAGGATCAAACATTTTTGCCATTCATAGTCGGGGCCCTCCTTCTAGCGCCAAAAATATTGAAGCCTCGAAATGTTGTAAGGGATAACCACCTGGTCGGGAACTTGAAAATCATTCCTTTTTCGTTTGGAATAATGGCTCTGACTGGGGATAATGGGACTAGTTTCCCTCTAAGATTATATAATGGAATTTGAGATATAATGTAGGTGAAATGGTGTCAATGAATAGAAATACAGAACTACAAACATATCTATATCTATATATATATATATATATATATATATATATATATATATATATATATATATATATATATATTAATATTACTAGATATCTATTTCCTGGGATTTAACTTATCTTTATATGTGCGATTGAAATATTCTCTAGTATGCTAAAGAATATAGATCATCTAGCGATTCGAGAATTAAGTACAGGAAAAATAATTAATTTGATTAAATAGTTAATCAAATTAATTATTAATACATATCACATATAAGATTTCATTGTTTTTGCAATGCATTCAAAGATAATAACTTCATACTCCTCAATAATGAAGAAATATTCAACTGCATATAATATCATACATAGAAAAATAGTAAAGAAAAGGTATAACTATTAATCATATATACACACAGAAATAACACAAAGATAATAGTACCCGATATATTAGTGCTCTGCTCATAAGAAAAACAGTCTTGGTTCAACTTTCCTTATAAGAAAATTCAAAAGGCACAATAGTGCAACTCTCTTAAGTCTTCTTATAAAAATTCAGAACCCCTTTCTAAAAGATATGAAAGGGTATTTATAATAAAATGATTAATTGTAAAAATAGAAAATACTTGAAATGTTGAGGAGGTACAAATAAAAGACACAAATAGAGTTTGTTTGAAGAAATCATTCGGAATGAGAAGCCTGTTGTCCTTTCATTTGCTGCCTAAGTTCATAAATATATATCATGGGCTTTAATTCTGGAGGATGAGTTGGGCTTAATTGCATCTAGCCCGCATAAACTACATCAGAGAGTGTTGGGAGAATATGGGTGGTTGTATGGTTAAGAACCATAACATAAGTCATTGGCTATGCGGTTTAACATAGCTGGATCTGTTTCTTCAACTTGTCATGGTGATGAACCACAGTGGTTGGTTCGAAACGCGTCGACAAATGTCTCTCTTTATGTGATTTACGCCAAAATTCTACTTATAAATTAACCAAGTGTTGCCAGTAATGTTCAAAAGTTAACTCAGATAACTTTTTGATGTTATATTCCTTCATCGTGGACCAATCCTGCCAACATTTCATTATTGTTTTGACATCAGGAAACACATCTATATGGAATTCTTGAATCAAATTAGCATTGAAAAGGTTCTCACAAATGGTTTTGATAATAACAATGTAAACTTTGAAACATGAACTGATAGTGATTTTCATGCCGATTTAAAAAGTGGTAATTCTGCATCAGACCCTTTTTTTAAAAGACCTGTTTTTTGACTTTAAATTTTCTAATGTATGAAATGTAAATAATTATTTTCTAAATTTTAATAATTTTTGAAGTGGTGTTCTTCT
Source organism: Pinus tabuliformis (assembly GCA_031772625.1). Lineage (NCBI taxonomy): Eukaryota > Viridiplantae > Streptophyta > Pinopsida > Pinales > Pinaceae > Pinus > Pinus tabuliformis. The sequence goes on from CM062805.1 coordinate 76,211,207, forward strand.
TCATATTTTCTTGTTTTTTTTTTGTAGTGAGGTTTTTATTGTTTTGCATATTTAAAGAAGAAGGTCAATATTTTTAATTTTCGATATTCTACATATTTACGAGAGATTTTTCGGCGTAAAAATCACATGATATTTCATTTGTCGATGCGTTTTGAACCAACCAATGTGGTTCATCGTCAGGACAAGTTGAATGAACATATCTTGCTTTGCATATTAAATAGATAGGGCAGAATATCCAACGACTATATTTCTAGGCAAGGTAATGGCTATAATGACAACAGCTAGATTTGACCGGGAAACAGCTAGTATCTTCATGCTAGTTCCCACCATTTCTTGCCCTAGAAGTTTGGGGTTCTCAACACCCTTGCTACTCGTGCCTTAAGGATCTCTGATGAAATGAGCTTCGAGGAGGAGAAATCCCATCTCCTTAATGTCTTTGTTGAGAACGGTTATAGCAGACACATGGGACAAAAGGCATTCCTCAAAGCAGCTAAGAATTCGTTAACCAGAAGAGGACCTAAAGAATGGATTCCTGGTGTCCATCTTCCATTTAGGGGGGGACCACAAATAGGATTTCGAGGATTCTTCAGAAGCATAATGTCCTTGCAACCTTTAGACCTCTTAACACCATTCATAAGTCCCTTAGATCTGTGAAGGATCCTATTGACGCCAAGGACATGAAAGGGGTATATATTATTCCTTGTTCATGTGGGACCCCCTATATTGGTGAGACTGGTCGCTCCATTAATCAAAGGATTAGTGAGCACACAACTGACCTTAAGCATATGAGAACCAAGTCTTCCGCTTTAGCAGAGCATGTGGAGAAAACCAATCATCATGTCTGCATCGAGGAAGCTAGTGTTATTGCTAGAGTGTTGCAATTCCATCACCAGAAGTTTAGGGAAGCCCTTGAGATTGAGAAAAAGTCGAACAATCTCAATAGAGAGGATGGCTGGAAGATCAGTAGTTGCTGGGTCCTAGCCCTCTCCTCCTAGTCGTTTTCTTCCTTTCTTCCCCTCCCTTGGTTTAGCTTGATCTGGTTGTTTTTTAGTAATTTTTCCCTTGTTGTGGTTGATATAGGTGGAGTTATTGTAATAGCACTTTATTTATGCTATTGTTTTATTCTAATAATAGTAGGGAAATATTCTTGAAACTAATATACTAATTTTTACCCTTAAAGAAACTATTAATTAATTTTTAAAGATTGTACTATTTTTCTAACACTTGAATTCTCTAATGTTTATATATTTTAAAACTCTTTGACTATTAATTTAAAATTAATTTATTTTATTTATAAATAAATGTCACTTTAACTTGTATTTTAATTAAATATAATTAACTATTTATAGATTACTCTAGTTTTAATATTTATATATAATAATTTTGATATCTAACAATTTTAAATTAATTTATTTTATGATTTACTTATTCTAATATATTAATTTACTTATTCTAATATATATTTATAATTATAAAATGGTCCATTTACGTTTATTTTAATAAGAATATTAATAACCGAATTAACTTATTTAATTAAATAAAGTTTATACTCCTTATCAAAGTCAATCTAGCCATTTCCCGGTCAAATCTAGTTGTTGTCATTATAGCCATTACCTTGTCTAGAAATATAGTCGTTGGATATTCTGCCCTATCTATTTAATATGCAAAGTGAGATCTGTTCATTCAACTTGTCTTGATGATGAACTACACTGGCTGGTTCGAAACGCATCGACAAATGAAATATCATGTGATTTATGCCAAAAAATCTTTCGTAAACTTGATATGGATCACAGAAGCCTCAATTCAACAATTCTACATATTTATACATCATTAATTATTTTTTCAATCCACAAGAAATAATTGTCTCTAAAAAAAATAACTTTTAAGAATTGACATAAAAAAAACCATTTTTAAGATAAATATAACTAAAAAAAATACACGTTTTGATAATTTTCTTTAATTTTTTGCTAGAAATGACATTTCAAAATCACAATTTTTATAGGAAAATTTTAACTAAAAATGGTTAAATAATAGTTTTTTTATGAATTTCATGTCATAATAATAATAATAATCATTGCTTTTTTCAAAAAATAATGATTTACATAAAAATTAATGTGAAAATCACATAATACAAATATTGAACACATAACAATCTTAATTGAGTGCTTATTCTTCTCATAAAATGTGAAAGTCAAAACATTACAATTATAACTAATTAATAGTTATAAAAAATGATCTTGTTTTCCAAGCATAACTTAAATTTAATCAACAATGTCACGTAATCCAAACTCTTCATCCTCTAGAGTTTCATCATTGTCTTCTTCCACAATAGTTTTTGCTTCATTTTGCTCATTTTCCTCTTTTAATGGAACTTTCATGTCTGCGAATCTCCCAATGTATGCCTTTCCAATCATTCCATGTAATGGTGGTTGGGGTTCCTTTGCCTTTTTTGCCACATGCGATTCACTAAAGTCCCCTTTCCTCAACCCAATTTCTTGCATTGCATCTGGAAGAAATTGAAGAGCATTAATTCTTTACTGAATAAAATTGCACTGTATTGGATCTTTTTCAATGGCAATGCAATTTCCTCCTTTTTGAAGGCAACATGCCAGCGTTGTACCTAATTATCAAGCACACAAGAAATAGTGAATTAAATTAGTACAATGACATATAAATTAAGAAATAACATATTGAAATCCAATTCAAAATAATAAACTTACCTGAGCCAAAAAATAAATCTAGAACCCAATCTCCTTCATTTGAACATATGTCTATAAGATAGTTAATCAATAACTGTGGTTTGTGATAAATGTTAACTATCTCTCCTTTCGCTTTTTTGTCTTCATATGTTAGTTTTCTCACAATAGCATCATAAGCCAGTATTTGGCTTTGACTCTTTCCATCTACCCGATTAAAAATCATAGACATATAGCTATCGTATTTTGCTCAACTATCAATATGGATGAACTCACAATCATTTATAAATAATTGATCTTCATGGTGAAGAAGATTTGACTTTGTCCTGTAACATGAAATACTAAAAGTTCAATTAAATTGTACATAAATGATTTTTTTAACATTAATGAAATATACATTTTAAACATCTTACCATGTAAGTTGCATCCTTGAATTTGTTTTCCCCTTGAAGATTGACAATAACAAGAACCTCAGCGGCCCAACGGCCTGCGGGGTGGCAGGGAGATTCTGGAATTGCCCTGCCACCCCCGAGGGCTGTTGGGGTGCGACGGAGGACGGGGTGATTTCAGGAATCACCCCGCCACCCTCGCAGGTCATTGGGCTGCCAGGGTGGGTGAAGGGTGAGGTGAATCCAGGAATCACCTCACCACTGCCATGAGCCGTTGGACCAGTGGGGTGGGGTGGAGGGCGAGGTGATTCGAGGAATCACCCCGGTGGGCCATTGGGCCACCAGGGTGGGGCGAAGGGCAAGGTGATTCTCGGAATCACCCTGCCACCCCCGCGAGCCATTGGGCCATTGAGGTGGGGTGGAGGGTATGGTGATTCCTGGAATCATCCTACCACCCCCGTGCACCATTGGGTCTCCCGGGTGGGGCGGAGAGCGAAGTGATTCTCGAAATTGCCCTGCCACCCCCGCAAACTGTTCGGCCACCTGGGTGGGGCAGAGGCTATCCACAGCCCTCCACCCTACCCCGCAGCCCAACGGCCTGTGGGGGTGGCGGGGAGATTCCCGGAATCGCCCCACCACCCTCGCAGGCTGTTGGGCCACTGGGGTGGGGCGGAGGGCAGGGTGATTCTCGGAATCACCCTACGACCCATGCGGGCCGTTGGGCCACCAGGGTGGGGCGGAGGCTGTCAACAGCCCTCTGCCCCACCCCGATGGCCTAATACCTTGCGGGGGTGGCGGGGTGATTCCCAAAATCTACCTGCCAAGCTCGCAGGCCATTTGGCCGCTGGGGTGAGGCGGAGGGCGGGGCGATTCCCTGAATCACCCAGCCACCCTCGTGGTCCGTTGGACCGCCGAGGTGGGGCGGAGGTTGTCTATAGCCCTCCACCCAACCCCAGCAGCCCAATGACCCATAAGGGTGGCAGGGTGATTCCCGAATTCGCCCTGCCACCCTCACGGGCCATTGGGCTGACAAGGTGGGGTGGAGGTTGTTCGCAACCCTCCGCCCCACCTCGGTGGCCCAACAGCCTGCGGGGGTGGTAGGGTGATTCCCGGAATCACCCCGCCACCCCCGCGGTCCATTGGGCCGCCAAAGTGGGGTGGAGGCTGTCCATAGCCCTCTACCCCACCCTTGTGGCCCAATGGCTCACGGGGGTGGCAGGGTGATTCTCGGAAACACCCAACCACCCCCCTGGGCCGTTGGGCCGCCGGGATGGGGCGGAGGCTATCTGTAGCCCTCCTTCCCACCTCGGCAGCCCAACAACCCGCACGGGTGGCCGGGTGATTCCCAGAATCGCCCCGCCACCCCCCCGTGCCATTGGTCCACCAGGGTGAGGTGGAGGGCTGGCTAATTCACAAAATCACCCCGCCACCCCCGCAGTCCGTTGAGTTGGCGGCATGGGGTAGGGGTTGGGGATGGCAGGGTGATTCCTGGAATCACCCCACCACCCCCGTGAGTCGTTGGGCCACTGGGGTGGGGCGGAGGCAGGCTTTCCTTAGCCTTCGCCCCACCCCGATGGCCCAACAGCCCGCGAGGGTGGCGAGGTGATTCCGAACAGTGCTCCGCCCAACCCTGGCAGCCCAATAGCTTGCGGGGTGGCGGGTTGATTCCAGGGTAATAGAATTTTAATGTATTTCAGATCCCATTATTTTATCTTGATGGTCATTACTAAAACATGTTGAATTTATACTTAGGAAAGAAAAATGTTATTCTACCAAAAAAAGTAGTGTGTTTTTTCTCCTCATAAACAGTTGTTTTTTTGCACATAAAAATTCGGTTTTACTAACATTTTTTTAAAATGTTCAAAATTGACCCTAAAAAAAAACCATCGTTCCAATTTCAACATTTTTCATTTTTAGGGTGTTTTTTGCATGAAAATTTAGTTTTCAGAGTGTCTTTTGCATGAAAATTTCGTTTTCAGGGTGTTTTTTGCATGAAAATTTCATTTTCACTTCCATTTTTAAAACATTCTCAAAATTGACCCTAAAAAAAACCATCGTTCCAGTATACACACTTTTCATTTTTAGCACTATTTTTAATGTTTTTTCGGGGTTTTTTGGCTAGAGTTCCCGTTTTGAGTTTATAGTTCTCGTTTCAAAGTTGACATTATTTAATGTTGCTTGTGAATTCTCTTGCACTAAAGATGGTTTCCTCTGCCCGTTTCATTCTCATGTACCAATCTTGGAAAAGGATTTCCTTATGCGTGTCATGGATCCTTAGAGGATCGGCGGCTATGCCTTCTACGTTGTCTGGCCAGGAAATATAGTTAGAGATATTTTCTTCAATGTCATCGAAGTATGTACTCAGATCAGATAATTGATTCATCAGTGAATCGCTTATCTTACATAGATCATTAAATGTTCTTAATTTCTGCAGAAGACAACTTGTTTCTAAGCCAGAATAAAATTAAGCACCCCTGCTTCCTTCTTGAGATCTCCAAGCTTAAGATTATCTTTAAGTTGATCAATCCTGAGATGAAGTTGTTGCAATTGATCAGTTTTGCTTTTGATCTCATCTTCATGTTGAAGCTTCATCTCATCAAAGCTTTTCTACAGTTGATTCACCTCTACTTGCCATCCCTCATTAATAATCTAATTTGCATTAAGTAATGCCTATTCTAATTGAATGATCTTATCATGCTTCTCCTTAACTAACTTTTATACTTCTAAGGCTTTATCCACGGTGGTTCTAGAATATTCTCCTGTGAACTATGATAGCCATGTTAGATCATTGACAGGGTTAGTTTGTGGATCCTTCCAAACAATATCCAATGGTATATTCCTCAGAACTAAGGCCCACTAGGAATGTTCATTTCTTTTCCTTTTCCCCTATCTCCTTAGAGAGCCTTATGACTTGGACTGTAAAGTATATCTAGGGGAGGGATTTCTTCTATCTTAAGAACAAATTAAGATGTAGGGTGAGCCGAAATGATTTCTAGTTCATCAGTATTGACCACTTTATCTGAAGATTCAATAGCGAGTGGGACCTTCTTTGTAATCTCAAGAGTCTTAAGAGTTTCTTTCAACGATGAGGTTTGTGCTTTGTGTGATGTCGTATTAAATTTTTTATCGAATATTATCGATACTTTGTTTAGCTTGCTGGAAGACGATGATTTCTCAGTCTATTGCGTCAATGTTGTGCTTTCTTTAGTTCCCTGAATGATCTCAGTGTCTTTTGAAATCTGGGTTATAACGTGTTCCTATTGTGAAATCCCTAACATATCCAGAGGAAGATTCTCCAACCCTGAATTCTTCTATTCTATGAACTTGTCCAACACTTCGGGTTTTAGGCGAGCTTTTGCTAACATATATGCATCATGATAGTCTCGAGATGTTTCAAACAAGTCATCGAAGTCGTCAGGTTCGTATTGAAATTGCCGAATTTTGACCTGAGCTATGAAATTCTAGGCTACCTTCTCTGGATCATACTCCCTAGGTCGAACAATGGGAAATTTCATACATAGTATATTACAAATTTCAAGAGTTGCATCCCTGAATTTCTCTAAAGTAAAAATGCCACAACGAATAGGAAAATATGGCCAGATAGAATTTTTGGCCTCCATTAGGGATTTGGTTAAGCCATTTCCCACTGTTTGATAGGAAACCTCTTGGGCTAAGATCTTATTAGGTAGATAGTTAGGGAGGACATGAGAAGTAGATAGGCTTCCATAAATCCTAACATAAGTGAATGATTCTTCTCCAAACCATTTGCCAATAGTTGTAAGGTCATCCAAAAATTCTCTTGGAAACCTAGGAGGTCTTTCATTAAAAATGACTTGGTACAAGGGTAACATCATTCCATGGTAGATTTCATAAAAATGGGGTTGTTAATTGGACTCCCAAAGGATTTAATGGTAAATATGGTTTGGGGTAGGGTCTTGATGGGTCCATTTCCAACCCATAGATGGAAATTTAGAGGTGAAACACACTGCATCCATAATATAAGCTCTCATGTAGAAAGGGGGCACAATCCTGGTAGTAATATTGTGTTTGCGTTGATAGGCTAGGATCTTGAAGACTAGATTCTTGGATAGGATACTAACCCAATCCATAATATAGGAATCATAGGCAACCTCCATTAGGGGAACCCATTCTATTGTGAATTTCTATGTATTAGGTTGCCCGAACAGTCTACACATCATAGCAGGAACATGACAATGAGGACCAACAAGGGAGGTAAGAGAATACATACCCTTGTCTTCATGTTTTTTCTTACTTGGCTTGCGCCTCCACAACCTTATTAGGTTCGACTGAACTTCAATTTCTACAACAAACTTCTGAAGAAACTACGCATTATAGATTTTCTGTGGCCCTAGTATATGATACATTCTTCTTAAATCTTCAGCTTTAAAGGACCCAATTAGCGTCCTTGTCCTCAAGGTTATGAAGGTTCTATATATGATGCTTACATCATTAATAATCCATTTGACCAAATCTATGTATGGCATAATGTTTGGCCAAGCCACAATTCGATGGAGATGGGAATTGGCGATGTCTGCCCAAGTGGTTTCTGAAGTTGATGTAGTGTCATATGGTGTCTTGACTTGTATTGTAACTACTCTAGGTTCTTCTTCTTCAAATAGTTTATATATTTATTCCCAAGAAGAACACTCGTAGTTGGTAGTGCATGTCATATCAGAGAACAATGGAGGCATCTCAGTAACCTCTGTGGTAGGTGGAGCCAGCTGTGGTGCCACCGTTGGTTTCTTGTTCTTCTTTGTGGCTCTCAACATTTCACCTAAATTATGTTTATTGGGGCTAGCCTGTAACAGAGAGAACGCAGAGAATAAGGAGGAAAATGTAGAATTAGAAACTTAAAGCGAAAATGGTGATCATGACATGAAAACAAGCATTTAATGATAAATCTTGTAACACTAAATGGAATCAATCAAATCATTTAAATTACCAAGAACCATCAATATTGTTATAACTATAAATGAAAAACTGTGGGTTCACATGCTCTTTGTACAGGTCAGTGCCATGCTGGCTCATTTCACATCGCAAGTTTCCTCAGCAAACACATTTTCTAATTTGTGAAATATTCCTTTTGCCGATATGCGATGGATTAACCTTCAAGAGATGTGGAAAATTGTTTGGTTGTTGGAATTATCGCATCGGAGTTCCCTTGGCAGGAGTCATCTTTAGTTTTGCGATGCGATAAAAGTATTGCACAACGAAGACTACGATGAGTACTTCTTGCGTTATCGAAAAGCGTGTTATCGAGAGGTCATAATTGTGGTAACAATTGGGAAATGCCGATATAACACTTGCAATGTTCTTTTTGTGACAAATGGCATGGCTTGCTAGTGGGGTCGATTCTGACTTTTTCACACGTGGAGAGTTTTCTCTTTATTCAAAGTTATATAGCATCTATCCTTAATTCATTAAGCCTTAAGCAGATCGCATCACGCTTTGACTCAAAGGCCCACTATGTTCTAACAAATGTGATTGCTGATATGCAATATTCAAAGGGTCCTATCAACTTTTTTCTTAAGATATTTGATGTCCAAATAGATTTTAAGCCTAAGTGCGGATATAATATTTTTTGGGTTTTTTAGGAATCTAGTTTTACTTAATTATTAAAATATCTTATCCTAAATAATTTAAACGGTCCCCATTATTGCTAAGTTAAATTATCAAATTATAATGGGGGTTCTTGAGTGACACAATAGGTTCCTTCTCTAATCATATGTTCACCTTCTTGGTCTTCAGTGGCTTCATTATATCGGGTATCTCTAGCTTAGGTTCAGTTACTTTGTAGTATCCTTTTGACTCTACTATGTTGATGTTGTGAGGATTTTCTTCTTCATATGTAGTGAGGTTATAATGCTCCTGTGCATTTTCTATCCATGCAGCCCAATCAGGTTGTTACCATGTCAATGGGGTTACATTCTCAAAGATCCTCTTCTGAAGGGCCAAATCTATGTATGGGAAACCGTCCTGAAAGATGAATGTTAATATGAATCCATCAACTATGTCTTCCCAGTTCATGGTACCATGTCGAAGCTTCATTTCTAGGTACCATATCTAGGGATTGTCTCTAATGTATGAATGAATCCATGTACCCATTCTTGTTGTGGAATATCCTTCCATGTTGTAGTGCATAGCTAGATATGCTTCCTAGGATTATTTTCACCATCATATTTTATCTCCATCTATGTATCTATCTATCCAAACCTTATCCCCATCAATCTTTGACATTCCTGCCAACCTCCTATATTCTTCTTGTGTGCATTCCACCATCTAGCAGGGGTAGCTTTCAGGGCTATATCTAAGGCTGGCAACCTTTGATTTTCTAGAACTTGTTCTTTATAATCATTAATAAAAGTATTTACATCACCTAAGCCATCATAAGAAGGCATGTTACATACCTCAAATATCATACAATGAACTAATTTGGTAATTCTTGCACAGTGCCTTGTGGATACTTCATGCAATTTATTCTGCCAGTTCTCCAACTCTTCTTTTGAGTCTGAGGTACAATAACTATCATCCTCCCAACTCAACTTTCCTTCTACAGTAGTGTTAATAAAATCTTGTTCCTTTGTTGTTATTTGATAGATATTTTCTATGTCAGTTGTGCAATATTATACTTTGACTGGTTTTGTATATCTTACTCATTCTTATGGATCAAAGGGAACAATTACTCTCATATTATTTCCTTCAAATATTATTTGTCTCTTCTTGATATGGCCATATTGTCAAATTCCCAGTGAATTCCAACCAATGTAAGATAATGGTTATGTCATCGATGATCTCTATTACTTCAAAATCAGCAGTAGTGTGAACTCCTTCAATATCCACTATGACACCTAGTAGTCTTCCCAGAGGGAAGATATTTTGTTGATTTTCCATCCTTAACTGAATAGGTGACCATTGTAGCTTCGGCTTACCCATTAATTCCCATGTCTGCTTCGTCAAGAAATTAGCATCAGATCCTAGATCTAGAATAATTTGATCCATCTCATATTCTCCTATCTGCACACTAAGCCTCATCTCTCTTCTAGTTCTCTTCTGTTGATGAAAATTATTGATTGCACGCATCTCACTTCACAGTGTTTCTTTGGATGCACAAGAATCTATCAACTCCTAAAGCCCTTCTACAACCTTTTGATCTCTTAACAATTTCATACAATTCTACAGAAAATACTTTAAAATACCTACTTGATTTGGTGAATCTTGGTCTTGTTAAGGAGCTTAATCCTACGTCGGAGCTTGATTTTGTATCGAAGTTGATGACACATCGCAGTCACTTTTTGATCAGACTCTGGCTGTGCACTAGAGGTCAAAGCTCCAACATCCATAAAACTTTGATTTCCTTCCATAAATACTTCTTTTTCTTTCTGAATACCAAAAACATGAACTTTATCAATAGTCTTTCTGACCCATGCACTTCTAGTTTCTTTCTTTTCATCCTCTTTATCATTACTAGTCGCAGCTCCACTTCTAGTGAAAATACTAATTCGAGTTTTGTCGGTCCTCCTTTTAGCAATCATCATTTGAATATTCTGTGTCGGTTGTGTAATCCATTTTTGTTGCATCTTCACCATAAATACATGATATTCTTCAATTACATGGTCAAAGGATTTACATTACTTACATGTAGTTGTGGGGTTCTGGCAGTCTCTCACAAAATGAACTAGTTGACCGCAATTATAGAAAATGATGTGTCCACGTCCTCGACCTACTCCACCACCTCGACCTCTTCCTTTGTAACCTCCTTGACCACCGAATTATCCATTTTCCTCATGTCCATGCTCTTCTGATTGCATTCTATAAGCATCAGCACCACACTGCATCATTAGTTTGTAAGCTTGAAAATTATTCTCATCGTGTCCTGCTAATTTACAAAATTTGGAATATAGATTCCTCGGAGTCTGTATATATTTATGTAATAAGTAACAACCTTCTAAATGATATTGACCTCTAGTCTTACGTATTTCACACCACAAGCTGGACCATGCATTCAAGGGATTCGGTGCCCCACCAGCCATGTAATTTCTGAAGATAGGGCATTGTTCTTTAGAGTATCCCTTCGATTTGCACTTCATACACCATACTTGTTCTCTAACGTCTTTTCTTTTCTTGATGTCTTGTATCGATAGGGTTATGTTAGCCAACAAATTTTGAATCTGTTGCATGCCTAAATTAGTATCTCTTATAGGCGAAGCTTCCAATTTCATCACAATTTGTAGATCTTTGGCTTGACTTTCTATCTTTTGTTGCATCAATGGAAATATGTTATGTGGTAGCAGCACAACTATAAACCATTATTGATGTTGTTGAGGAGCTATGTCGAAGCTTACTTGATCCAATAACACCTTAAATCATTGATTAAACTCCCAAACAGACTCAGTAGGTTTCTGTTTGATTTATTCCAATTTAGTGATGCACTACAACTCAGACTTCAGCTTCTTAAACTCTTTTATCAATGTTGTTTTAATATTTGTAAATTTTATGTTTTGATTATTTGAATTCTTCATATACCATGTCAATTCTCTATCTCATAACTTCGTAACAAGTTGGGATTTATTTATATTCTCATTGTTTATTTTCTTCATTGTCCATACAGTTTCACATAAAAACCAAAACTTATCTCGATCCTCCAATCTAGTTCCTTTGAAAACATGTAGCTTAATATCGTCAACCATACTTCTTCTTGGAGGGGAAGGGGGAGGGGAGGAGTAAGGGGAGGGGGATGGGGGGTAGGAGGGGTAAGGGGAGGGGAATGGGTAGGGGGAAAGCCAAAAACACCTTGGCTATTACTAGATTATGGCTTTTGCGACCTCTTAGGCTAGGAGGGTGAATACTACAAAGTTATCTACGGGTTATCAGGGTGGATTTATTCTCTTTCACTTTTAGATTCACTTAAAATAGAACTATAATTAGTATCTACAAAGGTCTTTGGGTATTTTCCATGAGATCGCATTCTGGTATCTACTTTATATCTCTTACCACTTCACATTACTCTGATCTCTTGCTTAGGTTTATTCCCTCTTCTTCCAAACATATATATCCTAGCAATCTGATTTCTTCCGTAAAAGTCCCTTTTCACACAGAAGCATCTTAATCTAAAGTTTTAGAAATTTTAAATACTTACCTCATGTTCCTTTGAAGAATTGTCATTTCACTTCATTGTAGGACACAAATGAGTCTACATTGAACATAGTAATGAATCCTCCCAAGATGTTATCAATCTAGAAATCGATAGCCCTTGAAATCCTATTGCCAGTTCTCTTGAGTCATTATATCAGTTCAGGAGTCCACACTGTAGGTTCTTCACCTTTAAAACAGTTCTTCCTTTTAGCCAACCTTGATATTGACTCGTACAAATCGATAAGAAATGAAGCGAAGAAAATCTCAATGATCTATAAAAGTATACTTCTTTAACCAAGATTCGGATGTCAGACGAGGGTTTATGTTTTCTTGATCTGCAAATTCTCGCACTTTCAGGTCTATCCAGTCTTGAATCTCCTTCTTCAACAAGTACCACGACGACATATCCTTCAAACAAGTCCCTGTCCCAGTAGTAGAACCATTTTTTGGCTTGGTTTGGGCTAACCCAGGTTCAATCTATACTGCGCACCAACAAAACCCTCAATTATTGTCCCTTTCAACAACAACCTGCAAGAAAATCGTAGTCTCACCCGAAGTGACTATGGGAGGATGCAGAACTAGGTTTCTATAGACTTAAGGGGTTGGGAGATGTGATATTATTATGTTACCTTATTCTTAGTACTTATAAATCACTTCGCCAAATCAGATTTATCACTTAAACATGCCATATAAACCATCAATGTGCTGAAGTAAAATTCTATTGTAATAATTTCTACTCTACAATAGATAATAAGAAAATATACACATCAAAACACCAATTTACCGTTGTTCACCCTAGTGTAGGGCTACATCCATAAGAAATGTTTCTTAATATCATAAATCTTTGAACAACAAACTTTTGTTGGCCTACGCGCTAAGTTGTAGCCTGTCTACACATGCAGTTGCAGACTTAGGCCTCTGCGCATTTAGATGAAGAGCCTCGCCTTCTCTACCAAATTACAGATCACAATAATTTTCCCATAACACTGATCTCATTAATTCAATTATTCTCTTCTTATTATTTTACACTATATATATTATTACATTGTAGGGTTACATGATCAAAATACCATGGACTCCCTAAAACAAGCAACTATGGTCCCAAAACCATTGATCCCCTACAAAATCGCCTGGTTTTAAAAAAAGGAGGGGCTTTCACCCACCCCGAAGCCCTTACGACACCACATGGTATATTCAAAATGCTTCACTATGCGATCCACTTTGGGCTCCATTGTGTGTTCCACTTCACTCCGCTACGCACTCCACTATGCACTCCACCCCACAAAATGCGGAGTCTTTGCCAAATTATAGGCCAAGTTGGGTTATTCCCAACATGTGGCAAGGAAAGGAAAATTCAACTTGGAGGAGCTCTCCTACAAGATTAACACCTATTTTTGATTGTAACTCACTCCATTTCTATTAATGTAAATATTTATTTGTTTTCCTATATATGGTGTTTTGATTTCATGTATTTCAATACCATGTTGATCTATTGAATATAGTGATTAGATGATGCTACATAGATCTCGTAGATCATTGGCTTGTGTTGTCTCATTATGTAGGTTCTTATTATAGTGACCAGTGCTAGGATTGGAGCATACAAGCCAAGGAAGGAGTGAAGCATACGATGGATTTCAGGTAGGCTTCATCCAGTTATATATTTACTTTAAGGAAAACATTAGCTTCTTTGTCTTTTTGTAGTTCTAGGTCAGTCCACCAGGTCTAGAGAAGATACTTTTGTCCACAGTTGTAGATTTTGTATAACAACCATGGTCCATGATATTTCTTCCAGCTGTCAGACTGACTAGAAGTAACCCTTTTTTATATCAATTTTTGGGAACTAGAACAATACTAAGAGGGGCGATGAATCACTATTGTAACACTTTTACCAATTTAACCAACTTAAAATTTATTTTCACAATAAGACAGTAGAAATAACTTTCATCATACATATGACAAGCAACTAATTTAGCAATCAATGAAATATTCAAGGAACAAATAACATCACAAACTTCCTCTCCATTTTATTAATAGGGAAAGATACAACTTACAAATACAATGTTTTGGCTACAACCAGCAGGAAGCTACAACCATCTAGTTTATTAGCCATAACCCCAGCTATTCTCCAACACCCACTGTAAGGAGCACCAACCCCTAATCAGCAATGTACAACTTTCGAGACACTCATTGTTTCAATCTTTCATCCATTTTCAAACTCAGAAACATGAATTCCTTCTCTACTTGAAAAACAATTGAATCTATCAACAACCAACACCTTTAGAAATCCATGATCACTGAAAACACCATACCAACACCTCGTTGCAACATAAACTTTATCTAAAAAATAATTATGTTTTTACTTTTTCTTGTTTAGGCCTTATTTTATAGTTTCTTTAATTACTTGCATGCTACTTTATTTTTTCATTTGTCCTATTCATCTTAGTATTTTTGGACTATGTTTGTTGTTTTGGGCTTCATCTCCAAGTCAAACTGACCTTCACTCCATTTTTTTCCACTTAAATTGAGCTCTTCTACTAATTTTATTCATTATGGATCTTTACAGAATTTAGCAATTTTCCTGCTAATTTTATCTTCAGTCAATTCTAGCTTAACTGCCAAAACAGTAGTTAAACTAGAAGTTCTGATTTTTTTTCCTTTAAGCCCGTTTTAATCATCCATTTTCCTACTTTTCTTCATAGGACCAGTCTCCATGACCGTGACCTAAGGTATTGGGTTCTTAGCCCCTTTTAAGCACTGCGTGGGAACTTTTTCTTTTGTTAATGGCTCTACGTCGTTGGTCACACCTCTATGTGAGGCAACCAAAGATCAACTTACAATCTAGTGCTCGCAATCTTGTCTCTTTTATTTAATTCAATTCTTTAATGTTTACATGATTTCAGGATTTTTAGCGTTCTAAGATTCCATGGTTCCGTGGTTCCGGGCTTTGAATCTATTTCTACCATGTTATTCTAGGATTTTTTTGGTTTTGAGGTTCCATCCACCGAGATAATCTATCCAGTAGGGTCTGCTCGACCTTTGTTCATTGGTTGTCGCTCTGTCCACTGCCATCATCTCCTAGTACCCTACAACCCAGTGTTGGGTAGCAGATCCACCCATAGCAGGTTTTTGGGGCTTGTATCCCAAGTTTTGGTCAAAGTAATGCAAAGACCCCACAAAATGTGGGTGCAGAGCGCGAGAGTCTAGGGTTGTCCGCCCTAAAATATTGTAATTTCATATAGAATGTGTCGATGGGAATCTATAAATAGAATGAGGCTGTAAAGTGCAGAAGGAAGTTTTTAGTCGTAATCTTAAGTGATATGGGTTGTGAATAAGGAATTCAATCTGAGTCTGTAAGTCCAAGTCTTGGGTTGTAGGAATAGGAAGAGGCTCTTCAGCTGTGTTCGCGGACCCTGCGGCTGAGTGCGCAGGGCAGAGTTGGGATTGTAACTAAACAGAGGTTTAATAAAAGATAAGTTGATTCTGAAATATTGTGCACCTATTTGTAGGTCTGTATGTTTATACTTCTATTATACTTTTATGCATCTCTTTACAGTTTATGATTGCACACACTTGTTATGAATGTTCAATGACCAATGAAAATACTGGACCCACAAAATAAATTCAAGTCTATAATAATAACACAGTAATAAAAAGGTATCTAGACAATGCCTCTTCACGCTCTTTATAGAGCTACGTGAAGGTTATAGAGCTATGTGGAGCAGCGCAAGCTCGCAGGATCGGTTTGCAAACTTCCCAGCCTTCATCAAGACATCCCTAGGGTGCGAAAACCTGGTTCCAGCACCCTCCCATACTACTTCGGGTGAGACCTCAGTCCGTGCACCACGGACTGTTGCCAAAAGGGCTGGTAGCTTCGAGATTTGTTTGGCTAAATCACTTTTTAACCTGGGTTAGGCCCCAACAAGCCAACAAATGGTTTCGTTGCCAGGATCAAGATCTTCCCAAGTGATGTTTGATGTCAGAACACTGGAATCCCATGAAGAAGGAAATTGAAGAGTGGTTGGACAAGAAACTTCACGAGTTCATGACATAGGAGAACAGAACTCTGAAGATATCTGAGAAGAGGTGGCTCGATCGCTACGTGTATACGAAAATCCACGAGATCTTCTTCACGTCCTTCTCTTCTAAACTGTATCAGTGGATCATGAGGTTAGCCGATAGACGGGGAAGGTACAAGCTCAATCAACCGATAGTGTGGACTCCAGAGTTAGTGCGCAGACTAGAAGCATCAGAAGACAAGATCATGCAAGTTGTGGACCATTGGCTCGACCGAATAATGGGGGGTTTATCACTGAGTTCGCGGTAGACACGACCGTGAGCTATAGTGAAGCAGAACGACGTTTTCTCAAGGGACCGCGAGGTAGGTACATTAAATCCCTAAATACCTGGATTAAGATGTTGTTATGTGAAAAATGGGTTATGTGAATACATTAATGTTTGGAACAACGTAGAGCAGATATATCTACAAAGGTATCGAAGGATTAGGAAATAGTCCTCGTGAGAGAGTGAGGAAGAGCATTCTCAGGTTTCTCAGAGAAGTGCAGTCAGTTTGATAAGGCAGCACATTCCACAGTTATCACCTCCACTTACACCATCACCCGCTTCACCTACTTCACCTCCATCTTCACCCACTCTGCCTCCACCAAATCCACAGTTCAGCATGGCAAGCGCAATCAAGCCACCCATAATCAGAGGAGTAGGGAATGAGGATCTGGACCAATTCTGGTTTGTGGTAAGAGCAGTGTGGGAAGCACAAGGGGTCATGGATGACAACATTAAGAAGGCCACATTGGTGAGCGCAATGCAGGATCGTGCGCTGACTTGGTATCAAGCACTCGAATGATCACCCAAATGCAGGAATAGTGGAGATCAAGAATGCGATGAACAAAGAATTTAGCTGGCCGAAATTAGAGACACAGTCAATCATCGGATTTAAAGAGATCCCGACGCTTCCAGGTGAGACCCCCTAGGATCTGGATCAGAGGCTAGAGAGTATGATCCATGAGGCTAATATGATGCTAACAGATGCATAGCATCGCGCGTGGTTTGTGGCATCTTTGACACCACACCTGAGGACGACGTTGTCATAGTAGAAGCTTTCAACCCAGGCAAAAGCGTTGGAAATGGCAATGAGGTTGCATGAAACACTGATACAGGATCCAAGATTGGGAGTTCAATAGATCCACAAGCAACTTTAGAATCTCTTCCTGGAAATGCAGAGCTTGAAGCAAGATAGGGCACGCTAGCCTGAGGTGCACGAGGAAGTGTGGTGCATAAAATGCAAAGGCTAGGGCCATGACAAGGATCACTGTCTAGTATTCGCGAACTACTTGGTAGGAGGGGGACCAATGCCATTGAGACTAGAATTGCAAGCAGGGCAAGTGCGGAACCCACGCTCTAGTGTGCAATCTGTCAGATAAGAGGAAAGAACACGATGGATAACTGTCATTTTTTGCAGAAGTATACACAGACTCCCCAGCAACTGTTTTGTAATTTCTGTAGATCAGTGGGCCATGATGAGAATACTTATCAGAGCTATGAGTTAATGATGGATCGAACCCCAGCATATAGAATTTAGACAGAAACATGAGGCCTTCATCTAGCTATGGGGATGATGTGCTCTAGATTTCAAGGCCGAGGTCGAGGACAAGGAGAAATGGGGCCAGGAAGGGGAAGCAGACAGTTAATTTGTTACAATTGCGGAGGACCAAGGCACTACACTCATGATTGTACCAACCCAACGTGAATATCTTGTTCGTACTGTTCTTAGTTTGATCATGAAATGGTAGATTGTCCTACGTTGATCACACAAACGTGCGAGAAAGGGGTACTACAACCTACTCTGACTCAGAATATCCAAATGATGAGGTCTGAACTGCGCGAAGAAGACCTTAACATGAACATGATGCTCAAAAGTGTAGCGAACACAAGGGAAGATAAGGGGAAGCAGTCCAACGAATATACATGGGTTCGCAAGGCACCTACAAAGGAATCTATGTTTGACTTGAATCGCACAAAGGAGACGTTTATGGAAGCTAAGAAGAGCTTCGCAGAGGCTTCTACTTCAGGTAGTAAGGATAAACTAGAGCCTGAAATGGATCCTTCTATGCTTACTATCTTTTTAGAGACATGTATGAAGCTAATGCACGATACTAGGGCAATTAAAGGACTACAAGAACTGATCACTAGGTGCGCAGGGTCGGGTGAACTGCGCATAGTCTGAAAACTGGGAAAACATACATTACACACTGGAAGAGAAATGAGATTAACGACGCATATTGGTGAATTTGAAATGGATTAGGTAATATTACACCTAGGTTCGGATGTGAATGTGCTACCAAGGCAGACATGGGAATGCATGGGCATGCCCACGTTACAGTGGTCCCCTATTCAATTACAGATGGTGAACCAACAAAAGATCTTGCCCATGGGGAGGTTGCAAGGGGTAATAGTTGATATCAAAGGCGCGAGCATACATACAGACTTTGAGGTGATAGAGATTGTTGATGACAGTAACCCTTAGCCCACATTGCTAGGAATAGACTGGGCCACTGATATGAGTGGAGTCATCAACCTAAAGAAGTGGAAGATGATATTCGGGAAAAATTATTTACGCATGGTAGTTCTTCTAGATCCAGCCGAAGGAGCACGCTACACTGAACCTGTGCGTGACGATGACAACGACGATGAGTTGAATTGCATTTACCAGATAATGGCGCAAGACCAAGATCGAGTGAACTCAACTGCAGATGGGAGAATCTCATGGGAGCTCGACAGGTCCTGTACTTCAGATTCATATGAGGAAATAGAACGCTGGCAGAACTGGTTGCATGAAGCGACAACGTTGAATTGCAACATGATGATTAGATCACTGCAGTGCGTGATAACCAAATCAAGGGAACTGTCAACATATGATGGGTAATAGGAGTGGATGAATTCTTAGACAAATTTGTAAGTGCAGTACCGAAACAACAACGGTGTGGTGTGCTGGAATGGGTGTTGCATGCGACACCCGCACAATGGTGGATACATATCAAAAGACTATTGGAAACTGGCACGAAGGTAGAAGATGAATGAGCTCACGGTTTGGAAGTCCCCAGTGTCAAACGCAAGTTGGGCAGCCAGGATGAAGTAGTTTGCTCACCCACTTATGTCGATGGGTGTAGACATGTGCTGTGCAAGCATGTCCCTGACTAAGGATCGAAAATCAGAACCCAACGTGGTAGCAGGAAAAGCGAAAAAAATTCCACGTCAGAGCCTTCACAAATATATGCGGAATCATGAACAGAGTTTACCAAATGGGACGAACTGATTGGGACCTGTGCATGCTAGCAGTTCGATGGTCCTATAGGGCCATGTGCAAGAACCTGAGCACGAAAATGATTTCGAAGACAACGAGCAGAGTCAAGGACATAATTGTGACAACACAGGAGGACCAAGGCGAAGAGATTATATAGCACCGCGAGGACGAACATATGCAAATTCAAGAAGCCATTCAATGAGGGAACCTTGAGCTTCGCGAACTTGAAGAAGATCGGGTATGACTAAAGCAGCAAAGCATATTAATGGATGAGGATATTTAAAAACTGGAAACCAAAATCTCACAAGCATTACGCATTGACAAAAGAACAGGGCCACGTATGGGCAACCCTACCGACACACTAGAAGATTATCGCCAGGAGTTTTTGGCCATATTACCATGGCTGCAACTACACCTTATCAGGCAAAGTAACCAAGGAAGCGCACCGCATAAGGAAGAATGCAAGGTGCTAATTAACACAAGGGTAACTAAGGGAGGCCCGCGGACCTGGCCGCCAGGTGACTTGAAGCCTCGCACCTGTAGTGTGACCACCTGACTATCCGTAGTAAGCATAGTCTTAGTGCTCCAAGCAGTTGAAAGAGAGCGCGGGACTATAAAAGAGTCTGTATGGTAGCTGTGCGACCCTGAAGTTGCGTGTAGGATCAGTATGACACACAAATCGCGTTTGCACACAAGGGACTGCATTGCCATGCGGATAGGTTGGAAAGTGACCATTGGTGTCATTGTTCATGACTAGATGTCCAATTTAAGGCAACGAGGAGTGAACGAAAGGCAATTAAGACACAGAGTCAGAGCTAGATTTGAAACTATCTGTCGCCAATATAGCATGAAAGAGCCAAAAAAGGGTGGAATAGTAAAATTTGAATTCACAAAGGCTTGTAAATGCTAGATGGTCATCCAAAGAACAACCCTTGGCATCTTGAGAATTCAGTTATTGCGTATGGACTTTACAACTTTAGAGGCTTTGAAAGTAAGTTTAGTATTTGAAGCATTACCAAAAGAGACACAAGACCTTCCGAGCAAAGCAATGTCGAATGCTAAGGAAGCTGCATCGAGCCCTATGTCACCAGTGGGGGCTGCGCTAGAAATTCTAAAATCGCTCCGGACGCCAAGGCCCAAAAAGGTTCGACATGCAACAGGTCCAGTCCATATGTCTCCGCAAAACCCGCGATTCAGCAAACTGTCAATGGAAGAAAAGGGAAAAGCAGTTAATGTTGGGAGCGATGATGAGGAGGAGGATCCTCAGACCTT
Source organism: Pinus tabuliformis (assembly GCA_031772625.1). NCBI lineage: Eukaryota > Viridiplantae > Streptophyta > Pinopsida > Pinales > Pinaceae > Pinus > Pinus tabuliformis. Next base: position 76,232,035 of record CM062805.1, read on the forward strand.
TGTAGAAGAGATGGAACCCGATGAACAGATGGAAGAAGACATCCAGCCAATACACACCACATCAAAGCTGCCCAAGTATGTCCCTCCACGGAAAGGGAGGGTAAATGTACCTAAAGATTTGGATGTCGTTCAAAGCACACTCAACACCCCATTCCTCCCCACGGGAGTTCTGTTTGAAGGTTCGTTTGTGGGCCACATACCCACTATGAAGTTTGAAGACTGGGACCTTGTAGATAGCGAGAAGTTCCCTCATTTGGAAACTAGCTAGCTGATGGAATAAAGCATGGAGGGGGCAGTTACAACACTACAGCCACGGAAATGGCTATGTGGGGTGGAGGAGGCCGGGCTACTCCACCTCCTACCAATTCCACACTTTCATCGGGAATCAATCACGATATTTGTCATCAGGCAACTGATTTTTCTGGTGCACGATGGGTATTTGTGGCTGGAGGAGCCCATTCCCATCACAACTGTTCTTATTCATAGGATTTTTTGGCTTATGTGTATAGGAAGGGACCCCACGGAAATAACTGGTACAAGTGGAGACTTGGCGCTCACAGAGGCCATGAAGAAGAAATATAAGTTGGAGAAAAAGTAGAGGGGTTACGTTATTACTAGCATTCAAGACAAAGGGGTTTGAGTTGCTATCTAGTTGTTGGCAAGAAAGGTGATGAGAAAATGTCATGGCAATGAGGTGCTAGCAATGGTCATTGCGCTATCTGAGAAATGTGTAGAAGGGGTATGGTTCAACTGGGTGCAGTTCCTCTGCAAGGAGTTCCTGACAAACTGCAACGAGGCCCAAGAGTAGGGTAAGACCTTCCACTATGTGTGGTTGCTCTTATCCACCTTGTTGGTTACAAGCGAATTGCCAAAGGATAGTCAGTTTCCTTCCCTTGACCAGGACAAGTGAAAGGTAGCAAAATACACGTCGCTATGGGAGACAAAGGATGCCATGTGAATCTGAGAAACCAAGATCTTCTGGGTACAGATGGAGGCAAGCGTGCGACTGTGGATCCACAAACGGCCGTGCATATCCCCCTCGGTATACGACAATCTACGGAGCTTTAAGACTTTAAAGCAGATATACACAATGTGTATATCAGGGCGCAGAAGGATCCGAAGTAGAAGTGGACCATAATCCCCTTCATTGAAATAGATGACGTTGTTTTTGTGGTGCTTGACACATGGCCACCGAAATGGCTCGCACCGGATTGGTGGTGCGCGATGAGATGGAAATTCAAAGACAAAAGGTTGCTGCCAAGCTGCTAACATAGTAGAAGCGGAATGAACAGCTAGCTGAAGAAGTACGGGCTTCTCGGGAGGTAGCGAAGGCCGCCGCGGAAAAGGCAGCAGCAGGAGGGGCCACTACAACACAGGAAGAAAGAGGCCCGGATTTGACCACAAGGTATGGGATAGATGATACGATAGAAGGTGCAAACCCAAGAACCAAATCTACACAATTGAAATGGCTACATGAGACATAACAAATAGGGGCATGGAAGAAGACCAAAGCTTCCAAGTTGGATTGGGAGCCTATTACACTAACTGAGGGTGACCTATATGACATCAGTAACACAGTTCGCGAAGTCACTAGGGAAGCACTCTAGGAGGCAATGATAGAGTAGCAAAATGTGTTAGGGATGCTCAGGGCACAACTCCAAGAACTTCAGGTGCAGGCCCCACAGCAGAGAACTGTAGCTATCTACGGGGCTATGGGTACATCAGCAACCGAGCAATTACTGCGGGCCAAAATGGTAAATATTGTCACACTGCCGGAAGGAGAACTGACAGCGGACGATATGGAGGATAGAGCCACGGTAAGCTGGCTCAAGGGACTTGGCCTAAACTTGGCTGCCCTTCCACGAGAGATAGTATACCAGCTATAGGATGGAGTGACAATAGAGCTCTGTGCTCGGGAAGGATGCACAGTATAGATGCTTAGTGAACAACGAATCAACATCAAGTAGCTGAGCCTCCAACAAGATGAAGTGGTAGCACAGACTCATCAGTTGGAGCAAATCGTTGAGGAAGAATGTCGCCGTGTCCCCAAGCTAGATATTGCAACAGGCTTACCAGTAGGTATACGGATCCAAAAATTGGCCAGTGGATTTCGCAAGGCAAAGGAGGAAGCAAAAAGGATCCAACTGGACCTCAACCTGCAGATCACTGAGCTACGGCTGATGGCACAGTTGTCTACACTATCGGAAGTCAGAGAGAAGCAACACCATTCCATTCAATTGATATTTGAAGCAATAGATAGCGCCATATAGGATTGCACAGGCTTGTTAGATTAGTCACTCTTCACCCTTGCTTCACTGCAGGAAGACCCAACCCTACAGCGGTTAGAGACAGAATTGCGGGAGTTGTAGCAGGCTGTCAAGCCGTAAAAAGGGTCTTTTTCACCTCTAATTACCTCACATTAATTTGTCAATCCAGGAACGATTTGTTATCTCAAAGAGTGTACTCAGTTTGAGGCTGTCATTTGTCAGAGTAATGCTAGTAGTATAGTGCTCAAGGAAATACAAGAGTAAACGGATGCTTGAAAGAAAATCTACTTACAGCAAAATACTTGAAAGCCTAAATCATGCATTCAGAAGACTAAGCAATTTATCAGTCAAGGGTCCAGTAACAATAACTCATCCCTTTGGAAACTGATGTAACTAAAGGTAATCAAGGAACAAATCATCAATCTGGGGACTAGACAACAAATGCCAACGCCCACTACAGTTTCAGATCGTTCTGCACACCAAAGCAACAGTAACGCAAATAACAGGAAATGGAATAGCAACTAAGAAATGGAGCAGCAGCTAGAAAATGTAACAGCAACTAAGTCTAATGAACAGAAACACCTTAACCTATAGGAATAAGTGCAGTAATCGTATCCTACAGAAATCAGATGGCAATATTTACTTAAAGGACAAATCGGACAACAAATAGAAATGGAACGGCAACCAATTACCAATGAAATATAGAACAACGCTTAGAGCCAATCATGAATATATAGTACCAAAATAAGTAACACACATAGCACACAGAGATATTAAGAGAAACAAAAATCTGCGTCTGATACCACAAATATTGATCTCATTTAGAAAGGATAACGATCACAATTCACAATGGAACAACAATATCAATTGAACAGCAATCGTATAAAGTATAAACCATAGACGAATATAGTAATACCAACTTAAGAATATTACAGCTTGGTTACTCTGCAATTGAGCAGTGATAGCATTCTGTAAAGAACAGTAATGTTACATTAATGACTTAAAGGAACAACAATACGATCAGAATGAACAATACGAATTTCCTGTTGTAGAGAACGATATTGTAAATATAACAGAGGTGCGATATACAATAACAAAACACACCATATTACCGATCAAAGCTGATTACGAAAACCACACACAAACTAAAGGTAATGGACAGGAGCAAGTGTTCCACTAGGGCTAGGCCCTTAGCCTCCAAGGACACACCACCTGAAATTATTCCAGGATCAAAGATGGAACAACAACCAGATTTATATTAAAGCATTAAAACAGAGTTACAGTGGATCACTTCTCAATGAGAGTCAATGATCAAAGTTTTAAATACAGAGCAAAGTTACATAAAAATTAACAGTCTCTCCCTCGGGCTAGCAGTGCTGCCCCTACTTATAACAGCTAAAGCGGAGATATCAAGGATGCAAAAATAGCTAAAGCAGCGATCCCTCAGGATCAAAGGATCATGAGGGATTCGCCAAGCTATTAATCCTCAGTTGTCCGATTGTTTTCTTGCACCGAGTCGATATCTCCTTTTCCTTTCCTTGGCTGAGATGTTTTAATTTAGATCGTCTTGTTTGCATATGGTTCCCCGCCAAAGGGACAGCGGTTAGCTTGGCCCTGTCTTTTTCTTTGGAGTGGCAATCTTTAGTTTTTCCCTTTTCCTGCATAAGAAATGGCAATTATTAGCATTTTCATGTTGCATATAAATCTTATAGATTTGTCATGATTTCCCATTATCTACCTAGTTCATGATGCAAATATGTTACGAGTTCTAAAGAAAAGATGAAAAAATAGTCAATAAAAACATACCTTCTTCAGTACTCCACACACCCCCTGCTTACCCTTTTTCATGCCCTCATGAAAACATTGTAGTTGACATGTAAGGCAGTGAGAAAGTAGGCGAGAGATGGGATCTCATGTGGTGGTCTATAGCCATGATTCCTAACTAGGTGTTCAAAAAGATGGCCTATATGACCCTCAGGCATTTCATACAGGGCTTGGTATCCAGGTGTAGGGTGCCAAATAATCAGACTCCGAAACCTATATCCTAACCAAGATGGCCCCGCCCCAAGATAATTTCACCATAGAGGTTCAAACGATCAGCAACTAACTTAAAGTTCTCATAATTAAATGGTTCCCTGAGTTGGATGTTCAGATTAGAGGTCTGATATTGAAATTTAGCAGCTGCAATGGCAAGGTCCTTAATGGTAAAGAAGTATTATATCCCTTGCCGATTGATTGTTGTATGAATGGGTCCTAACGCGTCAATCATGCCCGGAGTCCTCATGAGGCTCCTGTGTTTGTTCCATAACTGTAATGGATCTCTAGGCTCAACTCTTACCCATAAATCTAATCCGTTTTCTTGTCTTTGGAAGGCATTATAGGCTTTAAGCCATTTGATTTGATTAACTCCAAATGAAATAAATGCCCGCAGTTGGATATCCCCAATGAAAGGGCTAGGGTTCTGCTCTGTCTCTTGATCTAACACAAGGTTATGCAGATAGAATTCACACAATAGTCTTTGAACCTTTACTCCATAGTGCTTACAACAATTTATAAAATCATCAATGGTATTAATTTGTATAGGTGCTCTTGCTTTAACGGCCTTAATTTTCAATTGCAAATATCGTTCCATTAAAAACAAGGCATAATTCTTGGCAGGGGCTCTACATGCTAGGACGCCAGTGTACAAAGAGCATAAGGTATCCATCTATCTGATAACTACATCTAATCTATGAGTTACCTTTGTGACTTTTTCTTATTCTTTTCGCCATCCTTCAAAGGCCTGGCTTTTAGATAAATTGACATTCCTTAGCTATTGTTATAGTTCTTCATACTTTTCTCGAGAAACTGTTTGTTCCATGAGTTTTTCTACTGCTTGCTAAGCTTGCATCAAACTCTCTCATAGGGTTACTGTTCTCGGATCGCCGTCCCACATAGTAGTGGCCAGTGGAAGATTTACTTGAATCTTCTTATTGTCGTCGCCTTGTGTTTATAGTTTGTATCCCTTCAGAGGACTGTGCCTCTATCTGAACTTCCTTGTCACAGGCCAGTATATCGTCTGTTTGCACTTCAACATGAGCAACAGTGAAATGCTGTTCCTTTTGCTTTTGAACGACAGTCTGCACTTTAACAAGAGTTTGAATAGCAGACTGTTCTTCAACAGCGGTTTGAACAGCAGATTGTTCTTCGACAGGGTTTTGAACAACAGGCTTAACAGGGGTCCTCCAAACCTTTTTCTTGGGGGTCTTACCAGAGTGGTTGCGTGTCTTCCCCCTGAAGTTCCTTTTGCTCTCTTTCGCATTCTCAAAACCCTGATTTGATGTCGAAGCAGAGCTATCACATTTAGTAATCCTTGTTGTTCTTTTCATAATCATTTAATTTCTTCTGTTTCCTTAGAAGGAACGGCTGTTTGTTTACTCATGCCTGGACTGTCATCTTGGCTAGAAACCCTGGCTGGCTCTGTTATTTCCTGGGTAACTTCTTTGTCCACCCCTTCTTCTTCATGCAATTCTTCCGATGTAGTCTGGCTGGGAGTAGATTGTTTCCTTTCTATATCTTCATCATTTTCTTCACCTGTCATACTTTCATTATGAACAGAATGATTCTCTTCATTTTCTTCCTCGTCGCGCAATTCCTCGGGTGCATTTTTTTCCTGAGCAGAATGCTCTTTTGGTTCTTCCTCAATCTGGAGGCCTAGCAGGCTGAGAGGTTGGCCATATTCGCCCATATTGGCCAGAATCTGGGCCAATTCATCCTCTTGCAATGGATTTTGCAATGGACTCTCTTCGCGTTGTTCTGTCTCCACCTCCACCTACTCAGGCTGCTTGGTCTCTTCCTCTGTTTCTCCTTCCTCATTTCCTCCCACTTCTTTCTCATTCTCTTCTCCTTCCAATTGCAGGGGTTTCTCATCCCCTGAGTCGTCTATCTCCACAGGTTGGCTAGTACTCCCTTGGGGATTTTCCAACCTCCCTCTAATCCATGCCAATCTAACTGATTTTCTCTGTTTTGATGGTCTATTTGGTGTACTAGCACTATGTTTTCATTTTGGGGCTAGCAGAGTCGGCACCCCATCTATCATAGCAATTAGTTCTTCCCAGCTGGTCTGTTGCTGAGCAAGATTGTGGCTAACTATCAGTCGTATCAGTCCATGGTGACTTACTACCGATTCTACATGTTGTGACTTTTTCATGCTTCGGGCAACATCATGAAGTAATGAATTTAAAAATGCAGGTAGGTTCATAGAGCATTTATCTTTTAATACAGCTAAGAGTTTAAGGTGTCGTGGTCTTACCACATCTTTCTTGCCTTCACAGGTGATGTAGCTCTGGATGATCCTCGCCAATTCTACCCATGGCTCTCCTAATGCTGCTGGTAGGACTCCCTTTCCTCTGATTGTTAGGTTCTGGCCTTCATCCTGGAAGATCTTCATGATCTTTTGCAGTCTCTCCTTCTTTAGAGTCCACACAGGTCTAGTGGCTGGCAGTCCCGAGACCTCTACAATTACGTCATCGGTAACTGCTATGTGTTTTCCCCTTACTGTGGAGTGGTATTCTTGCAAGTTCTGCAAGAATTCTATTGCCACGGTCTCGTTGGATTCCTGTAAACGATTAAGATAGACTAACCATCCTGCCCTTGCCAGGATTTCCTGTGCAGTGTCAGAAACTATCAATACCTGTGGTTCTCTTCGAATTGACCTTCCTCCCATGCTTTAGCTCACTGTAAAAAATGCAGAGACAGCAATGGAACAGCAGGTTGTTCAAATTGTTAGAAACACAGAGAAAATAGCAAAATCGCAAGGCTCGTTCAAATCTTACTAATTGTTGCAAACTATGATACGGAAATATCTTAGGAACAACAAGGCATGCAAATTGAAAAACGAGATACCGTTAAGCCTTGCTATTCCCGAGTAAGATTTTGCCGAATAATAGCCGAGTTTTCTGAATAATAGCCTGACATGTATGTCAGCAAATTATGAAGTCAGCCCCCCCCCGTCAATGTGATAGGCCATCCTCAGCTGTCAAATGAAGGAGCGGCGAGCTGATCTGTTCTGGTACAGGGTCATAAAGGAACAGCGTATGCCACAATGCCATGTTTACAAAAGGAGCAGGTTATTGAAATTGAGGTGTATAATAGGATCGCTTAATAAATAATAAAATGCGGTTACATGATGCGAGGCTTGGAGGATAGGACAGCTAACGTGCATAACGAGTGTAATGCGATCATTATCTACTTTTCCCATCATGATTGGTTATGATGGATTTTCATGTGTTTAATGGTTCGGGGAAGTGATATGCATAATCTTATTTGACAAATTACAAAGGTATAAGACAGAGAAGGGTGTTAATGATTACTATTGGTGTATAAGAAATGTGATTTCAATACCATTAACAGAGCGCTGCTGCCGACAGGTGTCCATAACCTTGGTAGAGTTGTTTGTTTCACCCATGGAACCATGATCCTTTGTGTATGCCTAGGAAGTATTGTTCAGTGTCAAAATGGAGGTCATTATGCTGGCTTGGTAACCAGTTAAATCATACTGCCATTCACCAGGAAGGAGTGAAAGGTGGGCAGGCCGGCTCGTGATGAGACCTCCTGTTCCAAGGACTCTTTATTTTTTTTTTATGTGCCTCTTGGACCATATCCCTGGTGTGGTGGCCATAATGGGAATGCCACTTCACTTTCTTCCTTATGATCATGGTAGGCTGGCTCATGATGAGACCCCCTATCCTGCATTTGACAATTCAAAACATTCTTCTTTTCTTTTTTCTTCATAAAATGCTTTCCTATTTATACACAAAGGGTGGTTCGACCCTCCTTAAGAGTAGGAATGGTGGAAGAAGTCTTAAAATCTCAATAGAAAAATATAAACCCTTTGTTCTTATTCTTTAATAATGATCAAAGAAGATTATGGTAATTTAAAAAGAACCAGCATGATAAAGATGACCAATCATGTGAGTATTAGTAGGGTAATGATAGCAAAAGTGATGAATAATTGTGTCCTTTCTTTGTTCCTCTTTGTCAATTCACAGCAATTTCTTGTAAAAGTAGCGATTTTATATAATTTGCTTATTTCAGTATGCTCTAGCTTTGTATCCATTGCATGAGTGTATAGTTGTGCTCCAAAAGACCTGAAACAAGAGGAACAGCAGATATCTTTAGGCATAAGTAAAAGGAATACGAGAATGTTGTCGTTTGAGAAAGGAAGGGCAAAGGAATACAAGTGTTGTTCCTTTGAAAAAGGAACAGCAAAAACCTGAAAGTGTTGTTCCTTTGAAAAAAGGAACAACAAACCGAAGATGTCGTTCCTTTAGAAAAGGAACAGCAGAAAACTGAAAGTGTCGTTCCTTTGGAAAAGGAACAGCAGAAACGCAAGTGCTAAAAGTGTCGTTCCTTTGGAAAAGGAATAGCAAAAATGCAAATGTTGTTCCTTTGGAAAAGGAACAGAAAAAATAAAAAAGTGTTGTTCCTTTGGAAAAGGAAGAACAAAAAACTCAAATGTCGCTCCTTTGGAAAAGGAACAGCAAAAATAAAAAATGTTGTCCCTTTGGAAAAGGAACAGCAGAAAAGTCAAATGTTGTTCCTTTGGAAAAGGAATAGTAAAAATAAAAAATGTTTTTCCTTTGGAAAAGGAATAGCAGAAAAGTCAAATGTTGTTCCTTTGGAAAAGGAACAGCAAAAATCAAAAGTGTTATTCCTTTGGAAAAGGAACAATAGAAAACTCAAATGTCATTCCTTTGAAAAGGAACAACAAAAATAAAAAATGTTGTTCCTTTGGAAAACGAACAGCAGAAAAGTCAAATTTCATTCTTTTGGAAAAGGAACAGCAAAAATCAAAAGTGTTGTTCCTTTGGAAAAGGAACATTAGAAAACTCAAATGCCATTCCTTTTGAAAACAAACAGAAAAAATCAAAAAGTGTTGTTTCTTTGGAAAAGGAACAGCAGAAAACTCAAATGTCATTCCTTTGGAAAAGGAACAACAAAATGAAAAGAAAAAGAACAGCTGAAACAAAGGTGTTGTTCTTTTGAAAAAGGAACAACAACAATGAAAAAAGTGTACACAAATGATGTCCTTTCAGAAAAGGAACAGCAAAAATGACAGCGCTGTTTCTTCTGAAAAGGAGCAACAGAAAAAAATGCAAATACAAAAATATATACAGAAACTGATTTAACAAAACAAAGAAATTATGTACAAAGTGTAAAAACAGGTGAATCACTTAATGAATCACAGGTGAGGAATATTTCTCTTCCTCATGTAGAATTTGCATATCGGATTCCTCACATAGTTGCTGGCAGAAAGATTCCCGAGTAAGTGGTTTGCGGTATAGTCGAACTCGGTGGCCATTTTTAAATGTATGTCTAGATCCGTCAATAGTGACTAGAGTAAGGGTGCCATTATCATGTACCTTTTGGATTTCATATGGCCCCAGCCAGCAAGTCTGAATTTTCCCGGGAAAATCCTGAAACCTGGAATCGTATAGGAGTGGCCAGTGTCCTTCGTGGAAGACTTTGTTTTTAATGAGAACGTCGTGCCATTTAGCTCGCTACTATTGGATTAATGTAGTATGTTGAAGGGAAAAGAGCCTGATTTAATCTAATTCATTGATCACAGGCTGGAGAGTATGATCCACGAGGCTAATATGATGCTAACAGATGCATAGCATCGCGCGTGGTTTGTGGCATCTTTGACACCACACCTGAGGATGGCGTTGTCATAGTAGAAGCTTTCAACCCAGGCAAAAGCGTTGGAAATGGCAATGAGGTTGCATGAAACACCGATACCGGATCCAGGATTGGGAATTCAACAGATCCACAGGCAACTTCAGAATCTCTTCCTGGAAATGCAGAGCTTGAAGCAAGATAGGGCACCCTGGCCTGAGGCGCACGAGGAAATGTGGTGCATAAAATGCAAAGGCTAGGGCCATGACAAGGATCACTATCTAGTATTCGCGAACTACTTGGCAGGAGGGGGACCAATGCCATTGAGACCAGAATCGCAAGCAGGGAAAGTGCGGCACCCACGCTCTAGTGCGTAATCTGTTCGATAAGAGGAAAGAACACGATGGATAACTGTCATTTGTTGCAGAAGTATACACAGACTCCCCAGCAACTGTTTTGTAATTTCTATAGATCAGTGGGCCATGATGAGAATACTTGTCAGAGCTATGAGTTAATGATGGATTGAACACCAGCATATAGAATGTAGACAGAAACATGAGGCCTTCATCTAGCTGTGGGGATGATGTGCTCTGGATTTCAGGGCCGAGGTCGAGGACGAGGAGAAATGGGGCCAGGAAGGGGCAGCAGACAGTTAATTTGTTACAATTGCGGAGGACCAGGGCACTACGCTCATGATTGTACCAACCCAACGTGAATATCTTGTTTGTACTGTTCTTAGTTTGATCATGAAATGGTAGATTGTCCTACGTTGATCACACAGTTGTGCGAGAAAGGGGTACTACAGCCTAATTTGACTCAGAATATCCAAATGATGAGGTCTGAACTGCGCAAAGAAGACCTTAACGTGAACATGATGCTCAAAAGTGTCGCGACCACAAGGCAAGATAAGGGGAAGCAGTCCAGCGAAGATACATGGGTTCGCAAGGCACCTACAAAGGAATCTATGTTTGACTTGAATCATGCAAAGGAGATGTTTATGGAAGCTAAGAAGAGCTTCACAGAGGCTTCTACCTCAGGTGGTAAGGATCAACTAGAGCCTGAAATGGATCCTTCATTGCTTACTATCTTTTTAGAGACATGTATGAAGCTAATGCACAATAATAGGGCAATTAAAGGACTACAAGAACTGATCACTAGGTGCGCAGGGTCAGGTGAACTGCGCGTAGTCCGGAAACTAGGAAAACATAGATTACACACTGGAAGGAAAATGAGATTAACAACACATATTGGTGAATATGAAATGGATTAGGTAATATTACACCTAGGTTCAGATGTGAATGTGCTACCAAGGTAGACATGGGAACGCATGGGCAGGCCCACGTTACAGTGGTCCCCTATTCAATTACAGATGGCGAACCAACAAAAGATCTTGCCCATGGGGAGGTTGCAAGGGGTAATAGTTGATATCAAAGGCGTGAGCATGCATACAGACTTTGAGGTGATAGAGATTGTTGATGACAGCAACCCTTACCCCACATTGCTAGGAATAGACTGGCCCACTGATATGAGTGGAGTCATCAACCTAAAGAAGTGGAAGATGATATTCGAGAAAAATTCTTTACGCATGGTAGTTCTTCTAGATCCAGCCGAAGGAGCACGCTACGGTGAACCTGTGCGTGACGATGACAATGACGATGAGTTGAATTGCATTTTCTAGATAATGGCACAAGACCAACATCGAGTGAACTCAACTGCAAATGGGAGAATCTCATGGGAGCTTGACAGGTCCTGTACTTCAGATTCATATGAGGAAATAAAACGTTGGCAGAACTGGTTGCATGAAGCGACAACGCTGAATTGCAACATGATGATTAGATCACTGCAGTGTGTGATGACCAAAGCAAGGGAACTGTCAACATATGATGGGGTAACAGGAGTGGATGAATTCTTGGACAAATTTGAAAGTGCAGTACCGAAATAGCAATGGTGTGGTGTGCTAGAATGGGTGTTGCGTGCCACACCTGCACAATGGTGGATACACATCAAAAGACTATTGGAAACTAGCACGAAGGTAGAAGATGAATGAGCTCACGGTTTGGAAGTCCCCAGCATCAAATGCAAGCTAGGCAGCCAGGATGAAGTAGTTTGCTCGCCCACTTTTGTTGATGGGTGTAGACATGTGCTTTGCAAGCATGTCCCTGACTAAGGATCGAAAATCAGAACCCAATGCGGTAGTAGGAAAAGCGAAAAAAATTCCACGTCAGAGCCTTCACAAATATATGCAGAATCATGAACAGAGTTTACCAAATGGGACGAACTGATTGGGACCTGTGCATGCTAGCAATTCGATGGGCCTATGGGGCCATGTGCAAGAACCTGAGTGCAGAAATGGTTCCGAAGACAACGAGCAGAGTCAAGGACATAATTGTGACAGCACAGGAGGACCAGGGTGAAGAGATTATATAGCACCGCGAGGACGAACATATGCAGATTCAAGAAGCCATTCAGTGAGGGAACCTTGAGCTTCGCGCACTTGAAGATGATCCGGTATGACTGAAGTAGGAAATCATATTAATGGACGAGGATATTTAAAAACTGGAAACCAAAATCTCACAAGCATTACACATTGACAAAAGGACGGGGCCACGTATGGGCAACCCTACCACCACACTAGAAGATTGTCGCCAGGAGTTTTTGGCCATACTACCATGGCTGCAACTACACCTTATCAGGCAAAGCAACCAAGGAAGCGCACCGCATAAGGAAGAATGCAAGGTGCTAATTAGTGTAAGGGTAACTAAGGGAGGCCCGCGGACCTGGCCGGCAGGTGACTTGAAGCCTCGCACCAGTAGTGTGACCACCTGACTATCCGTAGGAAGCACAGTCTTAGTGCTCCAAGCAGTTGAAAGAGAGCGCGGGACTATAAAAGAGTCTGTATGGGAGCTGTGCGACCCAGAAGTTGCGCGTAGGATCAGTATGACACACAGATCATGTTCACACACAAGGGACTGCATTGCCACGCAGATAGGTTGGAAAGTGACCATTGGTGTCATTGCTCATGACTAGATGTCCAATTTAAGGCAACGAGGAGCGAACAAAAGGCAATTAAGACACAGAGTCAGAGCTAGATTTGAAACGATCTGTCGCCAATATAGCATGAAAGAGCCAAAAAAGGGTGGAATAGTCAAATTTGAATTCTGGCGGGCCTGTAAATGCTAGATGGTCATCCAACGAACAACCCTTGGCATCTTGAGAATTCAGTTATTGCATATGGACTGTACAGCTTTAGAGGCTTTGAAAGCAAGTTCAATATTTGAAGCATTACCAAAAGAGATGCAAGACCTTCTCAGCAGAGCAATGTCGAATGCTAAGGAAGCTGCATCGAGCCCTATGTCACCAGTGGGGATTGTGCTAGAAATTCTGAAATCGCTCCGAACGTCAAGGCCCAAAAAGGATCCACAGGCAACAGGTCCAGTCCATATGTCTCCGCAAAACCCGCAGTTTGGCAAACTGTCAATGGAAGAAAAGGGAAAAACAGTTAATATTGAGAGCGATGATGAGGAGGAGGATCCTCAGACCTTTGTAGAAGAGATGGAACCTGATGAAGAGATGGAAGAAGACATCCAGCCAATACATGCCACAACAAAGCTACCCAAGTATGTCCCTCCGCAGAAAGGGAGGGTAAAGGTAACTAAAGATTTGGATGTCGTTAAAAGCACACTCAACACCCCATTCCTCCCCACGGGAGTTCTGTTTGAAGGTTCGTTTGTCGACCACATACCCACTATGAAGTTTGAAGACTGGGACCTTGTAGATAGTGAGAAGTTCCCTCATTTGGAAGCTAGCCAGCTGATGGAATAAAGCATGGAAGGGGGAGTTACAACACTACAGCCACGGAAATGGCTACGTGGGGTGGAGGAGGCCGGGCTACTCCACCTCCTACCAATTCCACACTTTCATCAGGAACCAATCACGATATTTGTCATCAGGCAACTGCTTTGCCTGGTGCACGATGGGTATTTGTGACTGGAGGAGCCCATTCCCATCACAACTGTTCTTATTCATAGGATTTTTTGGTTTTTGTGTACAGGAAGGGACCTTGAGGAAATAACTGGTACAAGTGGAGACTTGGCGCTCGCAGAGGCCATGAAGAAGAAATATAAGCTGGAGAAAAAGTAGAGGGGTTACGTTATTACTAGCATTCAAGACAAAGGGGTTTGAGTTGTTATCTAGTTGTTGGCAAGAAAGGTGATGAGAAAATGTCGTGGCAACGAGGTGCCAGCGACGGTCATTGCACTGGCTGAGAAATGTGTAGAAGGGGTACGGTCTCCTTTGTGGTTGGCGAACAGGTCTCGCATCCTTTTCTATGTAAATGTGGTGTGTACATAACTGGGAGTCAATTCCTTTCATATCAGGGTAGTCCCATGCAAATGCTTCTTTATGTTTCCTCAATAATTGGATGAGATTCTTTTCTTGTTCGGAAGTCAAGTTGGCATTAATGTTTAAAGTCTTTCCTGGCTCAATTTCAACAATTTTTCTATTTGAAACAGAGGTAGTAGGTATTGTTTGATCATGTGTATCTTTAAGAAGATCCTCTTCTAATTCATTATCAAATGCTGCTTCTATCATGTTACATTGTATGAGGGATCTGGGTTTAGCTTGGCTAATGAAATTATTAATGGCATCATCTTCTGTTTGGTCTTTGAAATCGAGGGCCTCTTGTATGGTTAATGGAGATCTAATATTTTTGGTGAGGTATGATACAGGATGCTTGTTAGTTTTTATTATTGTGACACTTGGCTGCGCTGGGGGTATAAAGCTAGATTCTTAATATTTGTCCCCCTAGTAATGGTCATATTACCTTGTCGGCAGCCAATATAAGCATCGGCAGTTGCGAGCCAAGGTCTGCCTAAGATCAATGGATGTCCATCAAGTCGGTTTTTGGGATTTATTATCAGAAAATCGGTCGGATACTCCCAGGAGTCAACAGACACCATAACATCATGTAGTGTGCCCTTTGGCCTAACTACAAATCGATCAGCCAGTTCTAATAAAGTGGAGGTCAATTCTACTGATGTAATGCCCAGTTTTTGGCAAGTAGTGGTTGTTAAGATGTTAATTGCAGCTCCTAGTTCAACTAAGGCATTTGAGAAGGTTTGACCATAGATCTGTATGGTTACTATTGGATTTCCTGGGTCTTCATATTTAACGGGTGTTTCTTTTCCTGATAATAAGTTAGATAAGGTGCCAACTACTTGGACTTTTGGGTTATTTGTTATTGTCCTCCTTGGTTTCTTTATACATAGTTCTTTGATAGTCTTTGCATATATCGGGATGTCTTGAATGGCTTGGAGGAGCAGGAATTTTATGTACAGGTTTTGTAATTCTCCCAGAATGTCAAAATCAGGATATTGTATAGGTCGAGGTATAATTAAGCGTTCTGGGAATGGAGGAGAGGATGTGGTTGCTGGATCACGACTTTGTTGTCTGGTCATATCCTCTTCTTGTAATGGTTGTTCTACAGGCAACTGATTTTCAACTTGAACTGTTTTATCTCCCTCTGTTTCAATGATACGCCCAGATCTTAATTGAAGGTCATCACACTCCTTTAGATTGGTTCCTATCTCTGGTGTTTCGATTATTTGAATGGACTGGACCGGTCTATTATTTGGATTGGGGTTGGGTTGGGCTGGGAGTTGCGGCCTTAAGTTAGACTGGGGGTTTTGTTGTAGGGCTGGCAGTGTAGGTTGAGGGAGCAGGATGGTTCCTACTGGCTGATTCATCGGTCTTTTCTAATTTGTCTGCCAGGTTTGACTTTGTGAAGTAGGAGGAGTCCATTGCGGTGGAAAAACATTCTTTTTCCAATATGGTGGGGTATAGGGAAAATTTGGCCAATTGGGTTGGCTTGCTTGATTCGCTCATGGAGATGATGAAGGGAATGATTGTTGTGACCAATTCAGGAAGGGAGGTTTATTTTGCCACATTGAATTATATTTTTGAGCATGATATTGTTGAGGCTGGAAAGAAGAAGTTGGGTCTGAAAACATACCTGTTTGTCGCGACTGCCATTGACGGCACTGATTAAGTAGATAAACTGACTCTGGCTCTTCCTTTACTTCCTTGTATACTACTTTCAATCCAGGAAGTGAGGGGCAACTTTCTGTGGATTGGTCTTTTGTACAAATGGCGCAAATTTGGACTGCATCTAATGGGCACTCCTTATGGCTGTGTTTCTTTCTGCATCTAGGACAGAAGATTGCCAAATTCTGTTCTGCTTCTGCTTGCTTTTGTTTGGCCTGCATAATATCAAGTTGTGTTGTTAGCATCCCCAATATGTCAGTTTTAAAATTTTCTAATAAATTTCCAATTTCTGCATGAGTTCTATCGAGATTCTATTATCTCTTACAAATCGATCATGTTCTGTTGGTTTTAGCCTTGTGCTGCCTCTCAAGCTCCTGATACATAAATCAATAATGTCAGCAAAATTTTCATGATAAATATCTCCTTTTCCCATACTGTTTATTGTCTCAATCGATTGTTCCTTCATTCCCCTAATTAATGTTGTTTTTAATACATTATCAGGTAAAGGTAATGATGCATAAGGAGATCTTTGAAGATTATACTGGAATCGTTCAACATACTCTTCTAATGTGTCATTTGGTTTAGCTACCATCTGAAATATTTCATCTTTTAACTCTCGAGACCTACAATAGTCCTTATATTTTTTCAGAAAAGACTCTTTCATTTGATTCCAATTATTTTTAACAACACCACCTAATCCCATAAACCATCTTAAAGCAGCTCCTTTTAATGTAGAGGGAAATAATTTCAGTTTCTGAGGATCGGTGGTATAGTCATATCCTCTACACAGCACATCGAATTCAAACAGGAATGCATCAGGATCTTCTGATGTAAGGCCATGGAATGTAGGGATATGCTAGAGAGGAATTGCTTTCATAGGTGCATTAGTTGCAGTATCCACAATGGGGTATTGTGGTGTAGAGGTTTGGGTGTTAGGTTGATTCTGGGCCATTTGGTCAAATATATGCCAATAGACTTCTAAGATATCTAGGAGGGTATTCCTAGGTTGTCGAGGGGGAATGGCTCTAATAGGGATGGCCTTGACAGCACTTCCTTTATCTGGGATGATGAGAGTGCCTAATGTCTGGGGGGGTTCAGGTTCTTGAATTTCGTTATAAATGACTTTTGTAGCACTTCCCTTAACTGGGCTGCTTAATGGTTGAATTACCCTAAGAGGAGATTTTGGTTCTTCAGCTTCTCCTGTTTCTCCTCTTCCTTCACAGAGATTGCTAAAGTTCCCTTCCTGCAATGATTTTAGGCTAGAATTTCAATTTCTTGAAAATCTTGCTCTTCAGTTTGACTATGCACCTCAGCAAAGACTATAGATGGTGATCATGTGGCCTGAAAAGAACAAGTAGGTTGTCTAGAAGTGACTTTTCTAGGTCCTACTGAAGGCTGAGATTCTGCTTTCTTAAGGATTTCGTCTATAAAGGTTGATCGACCAAGGGTCATCGGCCCCTTAGCTTTATCATAATTGGGTAGAGGTTTGGGATTCTTTTCTGGCTTTTTCTACTTAGTCATGCACACAAATCAACTGCTAGGTTCTACCCAAACAAAACAGCAACAAATCTATAGGAAAGCAGGCAAGGGAGCAGGGCTATTACATACTCCACATGCAAGTTCTTACATTTCGTTTTTAAAACCCAGTTCTTTCCTAACAGGTTCCTACACTACTCTGGAAAATAAACAAATGGCTACACTCTTCCCCAGCAACGGCACCAAAATTTCGAGCCGTAAAAAGGGTCTTTTTCACCTCGAATTACCTCACATTAACTTGTCAATCCAGGAATGATTTTTTATCTCAAAGAGTGTACTCAGTTTGAGGCTGTCATTTGTCAGAGTAATGCTAGTAGTATAGTGCTCAAGGAAATACAAGAGTAAATGGATGCTTGAAAGAAAATCTACTTACAGCAAAATACTTGAAAGCCTAAATCATGCATTCAGAAGACTAAGCAATTTATCAGTCAAGGGTCCAGTAATAATAACTCATCCCTTTGGAAACTGATGTAACTAAAGGTAATCAAGGAATGGATCATCAATCTGGGGACTAGACAACAAATGCCAATGTCCACTACAATTTTAGATCGTTCTGCACACCAAAGCAACAGTAACGCAAATAACAGGAAATGGAACAGCAACTAAGAAATGGAACAACAACTAGAAAATGTAACAACAACTAAGTCTATGAATAGAAACACCTTAACTTATAGGAACAAGTGTAGTAATCGTATCCTACAGAAATCAGATGGAAATATTTACTTAAAGGACAAATCGGACAGCAAATAGAAATGGAACGGCAACTAATTACCAATGAAATATAGAATAGCGCTTAGAGCCAATTATGAATATACAGTACCGAAATAAGTAACACACACAGAACACAGAGATATTAAGAAAAACAACAATCTACGTCTAATACCACAAATATTCATCTCAGTTAGAAAGGATAACGATCACAATTCACAATGGAACAACAATATCAATTGAATACCAATCATATAAAGTATAAACCATAGACGAATACAGTAATACCAACTTAAGAATATTACAGCTCGGTTACTCTGCAATTGAACAACAATATCATTTTGTAAAGAACAGTAATGTTACATTAATGACTTAAAGGAACAACAATACGATATAAGGTCAGAATGAACAATGCGAGTTTCCTCTTGCAGAGAATGATATTGTAAATATAACAGAGCTGCGATATACAATAACAAAACACACCAGATTACCAATCAAAGATGATAACGAAAACCACACACAAACTAAAGCTAATGGTATAGGAGCAAGTGTTCCACCAGGGCCGGGCCCTTAGCCTCAAAGGACACACCGCTTGAAATTATTCTCGGATCAAAGATGGAACAGCAACCAGATTTATATTAAAGCATTAAAACGGAGTTACAGTGGATCACTTCTCAACGAGAGTCAATGATCAAAGTTTCAAATACAGAGCAAAGTTACATAAAAATTAACAGTCTCCCCCTCAGGCTAGCAGTGTTGCCCCTACTTATAACAATTGAAGCGGAGATATCAAGGATGTGAAAATAGTTAAAGCAACGATCCCTCAGGATCAAAGGATCCTGAGGGATTCGCCAAGCTATTAATCCTCAGTTATCCAGTCGTTTTCTTGCGCCAAGTCGATATCTCCTTTTCCTTTCCTTGGCTGAGATGTTTTAATTTAGATCGTCTTGTTTGCATATGGTTCCCCGCCAAAGGGACAGCGGTTAGCTTGGCCCTGTCTTTTTCTTTGGAGTGGCAATCTTTAGTTTTTCCCTTTTCCTGCATAAGAAATGGAAATTATTAGCATTTTCATGTTGCATATAAATCTTATAGATTTGTCATGATTTCCCATTATCTACCTAGTTCATGATGCAAAGATGTTACGAGTTCTAAAGAAAAGATGACAAAATAGTCAATAAAAACATACCTTCTTTAGTACTCCACACAGGCCTATGACAATCTTCGGGGGACCGAGTAGATGGTCACCCTTACTCAGCGATTGGCCAAGATGAGGGAGGCCCAGTCTCTAAAGGAACAGGTGGACGCTACGCATCAGAAAGAAGTAGTGCTTAAAGAATGCATCCAGCCTTGGCTCGAGGAAGCATTCATGGTCACCCGCTAACATCGAGGGAACGTTGGCATAGATGCAGGGCATATATTCACTCAGGCAAGGAATTTCACCTGATATCAAAGCATCGAAGATACACGCACAATGGGTATAGTGGACAGCGGAAGAATGTGCTGCAGATGTAAGCGAAGCACAGAAGTTGTTGGATGAACCTCATGCGAAGATCACTGCACCAGCCGAGTGACTCGAGATGAGTCACAATGATTGTGTTGGGGGCCTGTTGGGTAGAGGATCCCCCCATAGCGGGTTTTTGGGGCTTGTAGCCAGCGTTTTGGTCAAAGTAATGTAAATACCTCACAAAATGTGGGTGCAGAGCATGAGAGTCTAGGGTTGTTTGCCCTAAAATATTGTAATTTAATATAGAATGTGTCGATGGGAATGTATAAATAGAGAGAGGCTCTACGTGTAGAAGGAAGTTTTTAGTCTTGATCTCAAGTGATATGGGTTGTGAATAAGGAATTCAATCTGAGTCTGTAACTTCGAGTCTTGGATTGTAGGAATAGGAAGAGGCTTTGC
Source organism: Pinus tabuliformis (assembly GCA_031772625.1). Lineage (NCBI taxonomy): Eukaryota > Viridiplantae > Streptophyta > Pinopsida > Pinales > Pinaceae > Pinus > Pinus tabuliformis. Next base: position 76,252,147 of record CM062805.1, read on the forward strand.
AGCTATGTGTGCGGAGGCCTGGTAGATTCCGCAGTTGTGTGTGCAGACCCCTGCAGCTGAGTATGCAGGGCAGAGTTGGGATTGTAACTGAACAAAGGTTTAATAAAAGATAAGTTGATTCTGAAATGTTGTGCACTTGCAAGTAGATCTGTATGTTTATGCTTCTGTTAGATTTTTATGCATCTCTTTACATTTTATGATTGTGCACACTTGTTATGAATGTTGAATGATCAATGAGAATACCGGGCCCACAAAATTAAGTCAAATCTATAATAATAACACAGTAAGAACAAGGGATCTAGACAGCACCTCTTTGTGCTCTTTATAGAGCTATGTGAAGGTTAGATGGCTGCACGGAGCAGTGTAAGCACACAGGATCGGTTCGCGAACTTCCTAGCCTTCATCAAGACATCCCTAGGGTGTGGAAACCTAGTTCCAGCACCCTCCCATACTACCTCGGGTGAGACCTTAGTCCGTGCACTACGGACTGTTGCCAAAAGGACCGGTAGTTTCGGGATTTCTTTGGCTAAATCACTTCTAAACCTGGGTTAGGCCCCAACAAGCCAACACCCAGCACTGCCGCCAAATGCTAAAAAATGGATTTTCCATATTGATCCATCTAGGATGATGTCACCCTGACCATGTGTCGACGTCTGAGTGCTGACAGATGTCACTCAAAAAAGGGCCACTTGAGTGCCCAAAAATGCCATATTTTCATGCCACGTTTCCACCTCCTATTGATTGATGTTGACATCATCCTCTGTTGTTTTTCGATCCAACCCCATGCTTTCGCCTATCCTCTAGAGGAGAGAGAAAAAGATCTTTGGAATTTTGGTTTTGCGACCAATTTATTCGTTAATTTTTTTTCCAAAAACTATGGGCTCTAGCATTTTGTCTTAGGCACCACTCTTAAGTGGATTGTGGTTTTGAGAGACGTGCCCCTGGAGTAGCTCTTCATCGTTGATCTATTCAATGAACTTATGCAGGAAACCACTTATGGGACCATAGAGCTTGTTGAATAGACTATCTCCAATGCCCCCAGAAAGCTTCCATATCGCCTGACCCTTTCCTTTATTTCCTTCTAGGTCAACTCTCTATTGTGCTGCCTCTTTATCTTATCTCCAGTTATTTCATTCTAGGTGGGTTCCACCCACTTCCAACTCCTCCAATGGAAACACTTTTCTCTGCACAACATGTCGGCCATGTCTGCTGATATCTCTCACTTAGAGACTTTACCTATCTTGGAAATTGTGCCAACTTTGGCTGTGCACCAAATGTCCTCCAAAACCTCTACTAACTCTATTATTTTGGACTTGGGGTCACCAAACTTTGATTGGCTCTAATTTTTTTATCTAGGAGGCCTTTTCAAGACTTCCATATACCATTGGAAATCTCTTTTAGATATTTATCCATATATGTGACTTTCACCTACATATGAGATTATCTGATGCCCCAAAATTGGCTCTAATGCCTATGCACCATTTAATGCCATGCTGCTCTATTAGTCTACTCCCTGAGACCTTCTTTGACACCTTTGCTACCTCTTGACTACAGTGAGATATTTTTTTCTATCAGCATGTGGCCATCAATGACAACATATTTCATCAAGAAGAAGTTCTACTAGTTATAACAACCTACACCTACAAGGAGATTCTAAGTAGGATTGATTATCTAAATCAATTTTGGAAGAAACTTAAGTAATTATTTACCAAGATTAACGAAATTTAAGTTATGTGGATTGAGAAATAAATCATCTCTCTTAATCCTCTCTCCTTTTATTGGATTGAATACTATTTGATTTGGTAGAAAGAGCTATAGTTGAATCAGATGAATGTGAAATGGATTTTTTGAAGAAAGATGGTTAGTTTATAGCACTAATATTGATTAATATAAAGAACCATATGTTGTTTTCTATTTGCAATTTTGTGCTTTTTGGTCTTCTAGAAAAGAAGATGGTATGAAATATACCTTTGATTATTTCTCAGGGAATGAAAAAAGTTGTTTGGTGGATGAAAACTTGAGATCCATCTCCTTAAGGGAAAATTTTGACCAAACTATAGAGAAAGAGGTCAACAATACAATCAATGGAAAGATATGGAAGCTAACACAATGATGATTTAATAGATCATTTGACTTGTGGAAACATGGTGATTAGTGTCAATTAAGAAATGTGATAAAAATAAGACCCATTAATATTGTAGAAATACATGACATGTTGATAATACTTGTTGGAAGTAGGTCGTGAGTAGTCCAAGGATTTTTATAAATAATATCAAGAAGGTTAAAGGTGAGGTGTCAACTAGTTGATTGATTGATCTAGAACATCAGTAAATGGCCATGACTATACTTCTTTGTTAGCCCTTCGTTGGCATTCAATGCTCACACTTTGAAAAGTGAGTGGATAATTGAGTTTAGTTGTACCCATTATATGTTAAGGATGCTTCATTTTCTCTTTCACTAAGTAAAGCTATAAAATAAGACATATCCACTATAAATGAGTAGACTTTCACTATTTTCAGTTGATTTTTAGTGGGCATGCGGGTTTTGCAAAATGGATGACAATATACATATTTCTTAATCTGAATATTTGAGAATCTATTATAAAGGTTCAAGATGGAATATTTCAAACCACATAGTGCACCATACTAATGAAAATTTAATTTAGTGTTAAAGAGTGTGGCTCTAAAAAAATAGATAACACCCTCTATAAGAAACTTGTCAGTAACCTCATTTACATAACTCATAAAGGACATGACATATATTTGTTATTAGTGCACTCTCTCACTTCAATGCCCTAAAGAAGATTTTTCATTATATGAAGCTTGGTATAAAGTATTATAATGAAACTTGGACTAGTTGGTTGATGGCGATGACTTGGATTGTGCTAGAGAAAAATACAACAAGAACTCGACTTGAAGCTATATGTTTCATCATTCAATTTGGACCTATAATTTGTTGTTTAAAAATATTAAAGGTATTTATGTATTGATTATGGACATTGAAAATATAGGGGCACATTGAATGCTAGTAGGGAAGCAATGTGGATTTTCATCCTAATGGGTGAATTCAAATTCCCCTATGAGGAGTCTGTTATGGTGGATTGTGATGACAAAAATACAGTACAAAACCTTGTTTCTCATATTGACATGAAATATGTGGAACATTATACACATTATTATACAATAGAGATATAAAATTACTTTGATTCTTATTTATTGTTGATATATTTATAAATTCATTAACAAAAGTTAAGTTTCTAAAACTTTGGAGTAAGCTTAAGCATTAGGAAGCTATAATTATGGGTGTATAAAGATAGTTTCATGTCTTGAATCTCTAGCTAGTTGGGCTTATAGAGGGGTGTTGGAACATTGTCGTTATCACACCTATATCTACTTTGGATACATGAAGTGGACAATGGAAGGTGCACTTGACAATGAATTAGTCAACTAGGCCAACCAAGGTTGATCCCAACTTAGTTCATGGGTGCCTTGTTATAGCACCATTTACCACCCTTGGTATTCATGATGCTTGGTTTATGGCCTAGGGAAACCCCTCCTTCCAGACTTGGTCCAAAAATATAAAAAACAGTGTTTTATTCCATGTGCACTACTTTGCCTTGAGATAAAAGTATGTACACGCGGGTCAATCTATACCAAACCTGCGTATGTGTTAAAACACTTAAAAAATTAAATTTCCTTAATTATGGGTGCAGTTAACGGGTTTTACATGTTGATTACCTCCTATTTCCCGTGGACCAACTGTTTCCCAACTAAAAAACTAATTGGGAGAAGTATAAATAGACTTCTAAGGGAAGGCCTAAAGGAGGAGAAGAGATAGAGTTATTATACTGAGATTATCCCTGATTGAGTTTGATGAATCCCTGTGCCTCATGCACTTCCTCAAGCTTCAAGAAACCCTTGTTTTCTTGATTATAGATATTCTCCCTCTTGCTTGAGATATCATGGTGTTGGTTATGGAAGAAGATAGTTGAAGGTTGGGATAGGACGAATCCGAAGGACAGTTCCGCTTGGAGCCGAAAGAAGAAGACTTAGGTGAATTCTCTCCATGTTATTTATAGATTACTGCAATAAAAGAAATGTTGTCTTGTTTCCAAAATTAACTATGTTTATGCATTAGATTATGTTGTAATTCATATATGAATGTTGTTTTGATGTATGATCAATCATTTGTTTATATGATATAAATTCAAATTTCGTGAATATGCTTTACTTCTATACTGCTATGTATGTTCGAATTGAATGATTTTCAGGTTTGAAGAACATCAGGAGTTGCAGAGGGTCTAAACCCTACGGGACCTACTTGAACAAAGGAAATACGGGTACGATCATTCTTACGTAGTTTGATTATATAATAATTTTTCCTGAGTTATATGAGTTTTCCTTGTTGTAGTTTGCTTCTGCTCTATTGGGGTTCTAACCCAAAGCCATAGGGTGCTTCCACCCGAAACAGAATTGGCGACTCCACTAGGGATAACAATATTGTTATTCCTAGTTTGGATTGTTCAGTGTCAATCAGGGCTCAGTCTTTGGTTTTCTTGCTGTTACAATCTTATTTGGTCTACTAGAGTCTCAGACCTTAAGTCTTATCTTTTTTATCTGGCTTTTTTTTTACTTTTTCTTGCAAAGCTTTGTATAAGACTTTTACTCTGTTTACAGTAGCGTACAAACACTTTTTTCTGTGAAGTGAACCCATGTATACATGAGTTTCCTATATTAGAAGCGCATGTACATGCCTCTGTGTTTGAACACAGTCGCGTATACCATTTTTTGCATTGTTTTTTCAAATCTCTCTACCTAGATAAATTTGTTGCCTGGTCTTTTTAGTCTCTGTGTGGTCAATTTCTATCTGAAGAATTTAATTATTCTACAAGATTACTGTTTCGAAGTCTCTTCCTCATTGAAAAGATTTGGCCTAGGTTTTCTTTTTGAGTGAGTTTGTAATTGGTGTTTTGGCACACAAGACTTTGTTCAAAAGTTCTGGATTGTTCTGGTTCTCTAGAACAGGGGATTGTTTTTAGTTTGAGTGTCAAGCTTGGTTTTTGGATCTACTTGCTTTGCTTTCCTTCATTTTGTGGCCTTATAGCTTTTCTTGCTTTTTGAAAGTCTTTTTGACGAATTTGAAAGTATTTCTTTCCTGGCTTCTTGGTCAGTTTGTCAAGCTCTTTGCTGTTGTTTGGGTCGTTTAGTACAAGTTGAAGCCTTTTTGCTCAAGTTTTCATTCATTTCGAGTTTGTAACTTGCAAAGACTCCTTGTGCTCTCTTTTCAATCTTTGAGTTTTAGTAGCATTTTGAGTGATTTCAAAAAGTTGTTTTGGTTGTTTCTTGAAAAATAAAAGATCTCAAAAAACTTTATTTTTGTTTTCTTTTGCCAACTTTGATTTTGGTTTCTTTTGGCTTTTTAAAGTGAATTTCAATCTTTTACAATTTGTCCTTGTTTGGAGAGAATTTTGTGTTCAAAATTTGTATCCTCTTCAATACTTAAGTTGGCTCATTGATAGTTATAAACAATTGCTTTCAATTTTTAGAGTGATTTAGGATCTTGCATCTCCATTATATCTTGCATTAGGGTAGTTTGCATTGTTAAGGCATTCATAGTATTTTAGTTTTTGGGTGCATAAAGTGTGTTTCAAGAAAAGAAAAGAAAAAGTATTTTTCTTTATAGAAGTTTCATAGAACCCATGTAGAGATCTCTTTTCATCGAAGAAAAAATGATTGCATTCATGTAGTTAGTTTTTCATTGATTTCTTTTACGTCATACAAACACCATTAGTTTCACTTCCATCTATACCCTTGACTTAAAGAAAAACCATTAAAATCAAGAACTTAATTAAAATAAACTAGAAATTTTGTATTGTCATCAGAATACACCAACAAGTTTAGGTTTATTAGGGCCTTGGATTAGGCGAGAGGAGAGTTAACTATCCAAGGCCGCTCCAAATTACAAAAAAAGAAGTTTTATTAATGATCAAAATCCAATAGCGTTAGGGAGACTGAGAAAGCTCCGTAACTGGGAGTAAAGCACAAGGGTGAGTGAAGATAAGGAAGAGAGGTACCCCTCTCTTACTTGTCAGATCCTACCTCACGACTGTTCCGCCCGGTTTCTGATACGAGTTGGTGACCATAGTTTCCTATCCTAGGGACCACACAGGTGGCTGTGGAGGGGAATCCTGTGGCACCTTTGATTGATGTTGTATCACGTTCAACAGTACTTTTGGAGGGCACCCTTGCGAAGCTTGGGGGCTTGCATCGACAAAGGCTATTGTCTGGAGGTCAATGTAACTACCTCTAATACCTTCGGTAGTAGGCCTGGGGAGTAATTACCCCAATCTATTTTCGGAAGGCCCTTGTTATTAACTTTCTTGTATTTTGGTGTCCGGTCCTCATCACCTGAAGTGGAAATACTTGAAAGTTTCTTGATTGGTTGTATCTTTAGGGATTTTATAGTCGAGTGCTCTTTGCTCTTTGCATATAGTTGGCTTTAGGTATTTTTGTTGTCACTTTTGGACTTTAGATTCTGAGTTACAGACTTACCACTCTGTCGATCTTGAAAGGCTTTTGATATTTCTTTCGAAAGTTGTGGAATTGCCTCCTCAAGGGCAAAGGTTTTGTTTGTGCATCTATTTTCCTTGGAAATTGATTTGTACATTCCCGTCAAGGAAGGATTTGCAAATATGTTAGATATGGCCAATATTCTTGTGGAAACCAACCAAGGTACCCTCCCAAAAGGGGATCCCTGTGCTTTTCCTTTCTTTGGAAACGTTGGTACCCCCTTGATGGCCACTTTGAATATTCCCAGATTGAATGTTGGACTACCAGTTTGGTTGTGGTCCACTCCGAATATTCTAGATGTTCTTGAAGCTTCTCAAATGAATGCTTTATTTCAAGGGCATCAAATGGGTTTTTCATCTTCTTTCAAAGAGAAATCTGGTATTCCTTTTTCTCCTCCCTCTTGTAATAAGAGATCTAAAAAGAGGAGAAAGAGGAAGACGAAGAAGATGAATAATTCTAGTCATTCATCATTAACCTCTGCTAGTCATGTTGGAGATGAGCCTTCAACCACTGTAAGTCATGCTGGGGGCATAAGTCTAGTCACTACAAGTCATACTAGCAATTCATCATCAACCTTTGCTAGTCATGTTGGAGATGAGACTTCAGCCACTACAAGTCATGCTGGGGGCATAAGTCTAGTCACTGCAAGTCATACTAGTAATTCATCATTAACCTCTGCTACTCATGTTGAATATGAGCCTTCAGCCACTGCAAGTCATGCTGGGGGCATAAGCCTAGTCACTGTAAGTTATACTAGCAAAGAGTCATTAACCTCAGCAAGTCATGTTAGGGACTTTCCACCAACCACTGTTAGTCATGTTGGTAGAATGGATGTTGATCAGAAACCTAAGCGTAGAAGTCTTAAACCTAAGTTTCCTTGTAAGATATACAAGGGAGACCATCTTACTCATTTGTGCCTTGGTATTCCAGAGGTACAAAGGATATGGTCTGAGTCTAAATTTATTCTACTCATGAATCTAATATGGTTTCTCAACAGTATCATCAAACATTGGTTGATAACGTGGTTGCGCCAATGCAATCTCTGGCTGATTACACTCCTCTTTTGGGGGGTGAAGTGCCTAACAATAGATTCTGTTTGATTGCTATTACAGAGTCTTCTGGTACAGAGGGCATTCCAATTTCTTCAAATGTTCCCCCTCCAAGTTCTAGGAGTGTCTCCTTTGATTGGGATAGCCTTGTCGAGCCTCGTCTTCCTTCCACTGCACCTTTCCAAATAAAGGTTAGAGTTAATTTCATAAAAGTCTATTGATGTATGGTGGATGAAGGATCCTCTGCAAGTATTATATCCTCCTTTACTTGGAAAGCTTTGGGTTCTCCAAAGTTGTTGACAGCTGGGAGTTAGTTGTTGGCTTATGATAGAATACCTAGTGAATCTATGGGTGTTCTTCCTCAATTGCTTATTACTTTAGGTGGGAAGATTGTCTTAATTGATATGATGGTGTTTGATCGCCCTTTAGACTTTAATATGCTACTTGGGCGTGATTATGTCTATGCGATGAATGCTGTGGTGTCTTCACTCTTTCGAGTGATGTGTTTTCCTCATAGAGGGAATATTGTCACTATTGATCAGCTTGCATCTGATAATCACCACCCTAATTCAAATTTACTATAGAATACCCCTTGGTTTGTTCCAAGTGTTCAAGTAGACTCTACCCCGCCACGAGTGAATTATGTGGCATTGAATCCTCAATATTCAATTGCTTTTGAGAAGGATCCTTTGACCTATTATTCTTCTTCTTGGGACTTGGTCCAAGCAGTTGACTGAGAGTTTCTTCCTATAGGGACATGGGACCCCTTAATTCCCTCTTTTGATCCTTGTAGTTCTCATGATTTCTCAGAATTTGATTTTCCTTCATAGGAGGAACTCTTTGAAGCCATGAGTTTTGACTACAAAAGGAGTCCTTGGCTTGAGCCTCGCAAGGGACTTGTTCCGAAGAACTATTATGCATAAGCGTAAGGCTGTGTGGTTCCCTGTTGTACATATAAGAACTTTGAAGATTTCCTTTGGACATTTTTATGGTTGATTCGCTCTGACAGGTATTGGTTCTCAAAACTGGCATATAGGTTAGGCTTTTCACTTGCATTTGCATTTATTAGTTTCCTTTCCCATTTTGGCGTTAGGATCAACCCCACCAAGATATGATGTAGAACCTTCTCTTTGCTTAGAAGTTTCATGACTTGTGTGGTAGAGCCTACCTTATCATGGGCGCCCTAGATAGTACCTTCTTGTCACTTGGCGCCCATGTAAAATTTTTGTTCTTAGGCTTGGGAGTCCTCTTTAGTCCTGCCATGACTTGTGCGTTGAAGCCTCATTCCTCTACTTCGTTATTTTTCTGGCCATATACCCTAGAGCCTCCTTTGTGTTGAGTTGTACTACTACATTGCATTTTGACTATTTTCACCTTTTGGCCTTGAGCCAGCTTCACTTGGACTCGTGTTTAAGCCACTTATTTAACCATGTCTTTTGCAAAATCAACCATGCAATCACTTAGCTTCTGCAACTTGACGCATCCTTTTACCCATGGAAAGAGCATCCCTTTGAGTGTCCTTGACTAGTTTTGCCTCCCTTCATTGAGCATAGGAATGTTCCCCTCCCAAGAACTAGATCATCTATTTCTTTGACACTCATTCTTTCCACTATACTATAGCATTATTTTATTCTTTTTCTAGCTTAAAAAAAGACAAAAAAATTATGTATTCCAAAAAGAGGGGGAACAGGACAACATTTCCATATTTTGTTGGCATCTAGAGTCAGTCATATCGCCCTTGAACAAAGCACTCAAAAGAAATCTCTCCTCTGTTTGGGCGATATTTAGTTTGACTTAGGTACACCTTAACCTTGTTATTGAGTTAGTACTTCTCTGATTGGTTACCTCTTCCAATCATATGGAGAGTTTTCTCATGCCTCTTACTTGATGAACTTATACAGAGTTATCATATGTTGCCATATAGTCATCATGAGTCATGCTTTTGTTCAAGGGAAGTAAGCCCGAGTCAACCTCTCTGCAGTGTCTCTTGACCTATCTTTCAGTCGGCCATCCCTAGTTTTCAGTGTCATGTTTGTCATCACATCAGTTATATTGGTCCTTTGCTCGGGTCAGTTTGAGAAGGTCTCCATTGACTTCTTGCTGGCGGGTCTTATCCTTATTGACGATGAAATATTGCTCTGAGGGCAGGCCTAGAGCCACACCCTACCCCTTTTTCATTATTGATAGGTCACCTTGTGCTCAGCATCGATCAGTATCATGGGTATTTGACTGAGTGGTTTCCCTTGTGTTCGACATCAGCTTTCATTATCACACATTGGGATTCGTGTCATGCCTTGGTTTCCATTTGACCCTATTGGTGGATTCCTCGTCTCTATGTCAACTTTCATTATTGGTTAGTTCATAGTGTTTCTATCATGTGCTAGCTACATCTTGTGTAAGCCAGAAACATACTTCGGTTGGGTTACTACATCTTTTTCATCCAATTCCTTCCACATTATTGGCCTACGGGTTACACTCGTGCTAGATTGATGAAGGATGCCTTAATGCCTTCCTTCTAGCATATCCTTTCCTATCGACTACAACTCATTTTCTCTGGGACAAAGATCTATAGTCCATTTGGCAGTACCTTGGGGTTTGTAGTCATTAGTGGCAGATTCCTTCACTATCGACAATGGGAAACCATCATTGTCTCCTGATTGATAGATTCTTTCAAATTTTTGACTTCAGCTCATTTATTCGCACTTGTTATATTGTACTGGGTACCTTGACTCTCATTATCATTATCAGTGAGTAGTCTCGCATTTGTTAACAGTATACATCAATGACCAATAATCAAATGATTTCTCACATGGTCGACCTCAAATCATTTATTACCATTGTGTAGAAATGTACCATGGCGGTCAGTGAAGACCTCGGGTTGCATCAGCATGTTTTGGTTCACTTGTCAGTTTCTCATGTTGTTGCTAGTTGACACCATCCACCTTATATGTTGTAGTTCTTCACAGTGACATCTTATATGCTGGCATCCAAGTTGCGATGTAGTATCATTTTATTCCATCATGTTCATTTGGTACTATTGGGATCGGTTTTTGACATCAATGACCATCTTCATCCTTTAGCATCATTGAACGTCTTCTTATGTCTGATATTCAGATGTACTTTTTTTAATCATGATCAGATGATCCATCATGTACTTTTAGTTCTTTATACTTGTATACATATTGGATCCACTTGTACTTGATATGCGAACATGCTTTACTTTTTCTGAGCATGGGTATGCCTGCCTCAGACAACAGTTTCTTTCTGATCTCTTTTGATGGCTTGGCAAGCTAAATTTTGGCGAAGTCCTTCTCAGTCTCGACAAGATTCTTTCCATACACCTAAAACATTTCGGCCATCATGTACCCCTTCTAACCTCATATATTAGGGGGCATCTATTATAGCACCATTTACCACCCTTGGTATTTGTGATGCTTGGTTTATGGCCTAGGGAAACCCCTGCTTCTAGACTTGGTCCAAATATATAAAAAAAAAAGTGTTTTATTCCTTGTACGCTACTTTTCCCTAAGATAAAAGCATGTACACGTGGGTCAGTCAATACCAAACTCGTGTATATGTGTTAAAACACTTAAAAAAATAAATTTCCTTAATTATGGGTGGAGTTCATGGGTTTTACCTATTGATTACCTCCTATTGCCCGTGGCCCAACTGTTTCCCAACTAAAAAACTAATTGGGAGAAGTATAAATAGACTTCTAAGGGAAGGCCTAAAGGAGAGAAGAGATAGAGTTATTATACTGAGATTATCCCTGACTGAGTCTGATGAATCCCTGTGCCTCATGCACTTCCTCAAGCTTCAGGAAACCCTTGTTTCCTTAATTATAGATATTCTCCCTCTTGCTTGAGATATCATGGTGTTGGTTATGGAAGAAGATTGTTGAAGGCTAGGATATGACAAATCCAGAGGATGATTCCACTTGGAATCAGAAGAAGAAGACTCAGGTGAATTCTCTCCATGTTATTTATAGCTTACTACAATAACAGAAATGTTGTCTTGTTTCTGAAATTAATTATGTTTATGCATCAGATTATGTTGTAAGTCATATATGAATGTTGTTTTGATGTATGATCAATCATTTGTTTATATGATATAAAGTCAAATTTTGTGAATATGCTTTACTTCTATACTATGATGTATGTTCAAATTGAATGATTTTCAGGTTTGAAGAACATCGGTAGTTGCATAGGGTCTGAGCCCTGTGGGACCTACTCGAATGAAGGAAATTCGGGTACGGTCACTCTTACATAGCTGATTATATAAGAATTATGCCTGAGTTATATGAGTGTTTCTTGTTGTAGTTTTCTTCTGCTCTGTTGGGGTTCTAACCCAAAGCCCTAGGGTGCTTCCACTCGAAACATGCCTAAACTAAGGTGAAACATTGGAAATGTATTGTCTTGTATATTTTAAGGGATTTTGTTATAATTTGGATGGGATATCAATAATTCCATAGGATTTATCTTCCATAAAAGTTATCGTGTTATCTATTATACATTAAATTATACTTACTTCTATTTCAATGTTATAATAGTGTATTTAAACACCACCTCCTTATTGGAGTTCACGAATTTTCACTTTTACAATTCTTTAATTCCCCTATAGTGTTATAGCTGCTATAACCCCCCTCTAAACATTTTCCTATATTCAAATTTTAGAGCCTCTATTTGGTGTTGTGAAATTTCATTTTGAGTTGCTCAAGTCATCCTTGGTCCCTTTTGTCTAAGTATTAATTCATCTTCTAGTGATCTAAAGTGTCACAACTTCTTGATTTTACATGCCTAGCTTGTAGCCCTCAATTGCACACTTCAATTTGACAGTCACTCCTTGTCACCCACAATTTCGCACTCCCTGATGGTAGTGATTGTGTATGCCTTGATAGTAGCAACTATGCAATCCTCTCTGACAGAAAATTGTGCAATCTCTTGTGGTAAGGAACTATGCAATCTCTTGTGTCAGTGGACTACATAGTCCCTTGTGTCAATGAACTATATAGTTGATAGAGACATTCAACTGCGTATTCCTTAAAGATAAAAATTTACGTTCTTTGAGGATAGACACTACGCACTCCCTATGGATAGCTATTGTGCACCACTTGTTGACAATGTGGCACACTTTCCAAAGTTGACTCAGTCACAAGTGGCACTTAACTAATTCTAGCTCCTATATTTTCGACATGTGTGCAAAAACTCTAACGCTATATCTATGAGTGTTTGCCTATATAAGAAGCTAGTCTATAGCTCATTCTCACACTCATCTTTGGAGCTCTACGCATTCCTTGATAACAAGGAGCTTTTTGTTTTATGAGTTCCACTATTTTAGGTAAGTTTCGTAATTGTCGCTTTAATCCACTTTTACCTTCCCTTTTGTCATTTTTTCTTTTGTCAGTGTCATTTTACCTTGATTTTTATATTTCAAGTGTCACTTTTTCCATATTTAGTTGTTTCATTATAAAAATGGAAAATCATAGCCACGCATGGTAGCTACCCATGGTATTTTACCATGGTATCCACCCAGGGTACTATAACTCAAAAGGATATAAATTTGGGCCTCACTTTGTAAAAGGACATTGGTCCACACAATGTATTTGTAACATTTTTTTTATTATTTTAATAAAAGGCTTCTTTGTGTGTTTTGTGTATTTTGTTCTTCTCTCTTTGTTCTCAAATCCTAGCCGCCAAGATTTAGACCAATGGTATCAAAGCAGGTTGGGTTTGCGACAGCCATCTGATTACAAGCCATTGCTAGGAACATTTACACCTTTTCTAGCTACTAGTGGTTCTTAAATCAATTCTCGATGTGCACCAAGTTCAGTTTAATAACCTTTATATTGCTAAGGGTTTCTAGGTTATTGTGCATAATGGCTTATTCTCATCTAAAGTATTTGAACCATGCCCTATTGGTAGATGTGCATATTTATTTGCAAAGGAGGCAACAACACAACCTGGATGAACATAGTGGTGCTTGGGATGTGCATAAGGAATTTATGTAGGAACATAGGGGAATTTCTAGGTTATTGTGTATAATGGCTTATTCTCATCTAAAGTATTTGAACCATGCCCTATTGGTATATGTGCATACTTATTTGCAACGGAGGCAACAACACAACCTAGATGAACATAGTGGTGCTTGGGATGTGCATAAGGAATTTATGTAGGAACAGAGGGGCATGGTGGTTTTCATTCATAGCTTCATGAGGAGAGCGGGTTGCTCATATAAATGATGTCCATTAGAATCACTAAGCAAAGGCTCTACATTTACACCCTTGACCACTTGATCCATGGTTTCTTCCACTGATCCTTGAATGAGATCAACGATATCATCATCTGCCACATTGGCACTACCAAGGCCAAGGTAGAAAAATTTCTCATCTTTGCCATGATATAAGCCTACTTCATAGATTGGGAAGTCAGCATAGCTCTCCATTGAGGTAAAAAATGGATCATCTTCCTTTCTACTCCCAAAAATATCACCGCATTTTTCTACACTCTGAAACATTAGAGCAATGACGATCTAAATAATGGCCTAGAAAGTGACCTTATGAACCTATTTTTCCATGTCTGGAGATGCAAAGTTTATCTATATATATATATATATATATATTATATATATATATATATATATATATATATATATATATTATATATATATATATATATATATATATATATATATATATATATATATATATATATATATATATATATAGATATATAGATAGATAGATAGATAGACAGCGAGAGAGAGAGAGAGAGAGAGAGAGAGAGAGAGAGGTTTTATACATGCCAAGGGTGTATATTTATATAGAAAATATGGAAATCACATGGGCTGAAGAAGAGCATTTTGTTATATTTAACATTGTCGTTGCAACAGAGTGTGGGATTTTCCTACTAATTTAATCCCTATTCTATTGGAACCAAAAAGGGTTGGTGTAGAGATGCACGATCTAATATGATACAACCTCTATTTTAGTGGCCTTCTAGTTGTGGCTAGCCTATGGCAATGGAGCACCCACAACCTACCACTATGGTGGAGCTCATCAAGGTCTGTAAGAATCTGAATTCAAAACTGTCACCCAACATTAGCTTTTCTCCTTTGTTGCAATGAAATGGTGTCAACCAAAGTGGAATGGCATAACCCATTTGTGTATTTGATAAAACTAGGACTGTTGGCATCGAAAAAGAAAAAAACCCTAATTCGTACAAACATAACATGCACATTAGATCCTTGTGTTGTCATCACTTGTGGCTCACAAAAATGTTTTAGTTCCATGGTTCTTGGATCAAGGAATCCAATAAGGGAAGAAGAATTTGATTTTTATGTTGAAGAGATTCTTGTGCATATTAATGTAACAATCAATGATTAGGATATCATCTATAAAAGTACATTTCTTGGCTTAGTGACACTCACAATTGAAGATGAGGGTTAAACTATGGCTATTTGGCACTCACTAGATACTTCATCATACCAAGTTTGCCTGTAGTCAAGTACAAATTAGTTTCTTGTGAGTTCTTCAAGGAGTCTCAATGGGTTTGTAGGAGTTGGTACACAATGAAGGATGGTTGTGGATAAAAAAGGGCCCATGGTAGTACACAAAAAACCTGGTCCTATGCAAACAGTTTTCGATCTACCACTAGATCAAGTGGTTGAACACAACTACTCATATACATTAGAAATATCCTTATTATATCATAAATCTAT
Source organism: Pinus tabuliformis (assembly GCA_031772625.1). Taxonomy (NCBI): domain Eukaryota; kingdom Viridiplantae; phylum Streptophyta; class Pinopsida; order Pinales; family Pinaceae; genus Pinus; species Pinus tabuliformis. Next base: position 76,267,481 of record CM062805.1, read on the forward strand.
GTATGTTTCAACATGACACATTTGCTTCCGCTCAAATACTTTTCAAAGCATAACAAGGTGATTTTTCTATTTGAAGATATTGAAGAGATAAAGAAAACTGAACATGCATTTCGGGTTGGTGTTAGGGGCCAAGAAGTACCTCCACTCTGAAGTATAGATGGAAGGGATAAATACAATTTTGTGTATTTTTGGAATATAAATCATGCAAACAAGACTCTCTAGAGGGAGGTAAAACAAAAACTACTTTATGTGCACATAACTACATAATCAAGTCTTCTTAGGAAGCCACTAAGTTGATGGCATCCACCCAAGATAGAACCACACTTCAAGGTAGCAGAGTAGTTTTTCAACAAGCTCCTAAATGAATATTCTTTGTTTACCCATCAATATCGTCTTAAGCTTCAACATACATCCATTAAGTAGGAAGATATCCTTAAGATCAATATGGAATAATCTTGTGTCTCCCCCAAACACTATTATGATCGAGTGGTGTTGGTGCACTAAGATGTCTTATTACAAGCAATCTTAATACCTACATTAATCATTAACCCATGGCAAGTATTTTTATTTCAAGACTGTCAGCATTGTATATGCAGTGCGTTCAGAGGTCAATTCATAATGAAAGAAGTTGGAACCATTGCAATTGCTTATGTCTATCTCTTTAGTTTCAATCAAACAATTCTGAAAGAAATTTGTAACACACTCTCAAGTCTACTTAATCTATTTTGCAAGAAACTAAATTAGAATGAAAATAGAAAGAACCACTCTCAGCAATCTAACTAGTATTGAAACTAATTCATTTAACATGAAGTAAATCTATAACAATTGAACAACAAATAACCATATAAACATCTCATGGAAAGCAATGAACTCTAGCTCTGAAATATGTGATAACATTACTTAGAATGAAAACAATCTAATGTTGAAGTTAACATGACCAATTCAATAAAGAGTATCGCACATATGTAACACATAGCTAAATCTATAATCTTTACTAAACAACAACCACAAACTAGAATCATCAATCCTTGCAATAATCAGAATGGTGCTAACTTTACAAACTAATAATAATAAACAGTTAAGAATAAACAGAAATAACTATAACATAATTGAAGCAGTAGATCTCCCTTTTACTGGGCCCAAAGTCTCCAGAAGTCCCCGTTGTTAGATATTCAAAATACGATTATGAATAAAACATAATCTTATTCATTAAAATAAATAACAGAGTTACAACATCACTGTGATGAAAGTATTATATGTCCAAAAAGAATAGTTACAATATGAGAATTCCTAACTAGCTATTCAGCTCACCTTACGACTTTATATAACTTTTGGAAAAGTAAATGGATGGAAGAGAATCCTCAGGATGAGGGGATCCTGAGGATTTCGCAACACTCGATCTGATTTCATCATAGAATAGCATTGGTCCTCTTGGTCTTCCACTGTTTTCCATACTCAAGACGTTGTATTTTTCCTTTATTGGCTGCTATTATTCTGTCGATTAAACAACAATCGTCCAGCCTACATCCCTACATATAAAGATAGTGAAAGCCATTTTTCCATTCCCAGATTTATCTAATTTGTTACTAATTGATTTTACCCAACTTCTATTATTGTTTCCTCTATTTCTATTCATAAAACGAAGATAAACATGTGAAGGCAAATGCTTAATTAAGTTATTTACGAGGTGAAAACATACCTTTTCCTTGGCCCAACATACTGCCTTTCTTACCTTTTTGATCTGATTAGTGGAAAAGGAAAGAAAATCTTGGAATTGGATATCCCCTATGAAGGGGCCAAGATTACTGTTTAAGTCATCCTCTAAGAAAAAATTATGCATGTACAATTCACACTAGAGGCGTTGTACCTATTCATTATGTTCTTTGAAACACTTGACAAAGTCTGGGGTGGTTTTAATTTCCACCAACTTACTAGCCTTAATGGCTTTAATATTCAATAAGAGGTATTTTTCTAGTAGGAATAATGCATAGTTGGTGGTAGGAGCTAGGCATGGCAAGGCATCTGAATAACGATAGAAAATAGTCTCCATTGTATCCTTAGCCTTCTGCAACTTGACCTATGCTTTTTTGACTTTCTTTTGTTCATCCTTGTAATTAGCGAAAGTCTCATCCTCTGTGACCATGGGTGCCTAAAATTTCTTTCGTAATTCCTGGTGTAATCATAGGGGCACTACTTCCACTTTATGTCGAGTCAATTCCTGCTGAGTCTTAGCTAGTTCATTTTGCAATTTCCTCATGACCACTTCCCTTACTAGTGGAATCTAGTCAGGTGTCTCCTCTATCTGGACCTCATCATCCTATGTTTCCATTGGGTCAGTCTAAACAACAACCTCCACTACTTCTCGAGTCATACAACAATCAGCTTGGGTGTTTTCTTTGGTATCAGTTTGAACAACAACTTCAGTTGTTCCTTGGGTCATATGGTAGTCTTCCTGAATATTCTCTGCAAAATTTGTTTCAACAACAGTATCAGTAGTGCGGAAGTCTATTCGGGTTTCCTGTTGGAAAACACAAGGATATTCTATCTGCATTTCACTATCTTCTAAAAGACATTGCTCTGTTTGGGTTTCTTTAGAATAAACCAAAAGGGTTTGAGTCTGGGTTTCAATATCTTCCCCAAAGCAGTGTTCTGTTTGGATCCCCGTGGTCTCCAATTTTGTTTTCAATTTTTCGACCTTGACTGCTTCCTTCAACCACTCTCTCAGCTGCTTGATTGTTTTCTTTTTCTTCCTCTACTTTTTGAGCAACTTCTTGAGTCTTTCCTTGTATTTTTTCTTTGTTGTGAGGTCTTTGACCAGTGGTGGTACAGCTGTATTTACTTGAGGTTCAGGTTCAGGTTCATGTGGAATTATGTCAATATCAAGATGGGGTTCTAATGGAACTGTGTCTCCCAATGAATTTTCACCTTCCAATTCTCTTTCTTCATGAGCTTCCCTCTCACGAGACTCCAATGGAATGGTGTCTCCTGAGAAATTATCATTTTCAGGGTCTTCTTCTATATGGACCTCGTCCTCTCGAGACTTCACAACAATAGTGCCCCCTGGTTGATTTTCACCCTCTAGGGTTTCTTTTATAGGGTTTTAGCTAGTTGGGGGTTTCAGTGGATCAGTAGCTTTTGCTTGATTTCCCTCCCTAATGGTTTCCTCTGAATGCACTTCTTCTTCAAGGGTCTTCTCCATAAAAGGAACTAGTTCCCTCTGTCCTTCAAAATTAGTAGTAAATGGTAGGGTTTCATCATGACCAAGACTGCCAGCAGGGGTAGACTAGTTGGAATCATAGTTTTTCCCTTCAAAATTCCTAGATAGCTCCCTTCCTTCACTGAATGTCCCCATATTCTCCAGTACTCGGGCAACCTCTTCCTCATAGTCTTGCAAAGACTCATCTTGTGGACTTGGAGGGGGTCTGTGAGATGGACTTTCATCATCTATTTGAATTGCGGTGTGCCGCTTCCACTTTTCCTCGCAGAGCATCTTCTTTTTACTGGGCCCGAGGCCAAATAGGGATTCTTCCTTTCTTGTGTCCTTTTCAGACCTGTCACTCTTGGCCCCTGTTGTTTAGTCACTGGGTTTTGTATAGGTGGGGTGAAAATAGGATTTACAAGGTTATCCCTAGTTAGTTGTTGTTGGGCCAGTCCATGAATGATGATTAATTTGATTAGCCCATGATGGCTTAGGACTATATGTGGGTACCTTGCCTTTATGACCCAATGAGCAACGTCATGCAATACAAAATTTAGATAAAATGGCAAGTTAACTATAATTTTCTATTTCAAAATAGCTAATAGTTTAAGTTGGCGAAATTTTACCATGTCTTGTAATCCATCACACGTGATATACCTCTGCACAATGGCTACCAATTCCTACCATGGCTGTCTTAAAGCTGTAGGGTGAACCCCTTTTCCTTTTCGCACCAATTGCTCGTCTGGGTCCTGAAATACTGTGACTGCATCCTGCAGAAGAACATGTTTGTTTGTCCATCTCATTCCTTTTGCTGGAAGTCCAGAAACTTTAGCTATGAATACTTTGGAGACTATTATGTTCCTTCCTTTTTGGAGACTGTTATGTTTCTTCCTTTCACCGTGGTGTGGCCATTTTGTACATTTTGCAGAAATTCAAGTGTCATTTCCTCATGAAATCCCTGTAATTTGGTCACATATTATAGCTAGCCAGTGCGCTCAAGAATCGCACGATCCTGGTCTGATACCCTGAGCATTGTGGGTTCATTTCGAATGGCTTTTCCTCCCATGGATGTTGTTTTGTTGTGACTGGTTCACTTGCATGCACTTCTCTCACACTTTCACAGTTTGGAACAACACCAGAGAACATTAAATCTATTGACAGAAAAGTGACGTTGTTTTGAGAGCTAATATCAAAGGCAATTATGTTATTTGTCTCATCAGCAATATTTGGCAGAGGATAATAATCAATTCGCATGTTATCCATAATGGTTGTATTCTTCCCTCCAATAAGAAATGGGTTGATAATTATTACACACACGCATTCATCATGTAGTCCTTTAACCAGAAATCAGTTTAATAATCATCACACAAACTATCCATAAATTTCCACACATACTGTTCATACATAGACCATCCCCCCTCGAATCAGAAAATGGTTTCCACTTCCACCAAACATGGGAAAAAGGGAGAAAGCGCCGGTAAATCATAAATGTAGGCAACTAATCAATAAAGAGGCGTAAAATATGACAATGACAATCAAAGCAGTACACATCAAAATATTTGAAATGCCTGTAAAATAAAACAGAGATTTAGATCATTATGTAAATAGATATTTACCTTAGGTGGAAAAGTGACAAACACATGACCGATGATAAATATTAATGATTCTCAGTAAAGTGATTGGACAATAATGATATAATGCATATAAGATATAGGTTACCATGCATGTTGGCTAATTAAATTAGAAATGTTGTTCAAATGGGAAATTTTCCTTTAGAAATGAATCCATAGGTGGTAATAGGATAGAGAGCATTTGGCAGTGTAACATAGTACTTCAATACCACAAGCAGAGCCATTGTTGCCAATAGGTGTTCATAGCCTCGACATGGTTACTTTTTAACCCCACAAATGAGCTAGGGTCGTCCTTTTAGTATTTAGATGATTCTCCTTTTCTTGCCATAAAGAGACCACTATGCTGGCATGGTAACTAAATAATCATAGTGCCATTGACCAGGATTTAACAAAGTGATCAAGCTAGCTCACGATGAGACTCCCTGTCCTTTTAACAATTTTAATTATCAAGTTCATTACCTTGGTGTGGTGGCCATAATGGAATTTCACCCTTTACATCATTATGATCATGGTAGTATGGCTCGTACTGAGACCCCCTATCCTCTTTAAGACAATGTTTATGCATTTTCATATTTTTATATTTTCATATTTTCATATTTTGATGCTTTTATTGTAAAGAGAGTGAGGCTCATTTACTCCTTAAGAGTCAGGGATGGCGTAAGAAGTAAAAAAATTCCAAAGAAAGTTATGCTTTTACCCCCATATCATCATATCAAAGGGATTTATCCATTTGAAAGTGTAAAAGACAAACTAGCATGGTATTAAGGTAATGAATCATTTTATGATGTTTCCAAAGGGAAGATATTCAGCCAGTCATTATAGAGATGCACCATGTCATCTTTTGAATAAAGATGACCATCAAAAGGTTTCATAAGTCATAATGGTATTAACATTATTGTTTTTCTTTATCTTAGGCACAAATCCAACCAGATGGTTTTTATTCAAAACATAGAAGAGAAATAAAATATAAAAAATAATGACCGGTGATGAAACAACAAAAATAATTCATAGCTATTCATTCTACCGAACAGTGGTTGTTCAATCGATTGAACAACAGTGGTTCAATTGACCAAAAAGAAAACACATAAAAGTAAAAGCGAGGTTGTTCAATTGATTGAACAACAATCGTTCAATCGATTGAACAACATACACACAAAAGCAAAATCAGGGTTGTTCAATTGATTGAATAACAATCGTTCAATCGATTGAACAACATACACACAAAAAGAAATTAGTGATGTTCAATTGATTGAATAGCAATTGTTCAATCAACTGAACAACAAACACACAAAAAGTGTTGTTTAATTCGTTGAACAACAATCGTTCAATCAATTGAACAACGAAACACGCAGAAAGTGTTATTGAATTGATTGAACCGCAACACGCAAAAAGTGATGTTCAATTAATTGAACATCAATCGTTATATCAATTAAACAATAAAACACACAAAAAGTGTTGTTCAATTGATTGAACAACAATCGTTTAATCGATTGAACAACAAAACACGCAAAAAGTGTCGTTCAATTCATTGAGCAACAAAACACGCAAAAAATGTTGTTCAATTGTTTGAACAACAATCGTTCAATAAATTGAACAGTACAACACACAAAAAGTGGCATTCAATTGATTGAACAACAATCGTTCAATCAATTGAACAGCAAAACACCTGCAAATGAATAAGTGTTGTTCAATTGATTGAATAGCAATTGTTCAATCAATTGAATAGTAAAACACACAAAGTGCTGTTCAATTGATTGAACATCAATCGTTCTATCGATTGAACATCAATCGTTCAATTGATTGAACATCAAAACACACAAAGTGTTGTTCAATTGATTGAACAACAATCGTTCAATCGATTAAACAGAAAAACACACAAAGTGTTGTTCAATTGATTGAACAGCAATCATTCAAATGATTGAACGACAAAACACACGTAAACAAATAAGTGTTGTTCAATTGATTGAACAACAATCATTCAATTTATTTAACAACAAAACACACAAAAATGTGTTGTTCAATTGATTGAATATCAATCGTTCAATCGATTGAACAACAACCGTTCAATCGATTGAACAACAAAACACACAAAAAGTGTTGTTCAATTGATTGAATATAAATCGTTCAATCGATTGAACAGAAAAACACACAAAAAAGAAATTCATGATGTTCAATTTTTTAACAACAATTACTAAACACACCCAAAAACAAGAGAAATCCTCATATTTACATGGTGATGCCTAACTATATTGCAACCAATTGTAAAAGAATATATACATTATTTACAGTTGAAGAAAGATACATTTTTACGAGAGCAAAGTTGTCGGGTCATCACTCCCTACAGTGAAAATTATAATAGTGGTTTCATCACGTACCTGTTGATAAAAAGACTCTTTGGTGAGTGGTTTGTGATAAAGACACACCCGATGCCCATTCACCTTGAAAGAATGGCTAGACCCATCAATGGTAGTTAGAGTGAGAGTACCATTGTTATGTACTTCTTGAATTTCATAAGGGCCAAGCCACCTTGTCTGTAACTTGCCCAGAAAGTCTTGGAATCTGGAGTCATAGAGGAGTTCCCAATCTCCTTTTTGAAACGTCTTCTTTTTAATAAGACTATCATGCCACTTTTCCCTTTACTACTGAATAATTGCGATGCATTATAGAGAAAGTAGTAGAGCCTCGTCCAACTCATTTATTTGTTGAATTCGTTTGGTTTGGGCCTCTATCAGATCCAATCCCACTTCCTAAGTTGTTATGAGAGTCTTTATTTCAAATTCAATAGGAAAGATAGGTTCTTTTCCAAATACAAGTTGGTACAAAGAATATCTAGTAGTATTTCGGCAAGTTGTGCGATAGGCCCACAAGGCCTCTAGCAATCTAGCAGCCTAGTCTTGCCGATGTGTTGAGACTGTCTTGGTCAAAATTGCTTCGATGACCTTATTGGTGATTTCAACATGCTCGTTCGCCTGCGGGCGATACAGGGAAGTGACTCTATGTGTAATGTGGTGGTTACTTAGAGTGGTTGTAATCTTGTGTCTTACAAATTGCCCTCCTCCATCCATTATAACTTCCCAAGGTAAACCATACCACACAAATAGCCCAAAAATGAAATAATTATAGCTTCTTCTGTAGCTCTTGGAAAATCTATTGTTTCTACCCACTTTGTTACATAATCTGTGGCAACCAGTATATAGGCATCTTGGTTTGATGGAAAATGAGAAGGGCCAACAAAATCCAATACCTATCGTTCGAAAGGTTCTATTACCAATTGGGGCTGCAGAGGCATTTCATCAGATTGACCAGGCTGGCCCATATTTTGGAAGCTATCACAAGCCTGGGTATATTTCTTAGCATCTTTAAAAATAGTGGGCCAATAATAGCCCATCTATAGTACCTTATGCCCTGTTCTACAATATGCGAAGTGTCCTCCACGGGGCTCATCATGGCAGGCCTTCAAGATCTCATAAATTTCATCCTCACGAATGCATATGCGTATACACATATCAAACCTTGTATGAAAAGGGTATCTGCCAATCCAAGAAAACCGGGTACTGTGCTGGACAATCTGTTTCCTTTCCCTTGCTGTCAAGTGCCTAGGCAGCTTTCCTACTGCCAGATAGTTTGCTACATCTGCATACCATGGCATTTTGACTGCTATGGCAAACAAATTTTCATCTGGAAATTGGTTGTCCACTGCCAATGGATCATTTATCTTTGGAACTTGAGACAAAAAATCAGCGACTTGGTTTTCCTTCCCTGGACGATCTTTGATGGTGATATCAAACTCCTGCAAAAGAAACAACCAACAAGTCACTCGACCATTTGTAATAGGTTTGTTAGCTAAGTACCTAATGGCGGAATGATTAGTATACAGAAAAACTTGATAGCCAGTTATATAATGTCTAAATTTGTTTATGTCATAAATGACAGCTAAGAATTCCTTTTCTGTTACTGTATAATTAAGTTTAGTAGTAGTAAGATTTTTGCTGATATAATATATAGCATAAGGTTTTATGTCCTCCTCTTGGCTAAGGAAAGTGCCTATTGTTGCATCTGACGCGTCTATGGAAATGTGAAAGGGTAGCTCCCAGTTAGGTCCATGTAATACTGGTGTCGTCGAAACTAATTTATTTAAATCTATAAAGGTCACGTCACATTTGTCAAACCATTTAAAGTCAACATTTCCTGTTAAAGCATATAAAGGTGCAACAACTTGTGAAATAATTTTGATAATCCTACAATAATAGCCTCAATATCCAAGGAAGCTACGTACCTCAGTCTGAGTACAGGGTGTAGGTAGTAAGAGAATTACCTATATATTTGCTGGATCTACCTATATCCTTGCTGTAGAAATGTAATGTCCTAGGATTACGCCTTCTGTCATCATCATGTCACACTTGATATTGCTTAAACACAGCCTGGTAGCGATGCATCAGTCCAAAACCTTTTGTAATGTTTGTAGTGCTTGATCAAAGTGATCCCCATACGAGGTAAAATCATCCATGTAAACTTCAAGTCCTTCATTTGTTAGATCATCAAAAATGTTGAGTATAGTTCTTTGAAACATAGCTGGGGCATTGCATAAGCCAGACGGTAACACTCTATAAGTAAATGTACCCCACAGACAAGTAAAGGTTTTTTTTGTCTTGGTCTTCAGGGGAAATTTGAATCTGATTGTAGCCACTAAAGCCGTCTAAAAAATCAAAGAACTGCTTCCCTACTAGAGTATCAAGGACTTGATCAATAAATAGAAGTGGGAAGTGATATTTTGTGTTCCATTGTTCAATTCCCGATAATCCACATAGATACACCACTTCCCATTTTTCTTCAGGACACCTACCAATGGAGAGACCCATTTTCTATTCGAAATGGGATAAATGAAATTCACATCCAATAGCTTCTGTAGCTCTTCTTTTACAATGTCCTTGAGATGCGGATTTAATCTCTGTTGAGGCTGCTGGATAGGACAATCATCCTTTTCAGTGTAGATATGATGCATACATAACTGTGGGTCTATGCCCTTCATGTCAAGATAGTCCTAGGAAAAATGTCCTTTATATTTTTGTAGAACCTAAATGAGTTTTTGTTGTTGGTCACTATCCAAGCTATCGTTAATGTTTAAAACCTTGCCTTGTTCAATTTTGACATGCTTTCTGTTATGAACAACAATTGTCTGGATATTCCATTCATCAGTATCTCTCAAGGGGTCTTCCAAGGTTTCATTGTCAAGAATTGCTTTTAACATTTGACATTATTCACATTAGTTTGTCGATTGATAAAGCTGTTGATAACATCATCTTCAGTATGATTCTTGAATTCAAGTGCCTCTGCTACTGTAAGTGGTGAACAAATGCTTTCTTCCAGGTATGCGGGTGGTTGTTTATGTATTTTTACAATGGGAAGACTTGGTTTGGCAGGAGGATATAAAACAAGATTTTTTACAGCATCCCCCTTAGCAATGGTCATGCTGCCCTCTCAGTAGCCTATATAAGCATCAAATGTTTCTAGCCAAGGTCAGCCCAAAATCAGAGGGTGCCCATCCAATCGACTCTTTGGGTTTATAACAAGAAAACATATTGGATACTCGCATGATCAACAGAAACCATAACATCCTATAAAGTACCCTCTAGTCTTACCACTGAACAACCAACAAGTTCTAGCAGGGTGGTGGTTGGTTCTAGAGCTGTAATATGAAGTGTCTTACAGGTTTTTGTTGTTAAGATGTTAATTCCTGCACCCAAATCAACTAGTGTGTTTGGAAAGGATCGGACATATATTTGAACTGTAACTATGGGATTCCCAGGATCTTCATACTTTATCGGAGTTTCCCCTCCCAAGAGAAAATCAGACAAGGTCCCTACAACGTGAATAGTGGGTGAAGTTTTTTCTTTCCTCACAGGCTTCTTCACACATAGCTCTTTAATTGTTTTAGCATAAATAGGAATATCTTGGATGGCCTCGAGGAGAGGAATTTTAATACAAATATTTTTTAGTTCCCCTACAAGATCAAAGTCTGGATAAACAATTGACTTAGGTATTGTTAACCTTTCGGGGAATGGGGGAGAAGTAACTATGATTTTTTCAGGGTCTTTATGCTCATCTGTATCTTCTCCTTGTTTTATTTCTGTGTCAGTCACAGTTGATGGTGTAAGTACAGGTGGGGCTTCTAACTCAATTGATGGATGTTCCCTATTTTCCTCAAGGGTGGTGATGCATCCTGACCTAAATCTAAGTTCATTACATTCTTTTTGTTCAATCTCATAGTCAAAGACTTCGAAAATTTGCACGAGCTGAACTGGACTATTACTGGGATACAAATTCGATTGAGTTGGCAATTGAGGACACAAAAGGTGCTGAGGATTTTGTTGTAATGGATATGGGGTTGATAATGTAGCTTGAGGTTAAGGACCTATCCCCATAGGTGTATTGGATATCCCTAAAGTTCGCTGCCAATTCGAAGACTAGTTAGGATTTTGTGTAGAGGCAGGTCACTGAGATGGATATCAATTACCTTGCCAAACAGGAGTGAAAGGAGAATTTGGCCAGCCATTACCCGGAAAGGACTGAGTTTTCCAAGGCGTCATAGGGAATGGTTTGGATTTCCAATTTGAGTAAGGTGATTGACCTTGCCATGCTGCCCTAGGGTTCTGTTGCTATTTAAATGATGAAGAAAGAAAGAACTGGGATGTGTCTTGTGACATACCTATTGGTTTGGCCTGCCACTATTGATGCTAGTTTATTAAGTATACTAGTTTTGTCTCTTATTCTTCTTCTTTGAAAACTTCTTCCAACCCTGGAAGTGACGGACATTATTCAGTGGTGTGATCATTGGTGCAGATTGTGCATGTCTGGACCATGTCTAATAGACACTCCCACTGGCCGTGTTTCTTCTAGCAGCGTCGGCAGAAAATGGCCAAGTTCTATTTTGCTAAGGCTTGTTTTTGTTTAGCCTGTAGGACGTCTAGCTACATTGTAAGGGTGCCCAGGATGTCCATCTTGAAGTCTTCCAGGAGGTTACCAATTTCCATTCTTGTTATGCCTCCACTGTGTGGTTTGCTTCCTCTGGTCATAGGATCTCGACTTCCTAACCCGGTGCGTGTGCTACCTCATGAACACCTGATACACAAGTGAACGATTTCATCATAATATTCTTGAGAAATATCTAATTTCCCCATCAAATTTACAGTTTCTATCCATTCTTCTTTCATTCCCTTAATTAAGATAGCTCTCAAGACTTCTTTTGGTAAAGTGGTGTGAGGGGATCTCTGCAAATTATAGTGAAACCGTTCGACATATTCTTCTAGAGTTTCATTATCCTTTGCAGCCATCTTAAAGATTTCATCTTTTAATTCCCTAGCCTTGCAAAAGTCATGGTATCTTGTAAGGAAAGAATTTTTCATGTCATCCCAAGAGTTAATAATATGTCTGCTTAAACCCATGAACAACCTCAAAGTTTCTCCTTTTAGTGTAGAAGGGAACAATTTTAATTTTTAGGGTCAGTGGTATAGTCATACCCTCTGGAGAGGACATCAAAGTCAAATAAGAAGGCATCCAGATCCTCTATGATCATCCCATGAAAAGTGGGGATGCTTTGCAAGGGGATATCTTTCATCGAGGCATTGGCCACTTGGTCGACTATGGGGTATTCCAATGTTGAGGTCTAACCTTGAGGTACTTGGTTTTCCACTTGGTAGAAAATGTGCCATTATCCTTCGAGGATTTTAGGAGGTGTTATTCGCGTAAGCAGAGGATTCCCAACCCAAGTTGGTTTTGAAGCACTACCTAGATCTAGGATCACAGGAGATCCTTGTTTAGACAATTGTGGTCTTGTCTTAGCAGTTCCACTAGTTTCTCCTTCTCCTTCTCTTAAGTTGCCCCATTTTCCATCTTGTAGAGGATCAGAATGTAAATTTTCTATAACCTAAAAACTCTATTCAGATCCTCCAATTTGGCTATGAATCTCAGCGTGAGCCACAGATGGTGAGCTTGCTGCCTAAGGGATTACAGTAGGGATTTTTCCAAATACAGTCCGGAATCCTACTAATGCTTGAGACTCTTCATTTCTTATGATTTCGTCTATAAAAATTGTTCTCCCACAGTTCACCGATCCCTTGAATTTTGTGGATTTAGGTGGGGGGTTCTTATTGTTTTCTATCTTTTTATTCCTAGTCATTCATAAAAAAACCTATTCCTATTTAACCTCTATGAAATTGTTGAAAAGCAGGTTGAAGAGAAAGCACTTTACTTGGTGGTTACGCAGGTTCTTACCTCTCGTTTTTAAAACCCAATTCTTTTACAACAAGATAAAAATGAATCATTTTCCAACACTCTCCCCCATAACAACACCAAAATGTTGGTGCACTAAGATGTCTTATTACAAGAAAACTTAATACCTACATTAATCATCAACCTAGGGCAAGTCGTTTTATTTCAAGAGTGTCAGCATTGTATATGCAGTGAGTTCAAAGGTCAATTCATAATGAAAGAAGTTGGAATCATTGTAATTTCTAATGTCTATCTCTCTAAATTCAATCCAAACAATTCTGAAAGAAATTTGTAACACGCTCTCAAGTCTACTTAATCTATTATGCAAGAAACTGAATCAGAATGCAAATAGAAAGAACCACTGTGACCAATCTAACTGGTATTGAAACTAATTCATTTCACATGAAGGAAAGCTATAACATTTGAACAACAAATAACCATATAAACATCTCATGGAAAGCAATCAACTCTAGCTTTGAAATTTGTGATAGCATTACTTAGAATGAATAGCAACCTAATGCTGAAGTTAACATAACCAATTCAATAAAGAGTATCACACATATGTAACACACAGCTAAATCTAGAATCTTGACTTAATAACAAACACAAACCATAATCATCAATCCCCACAGTAATCAAAATGGTGCTAACTTTACAAACTAACAATAATAGATAGTTAAGAATAAACAAAAAAAATCATAACATAATTGAAGCAGTAGATCTCCTTTTGACTGGGCCCAAAGTTTCCAGAACTCCCCGCTGTTAGATATTCAAAATACGATTATGAATGAAACACAGTCTTCTTCATTAAAATCAATAACAAAGTTACAACATCACCGTGATGAAAGTATTATATGTCCAAAAAGAATAGTTACAATCTATGAATTCCTAACTAGTTGTTGAGTTTGCCTTACGACTTTATATAACTTTTGGAAAAGTAAATGGATAGAAGTGAATCCTCAAGATCAGGGGATCCTGAAGATTTTGCAACACTCAATATGATTTCATCATAGAATAGCATTGGTCCTCCCAGTCTTTTGTTGTCTTCCATACTCAAGACGTTGTCTTTTTTCCTTTATTGGCTGTTGATGTTCTGTCGATTGAACATCAATTGTCCAATCCATGTCCCTGCATATAAATATAGTGAAAGTTAGTTTTCTGTGCCCAGATCTATCGAATTTGTTACTATTAAATTTTACCCAGCTTCTGTTGTTGTTTCCTATATTTCTATTCATAAAACGAAGATAAACATGTGAAGACAAATTCTTAATTAAGCTATTTACGAGAAGAAAACATACCTTTTCCTCGGCCCAACATACTCCCCGCTTACCTTTTTGCATGTCCTCATGCAATAAGATGGTTAAGGTGTAGTTGAGTTAAGGAATAAGCAGGATATACTTCCTCCCTATACTACCTGAAAACGTTTTTCTATTTGAGCACTCCAAAAGCATGGTTCATTGGATGGTCTGGAAACTTATAATCACTGCAGTACCTGTTAGCCCCTGAGGTGTAGTGCTGCTATTTTTAGCAGAAATGTCCCTTGTTTCAGCTCTGATGGCCACATATCCTCTTGCTCTGCTTTGGCCATAATCCAGACTTCAAAATATCACTCTCACATCCATAATTGCATCGGGTCTTGATCCAAATAGGTCCAAATATTCTCTCTAAGTCTTCAAAAGCTAGAAAAATCATGCCAAAGATCAAAACTAGTGCAGGAGAAGAACCCTTAGAGCAGCTAGAAAGCACTATCGGGAGGAAAAAACACATAAAATCAGTGAAAAACCAAGTATCGGAGGCATAAACAGTGTAAAGCATAGTAGTCATCCAATTTGACTGATCAACGGTCCAGATCTGATCGAAAATCACAATCGGCACAGGCAGACAGTGGCAATCAGTGCAGACCATGTGGAACTCGTGATGGCGATCGGTGATTCAACATGGACCATCGATCAAGTGCACAGATCAACGGCCAACATTACATCGGGGTTTCACTATCGGAGATTACGAAGAGCGCTTATGGGCCTGGGGCATGAACGATATGCGATTGCGACTAGTCGCATCGCGATATCGCATCAGAGTTTCACAAAGGCGCGATTAACCAGACCCGACGGTTATATAAATAGGATTTCATAGATTTTGAGATCCGCAGAAAGCCATTTTTTAATGTATTTCACATATTTTCGTTATTTAACAAAATACAAGGGGAACCTTGGAGCAGCGCCGATGCGATAAGACCTGGACCCGAAAGGGTTCGGGAATGAAAATATATAATATTTTCAAGTCCGCCAAAACCATTTTTTAATGTATTTCCAGTGTTTTAACGTATTTCTAAAATTACAAAGGGAAGACTGGGAACATACCATTTGCAACTTGCGATAGCGATTGATGGCGGATCTGATAGAGGAATAGGCCATATTTGAGGACATTTGAAGTCCTCAAATAAACAAAGATGGGCGGGATTTCACAGTGTTGCAGTGTTTTCTGTTTAAAAATAGAAAACAGTCATTGGAAACATTTAAAGGGATTACAAAGGCATGAAGACCCATTCCACCACATAACAGAGGCCGGGAGGCAGATTGCTAGGAGACAGATGACCGGAAAAGGGAAAAAAAGGGCCACAGCACGATGCAGCCCAAAATAGAAGCGATCTTGGAGCATCAACAATGCAACTCAGCCAAAACCAACAGAAGTGATCATGGGGCATCTATGGCACGAGCGAGCTCCCTGCTAATGCAACAAATTACCAGAATGAGGTTACTCTGCTGTTAGAGAAGAAACCCCCGAGCGCATGTGTGCCTAGTTAGGGCATCAAGTTGTTGAAAAGACAAAGAGGATAGATTAAGACACTCCGAGCCTTTGAGAGCTCAGGAGAATTGTAAAAGGCCCATAAATGGTTGAAAGATAAATGTAACAACGGTTCAACTTTTGGAGACTGAGGATACTCTATTCCTTGCAGCGTCTCATCTTCATTCCAGTAATACAAGCTTCTTTTGCTGTTACATGTTCAATTCTCATTTTCTCCTCTGTTCTAAGCTTGCACTTGGATAGGCTATTCATCATTTCTTCTATTTATAATGCCAGATAACTATCATCTTATCTCTACATTGATAAATTGGATTTGCAATTGGATAGGTTATTCATGTTTTCTTCTTTGTTTATTGCCAAATAACTGTCATCTTATCTCTGTGTTGATAAATTAGATTTGTAAGCTTCATTTACTGTCTGTAGCTAGCCATTCATATATGTTTATGTATGCATCTACTGGTACAGTCAGTATTCTCCATCTATCCATTGAATCTATAAACTATTGAACATTAGCGGTCTAAAGCCTTGTCAAGCCGAGGGTGTTGATGCATGTCTAGAGTGAAAATAGAGTTGAAACGGTTATCTAACTTGATCCAAACCTTCATCCATTTCAATAGTTCCGAGAACAATATTGAATATTATATGTTACCAGGCATCTCCAAGCTACAACCTAGGAGAGTTTCCTAGAGTGATAACATAATTGGCACCGTTGTCGGGGAGAGGAAACTAAAGCTCAACTTCCCTGGGAGACGACACAGATCCAGCTATGATGATAGACAAAGTCAGGGCACGTTTTTGGTTGTAATCATCTATCTGGTGACTCTACTGAAGGACGAGCCTCTTGGTGACTCCACTTCATAGTTCTAGCTCAGTTTGTGAGGCATACTCAGTGAAATCCTCAGAAGGCACAAGCAGACCCAGTATCTGATCCTGAAAGAATCATCAAAGAAAGAAAAGTATTACAGAAAGGAGCATCAGGTTCAGGTAAATCTAAACAATATTCTATATCTCTTCAAGAAAATTATGTAATAGAACAAATACATGTTGAGAGTATAGCTTCTAATACTAGAAGTGAAGAAAAAATCTCAGAAATTCATAAAGCTCCTTATTCTCTAGGTTCTCCTTTTGTTCCAAGCCCAAAGGAAACCTCACCTCCTATCCATCATACTCCTTTAGTCCTATCAATCACTCCTCAGCATTTTGTCATTTAGACTTCCAGTACCCTTATAGCCACCACAGCTATGGTAAGCCCACAAGCACCTACCAAAATGGAAAGAATCATGGTTGCTAGGTATGGACCTCTACTACTGCCCACTCCTTTGAATGTCATGCCTACTGGAGAATATCAAAAGTATATGCCTAATTTCACTGGGACTGAAGATGTTACAACTAAAGAATATCTTGAATCATTCTATAGCTATGCTGATAACCTGAAATTAGTGAAGATGATGTGTGGATGAGAGTCTTTGTCCAAAGCCTAGATGGAGAGGCTAGAAAATGGTTCAGAGAACTGACCCCAAGATCTATAGCAGATATTGAGGCTCTAGATGATGCATTCCTAAAGCATTGGGGGGATAAGAAGGACCTACTCTACTACCACATCGATTTTGGCAACTTGAAGAGGGAAAATGGTGAGTTGCTGTCTAATTTTAATAAGACGTTTAACCACATGTACAGTAAGATACCAGCTGAAGTAAAACCCACCACTACCTCTGCTGGACTCATCTATGCTAGTGCCTTTGATTATGACTTCTATTTACTATTGAGGGAGAGGTGATGTGCTACTTTGGCTGATATGCAGGATGCAGCCTTGGAAGTAGAATCAAACATCATGGCTGCAGAGAAGCTCCAGGGGAATGTTGATAGAAGGAGATAGAGGGGCAAGTCTTCATCATTTTTAGATCCCAAGATAGATAAAATGACCAAGATGATAGAGTCATTCGCCTATGAAATCTCCAAATTAAAGGTTGAGCAGCACCCTGGGAAAAGAAGAGTTCCTAATACCTTTGCTCCTAGAAATCCAAATCCAAATCCATATAGAAGAGCTAATGAGCAGTTGTAGATTTTGCAAAGAAGAAAAGATGCCAATGAAGACCAAAGGGTGAATACCCCTTTCTAGAATGCAATCATGGAAGAAGAGCAGTTTGAAGAAGATGAGGAGATCCACTATCTGGAAGACAAAGGAAGTGCCCCCTTTTTGACCTTAGCTACCTATGAAAAGTCATTATTCGATGATCAAATCAGCCAAGAGTGGGATGGTGAAGTTGTTCTGCAAACTGATGATCAACATAGATATGATCTGAGGTTAAAGATGAATAATGCTAAGGAAACTCATGTTCAGAGAGCTATTGCCTGCAGTACAACAAGCTAATAAGCAGAAGTGATTAGCAGTTGATCCCATCATCCTTAAAGCTCTAGCCCACGAGGTAACAGGCCCTGACAAGTCTCCTTCTCCTTTTAGTTTTGAATTAGAAATCCAGAAGCTAAGAATACCTATACCTTTGATTGAACTAGTGAATAATGAGTCCTTCAAAAGATCCATCCTCAAGGCCCTTGAGCTTAAAGCCATCCAAGCCTCCACTCACTATATAAATCTGCAAGATGACAAACCAGTTGTTATTCTCAGCCCAATGATTGAAAATTGTGAAGACAGCTCCCCATCATTCTATGTCTCTCTGACTATTCATGGCAAAATCCTTCACAATTGCCTTCTAGACACTAGAACTAGCCATAATCTAATGCCCAAGGCTGTCATGGATAAATTGGGTCTTGACATTACCAAGCCCTATCATGACCTATTTTCTTTTGACTCTAGAAAAGTGAAATGTTTGGGATTAATCAAAGACCTAGCCATCACTTTGTCTTAGCTGCCCATGAAGAGCATGGTGATGGATATTGTGGTAGCAGATGTACCCCACAAGTTTGGCATGTTACTTTCTAGAGGTTGGATCAAGAGATTAGGTGGAACATTGCAAAATGATCTGTCCTACGCTACTGTCCCAGTTTTTGGAGGTGAGAGTAAGAGATTATACAGGAAGCTCAGTTGGCTTATATAATCAGTGATGAAAGAAATCCCACTAATCATCCCATCTATGCTATTGACACTGATTTTGGAGCATGTATTATTCATATTGAAGAATACCAGTTTGCCTCCACGCAGCTTAAGAAACCAATTTGCCAGATCACAAAGGAAGAAAGCCCAACAATTTGGGACATGTTCTTTGATGGAGCTTGCTCTAAGGATGCTGCAAGGGCAGGGGTAGTCCTTGTGTCCCCCATACAGGAATTCATTCATTCATCATTCAAATTGACTTTTCAAGTCACAAATAACATAACAGAGTATGAAGCCTTGATATTTGACTTAAACGTTGCTAAAGAGATGGCCATCAATGGTCTGAAGGTGTTTGGAGATGCAAACCTTATTATTCAACAGGTAAACAAAACTTTCCAACCAAAGAATCGAAGGCTAAAAGCATACAGAGATGAGATATGGAAGCTCAAGGATTCTTTTAATAGTTTCAGCATTTCTTACATCCCTAGAATGAAGAACCAGCTTGTTGATTCCCTTGTTGTGTCTGCTAGCATGTTTATTCCTCCTTTGCCTCCTAAATTAACTTATGAAGTTCAGGAGAAATATAGACCATCTCTGCCTGACAATGTCAAATATTGGAAAGTTTTTGAAGCTGAAGATGAAACTAATAGGCTTTTACAAGTCTTTGATGAATTTGTTGAAATGCACATTGACCAAGAAAATGAAACCATTGAAGAAAATGACATGGAAAGGAAAATGAATAACCTGGTTGAATTACAACAGACCAGAGAGCAGCTAGTTGAGAAGTCAAGAACTCATCAGAAGAGGATCTAAGAAACCTTTGACAGAAAGGAAAAAGTGGGCAATTTCCAAGTTGGTGATTGGTTTCTCAAATGGGATGCATTGAAGGAAAAGAAGGGTAATCATGTTAAGTTTGATTTCTTATGGATAGGTCTGTTTGTCATCGCTCAAGTTTAGTAGAACAATACCTTTATTCTGCACAATCTGGAAGGAGAAGATGTTTTTGGTGGCCCAGTCAATGGGAAGTTCTTAAAAATTTATTTCCTTTAAGGCTTTAAAGCCTTGATATTGTAAATAAGTTTTCCAGATTTTATTTTTCTATGCAAAATAAAATCCATGCCCAATGTGACACTAGGAGATAGATTTGATTGTGGTTTTATAGGAAAGGCAGTGGTCTATGGTTCTTGAAACCTCACAGGGAGACTTTCATCCCCAGAAGGAGCTAGTGTTAGCCCCTGAGGTGAAGTGCTACTATTTTTAGCAAAAATGTCCATTGTTTCAGCTCTGATGGCCACATCTCCTCTTGCTCTGCTTTGGCCATAAGCCAGACTTCAAAACATTACTCTCGCATCCATAATTGCATCGTGTCCTGATCCAAATAGGTCCAAATATGCTCTCTAAGTCTTCAAAAGCCAACAAAATCATGCCAAAGATCAAAACCAACATAGGAGAAGAACCCTTAGAGTAGCTAGAAAGCACTATCGGGAGGCAAAAACACATAAAATTAGTGAAAAAACAAGTATCGGAGGCACAAACAATGTAAATCACAACAGCCATTTAATCTGGCCAATCAACGATCCAGATCTAATCGAAAATCACAGTCAGCAAAGGCAGACAGTGGCAATTGGCGCAGACCATGTGGAACTCGCAATGGCAATCGACGATTCAACGTGGACCATCAATCAAGCACGTAGATCGATGGCCCACGTTACATCAAGGTTTCGCTATTAGAGATTAGAAGAGCGCTTATGGGCCTGGGGCATGAAAGATATGTGATTGTGACTAGTCGCATCGCGATATTGCATCAGAGTTTCATAGAGGCACCATTAACCGGACCCGACAGTTACATAAATAGGATTTCATAGATTTTGAGATCTGTAGAAAGCCATTTTTTAATGTATTTCGCATATTTTCGTTATTTAACAAAATACAAAGGGAACCTTGGAGCAGCGCCAATGCGATAAGACTCGAACCCAAAAGGGTTCAAGAATGAAAATATATAATATTTTCAGGTCTGCCAAAGCCATTTTTAATGTATTTCTAGTGTTTTAACGTATTTCTAAAAATACAAAGGGAAGACTGGGAACAGACCATTTGCGATTTGCGATAGCAATTGAGGGTGGACCCGATAGAGGAATAGGCCATATTTGAGGACTTTTGAAGTCCTCAAATAAACAGAGATGGGAGGGATTTCACAGTGTTGCAGCGTTTTCTATGTAAAAATAGAAAACATTCATTGGAAACATTTAAAGGGATTACAAAGGCCCGAAGACCCATCCCACCACATAACAGAGGCTGGGAGGTAGATTACCAAGAGATAGATGACTAGAAAAGGGAAAAAAAGGGCCACAGCATGATGCAGCACAAAACAGAAGTGATCATGGAGCATCAACAGCACAACACGGCCAAAACCAACAAAAGTGATCGTGGGGCATCTCTGGCACGAGCAAGCTCCTTGCAAGCATAACAAATTACCAAAATGAGGTTACTCTGCTGTTAGAGAAGAAACCTTTGAGCCCATGTGTGCCTAGTCAGGGCATCAAGTTGTTGAAAATATAGAGAGGATAGATTAAGACACTCCAAGCCTTTGAGATCTCAAGAGCATTGTAAAGGCCTATAAATGGCTAAAAGATAAATGTAACAAGGGTTCAACTTTTGGAGACTGAGGATACTCTGTTCCTTGTAGCGTCTCATCTTCGTTCTAGTAATACAAGCTTCTTTTGTTGTTATGTGTTCAATTCTCATTTTCTCCTCTGTTCTAAGCTTGCACATGGATAGGCTATTCATCATTTCTTCTGTGTCTAATGCCAGATAATTGTCATCTTATCTCTGTGTTGATAAATTGGCTTTGCAATTGGATAGGTTATTCAAGTTTTCTTCTATGTTTAATGCCAGATAACTGTCATCTTATCTCTGCGTTGATAAATTAGATTTGCAAGCTTCATTTACTGTTTGTAGCTAAACATTCATATATGTTTATGTATGCATCTGTCGGTACAGTCATTATTCTGCATCTATCCATTGAATCTATAAACTATTGAACATTAGTGGTCTAAAGCCTTGTCAAACTGAGGATGTTCATGCATGTCTGGAGTGAAAACAGAGTTGAAACGGTTATATGACTTGATCCAAACCTTCATCCATTCCAATAGTTCCGAGAACAATATTGAATATTATATGTTACCAGGCATCTCCGAGCTACAACCTAGGAGAGTTTCTTGGAGTGATAACAGTACCCATCTAGAGGATACTAGATAATTGGACTTTTATATCAACACCCTATCCAATCAAAGCCCATGCTTAGGACCATGTTTTTGTATTTGTGTAACTGAGTGGAGGCAGCTTTGAAATTTC
The DNA here is from genome assembly GCA_031772625.1 of Pinus tabuliformis. NCBI lineage: Eukaryota > Viridiplantae > Streptophyta > Pinopsida > Pinales > Pinaceae > Pinus > Pinus tabuliformis. The sequence continues at coordinate 76,289,790 of CM062805.1, forward strand.
TGAATCCAAATGGCTCTTTGTTCCTGACATTATTGTTGGAGGCTTCCCATCTCTGTCTGGCTGCAGAAAAATATTTTTCTTTGATTCCCTGAAATTATTCCTTCCCTGCCTGTATTATGTCTATGTGGATTGGTCCTAATTTTCCCACAACACCCGTTCGTTTCATGAATTGTTTGTGCTGGACAGAGAGGTGCAGGAGTTTTGTGAGTTTCCACTAACCCATAAGTCTATTCCATATTATCTTTTTTGAAATATATTATGGGCTTTAGCCCATTTGTGTAGGTTTTAACCCCGTACAGAAATTACCTGCATACGAATTCTAAAAAACACAAAAAATAAATAATGTGAGAGCATAACACATAAAACACATATACACAGAGACTTCCCCTGGATCCCAAAACTAGGACTACCAGCTTGATTTTTCATTATGTTCCCTTCAATGTTAGAATACATATTTATACATGCTGAAGCATCCAATGCCATGCACCGAAAACCCATCGCGTCCAAAACCATGGACCGAAAACCATCGCGTCCAAAACCATGTGTGAAAATCATGCACAAAACCATAGGTAGGTCTGCCCAACACAATATATGGTACAAAAACAAAATTAGATTGGGGTTACCTGCACCCATCAAACCCCCTGTGACTCCCCCTGCTACGCAATCAGCACAACGAAGGGGCATCTCCGCCCCCCTTCTAAACCCCCATTTGACTACGTGGGCTAGTCATGGAAAGAATATAACACAACCCAACAATTTGATCTGATTAGTGGCAAAGGAAAGAAAATCTTGGAATTGGATATCCCCTATGAAGGGGCTAGGATTATTGTTTAAGTCATCCTCTAAGAAAAAATTATGCATGTACAATTCACACAAGAGGCATTGTACCTGTTCATTTTGTTCTTTGAAACACTTGACAAAGTTTGGGTTGGTTTTAATTTCCATCGACTTACAAGCCTTAACGACTTGAATCTTCAATAAGAGGTATCTTTCTAGAAGGAATAGTGCATAGTTGGTGGCAGGAGCTCGGCATGACAAGGCATATGAATAAAGAGAGCAAACAGTCTCCATTTTCTCCTTAGCCTTCTACAACTTGACCTGTGCTTTTTCGACTTTCTTCTGTTCATCCTTGTAATTAGCGAAAGTCTCATCCTCTGTGACCGTGAGTGCCTCAAATTTCTTTCATAATTCCTAGTGTACTCATAGGGGCACTACTTCCTCTTTATGTCAAGTCAATTCCTACTGAGTCTTGGCTAGTTCATTTTGCAATTTCCTAATGACCTCTTCCCTTACTAGGGGAATGTAGTCAAGCATCTCCTCTATCTGGACCTCATCATCCTGTGTTTCCCTTGAGTCAGTCTGAACAACAACCTTGGCCACTTCTCGGGTCATGAAACAATCAACTTGGTTGTTTTCTTGTGTATCAGTTTGAACAACAACTTCAGTTGTTCCTTGGGTCATATGGCAATCTTCCTGAATATTCTCTGCAAAATTTTTTTGGAGAGCAACATTAGTAGTGGGGAAGACTGTTTGGGTTTCTTGTGGGAAAACACAAGAATCTTTTGTCTACATTTCACTATCTTCTAGAATACATTGCTTTGTTTGGGTTTCTTTAGAATAAACCAAAAGGCTCTCAGTCTGGGTTTCATTTGTTGGGTTGTGTTATATTCTTTCCACGACTAGCCCACGTAGTTAACCAGGGGGTTAGAAGGGGGGAAAGCCCCCCCTTTGTTGTGCTGATTTCGTAGTGGCGGGGTCACAGGGGGTTTGAGGGGTGTAGGTAACCCCACTCTATGGGGTCTGGGGTAGCGCCCCAGAAAATTTTGGTTTTCGAACCTATGTTAGGTTGGGCGGACCCACCTATGGTTTTGTGAATGATTTTTAGTCCATGGTTTTGGACGCGACGGTTTTTGGTCCATGGTATTGGATGCTTTCGCATGTATAAATATGTATTATAACATTTAAAGAAACATAATGAAAAATCAAGCTACTAGTCCTAGTTTTGGGATCCAGGGGAAAATCTCTGTGTATATGTGTTTTATGTGTTATGCTCTCGCATTGTTTATTTTATGTGTTTTAGAATTCATATGCAGGTGATTTATGTACGGGGTTAAAACCTACATTTGGTATCAGAGTTGTTTTTGGCTTCAAGGGGATGCCTTTGTTGTTGAGGGGTTTCGCTCGGGCCTGTGGTAGGCCCTGTTCAATGGGAGATCTGCGAGATTGATTTTGGTGGTGAAAGAAGATGGCGAGCAGTAGAAAGACAAAGATCGAGAAATTTAATGGTCAGAGTTTTGATTTGTGGAAACTCAAGATGGAGGATCTGTTGGTGGATAAAGATTAGTGGATTGTGGTAGATCCGGGTACTAAACCAACGGGAGTATTCGATGAAGAATGGAAGAAGTTGGATCAGAAGGAAAAGAGCACAATACGATTGTGTGTCTCAGATTCAGTATTGTTGAATGTATCAGGGGAAGCTACGGTGAAGGCTTTGTGAGAAAAGTTAGGGACTTTGTACCAATCTAAGTCTCTGGTGAATAAACTGTTCCTGCGGAAAAAGCTGTATAACCTGAGGATGAAAGATGGAGACTCAATGACAAAGCATATGAATGCATTTAATACTATCGTAAGTTAGTTAGCATCTGTTGATATTAAAATTTTAGATGAAGATAAGTGCATCAGTTTGTTGTGTTCTCTACCAGATTTGTGGGATAGTCTGGTTATTGCAATAGGTAGAAATGCAACTGCCTTGCAGTTTGATGAAATAGTCTCATCCTTGCTAACGAAGGAGATGAGACGGAAATATATGGAGATCCAAAATGGTGATGCCTTATCTGTATGAGGACGGTCCTAAAACATAAACAAAAATAAGTCATCGAGTGGGAGATATAAATCTAGAGGGAGATCTAAATCTCCAGGAAAACCTATAAAGGTGGTGTGCTGGAAATGCAGAAAGGAAGGGCATTACAAAAGAGACTTGTTATAGATATTTTTGTGCCTTGCATCACTGAGCATGAAATGTCAATAATTAAGGGATCCAAAGTCCCTAAACATGTTGTTCCTACCCCTAGAGGAACAAGGCCAGCAAACCACAGTAGTTTACAAAAGTTCTCCACCTGAAAACACTCAGAAACAAGCAATTTCTGGATCATGTCAACTGCTCCACTGAGTATCTGCGCTGAATGTCAAGTGCTCCACTGTGTACCTGCGCTGAAAGTCAACTGCAAAGAAGGCCACCTGCGCTGAGCGTACTTGGACAAGTGACAGACTCATTCCTCAAGGTGTCAATGCCCAGGAAGCTTCCAAAATGACACTTGGATCAAGGAATTCGACTGGTGATGAGTAAGAGGTTCCAAATCTCCAAGTGGAAGCAAGAACCTCCAAGTGGACTCAAGAACTGAAGTGGGAGAGGACACTAGTCAACTTCATGCTAGCCTCAAGCTGACTCATCCTTTCTCCAAAACTCCTATATATAGAGCTCTCTCATGAGGTCTAAGGAGGCTGGATTGTATTGCAAAGAATTGCTGTTGGTTTGTGGTTGGATCATTGGGTGTTTATGCTTTGAAAGGGGCTGAAGAAGGAATTCCATTCTGCTGGGAAGGAGATGCTGGGTTGGAACCCTATGGGTTGTATCTCTTCCTGAACCTTGTTTATCAATCAATAAAGCTTCTCGGTTCTTTCCTATATGCTGGTGTTTATTGTATGATTTGCATTAGTGTATTTGATTTACTTCTAATCCTGAATCATTTATGAATATGTATATTTGCCTTTGTATTGTGTCCTTCTCTTGTTTCATGTAGCTGTTCTCTTGTCACAGGTAGCTGTTCTCTTGTGATCTCGTGGGAGCAAAAGCGAGGAGGCAAGTAGCCGTGGACACATAAAGGGGAGAGGATTTAGATCGAGGGACAACCGGAAGATAACGGTAAGTCTACCAATCTCCTCTCTTTCATATTTCATAAAGGAAGAAACCGAAGTAGCTACATTCGTTTGTTGCTAAGGCACTATCACGCCTTAGGTGGATAGGATCGTCCTGCATAGGCATTTTTCCCCACAACAAATTGGCGACTCCGCTGGGGAAGAACTTTGTTTTAAGTCATTTTGTTTGAGCTTGCATCATTGTTTACTTCATAGATTCAACGGCAACAATCGAACTGCTTTGCAAAGTAGAATGTTGCTGCTTTGATCCTTTACTGGGTTTTTGTCTATGATCTTAACAATGGACTCATAAATGACTTGATGATCCTTTGTGATAGTCTTTAGTACCCTTTCAAAGTATCCCTCTGTTTATACCTTGCTTGTGTTTCTGATTTGGCCTGAAACAGTTGATTTTTGAGCATTTTATGACCCGGAAACCAAGAGAGACGAGAGTTTCTCCTTTTAGCGCAGGCACTGTGAAGGCAGTCTGCATTTCAACGCAGGTCCCGTGAAGGCTACCTGCGCTGAATGTCAAACTGACAGTGTTGTACCTGCGCTGAACCAGTGTGGCCTTGTGCAGCTGGGGTTCCTTGCTGTCTTTTGCCTGTTTTGATCTCTGTTTTTGTTGCCTTTAACCAGCATAGGTACCACATCTGAAACCCCTTTTCTTTGCTTGTATTCCGCCTCATTTTTGTACAAAAAGACTGTAAGTGTTTTTATGTGTTTGTGGCGTCATTTACAGTTTTCCTTTGCATGAGCGAAATAGTCATCCTGTAGCCTTGATTCAGATCTGATTGAGTGATTGATTGTGATCTTAGAAGAGAGTTCATTGGCTGTTTGCAGTTTGATTTATCATTTGCTTTTGCTTATTGGTTTGAATTTGTCACTTTTAAGTGTCGAAACAAGTATTTCTTTCGAAAAATCGCAAAGTGATTGTAATCTCTTCTACCCTTGCTGATTTGGGAAAAAGTAAACTTGTTTATTTTCAGTCATTTAAAAACAAATTCGAAGTTGTGCAAAAAGCTTTCTTTGTAGGCATTTATACTAAGAAAGTGAAAACAAACACCTGCATTGTGCATTTTGCATTTTGATAAGATTGCATGTTGGATTTAGGAAGAGTGCATTAGAGTGTGCTGATTGCTCTTTGAGAAAAGATAGTCGCTCTCTTTTCCCTTAGTAGCTAGGATTTTCAAAGTTGAAAGATTATAAAGCTTGCTTATCATCTTAGACTGCATTTAGGAATTTGTACCAATACATCTCGTGGTGATCCTGAAAGACAAACTTTAAAAAGATCAACTTAAAATATATTGAATGAACCTAACAACGCTTTGCAACATAACGCTCACAGTAAAGGTCTAGGTAGAGACGTGTTCCGGCGTCGTTAAACATAGTGGCTATCGATCTCTATGAAGGTGGGTGATTCCTCCTGAGGGACGATTGCACTAATACGGACTTGTGCTCCCACGTACCGTTGCGTATATATTGGGAGACCCCTATAGGCATATATCCTTTATCCTTAGGAAGCCGTGTCGGCCGCCCTACTAATCGCAATGCAGTGAACACAGCATTCACGAAGATCGACCACCCGTACCGTAAAACGTATTCTGTAGTTTTGCGAAAGGTTTGGCACACCCTCTGCCTAGATCTCCAGAGCAGTTTCTTTTGGCCTTTTTCAGACTCTATAACAGAAAAAGTCCAACCGAGCATTTGTCACTTCGGGCTCGTTAAAACATCGAAGGAGACTAGAGTCATCTTTAGCTTTTTCTCGACTCTTTAAAACTAAAAAAGCAAGTTGTGTCTAAAGCGTCGTTAACAATTTATTTTAAACGGAACAATCACCCTTTTTCCCACGTTGTTCTTTAAGTTGAAAAGATGGAGCACACCAAACAAGGAGTTCCCATTGATGGAAATCCTAGTCCTTTCTCCTCTTGGGGAGAAGTTGGTGCGCCCCACATGGCCACATTGTCGCTTCCAGGACTGACAATTGGCCTACCAGTTTGGCTCTTTTCAACCAGTGTCGTTCAGAATACCACCATTCCTGAACAGTCGAGTCAACAATTAGATCAGACAAGAGTTGCCTCCCAGCCTTCTACTTCATCTTCCTCTCCTCCTTCCTCTTCACTTGACGGAATGGGTCGGTCAAAGAACCGGGTTCCTAAGGAGAAGAAGGAGAAGAAGAAGAAAGAAAAGAAGCAGAAGGAGCCTAAGGCGACTAGGGGCAAACAAGCGTCATCTAACAGAAATCCACACACCGCACTCGTAAGGCCTAAATCGCCATGCGTCATATGCAGGGGAGACCACTTCCATAGAGATTGTCCATGTATCCCCCGGATACTAAGAGACTGGTCCCCCCGTCTGCACAATTCGGTAGCATCGACCTCTGATAGCCATGTCGATTGTTCACCGTCAACTAGTGGGAGTGAAGCTCCAGGACAAAGCAGGAAAGCTAAATTTCCCTGCAGACTGTGTGAAGGCGATCACGCCATCCACCGTTGTCCCTTCTTAGATGAGACGAAAAGAGTTCTGGAAGATCGCCCGATTTTACGAGCGAATCTTCCTCCTGGATATCAAAAACTCTTGCCAAGTCCCTCGCTAGTTGAGAATCCGGTTGACCCGCCCAGGTGGTCAGCCGAAGCACCTGTCATTGAAGATGAACCGTCTGGATCCATGCCTGACGAAAGTCAAAAGGTTGATACGGAAGTTGACCCGGTTTTGCCTTCAGAGGCTCCATCTTCGAATGACATCATCACAGAGGAGAATCAAGACGACACCGTCCAGATTCTCTTCATTAGCACTGACTCTGATGATCAAGGGGGCAATGCCACCATTCCTTTACCGCAGGAAGGAAGTTCATCAGAGTGCTATCCGGCCGTTTACTCGGTCCCACCACCAAGCAACCTGGTTGTGTCCTTTGATTGGAACCAACTAGGCAGACCCCGGTTGCCAGCCAGTGTACCGTTCAGAGTTATTTGTCAAATATACAGAATGGTAATGGCTGGCACTATCATTGATGAGGGGGCATCTGTGAGTATCCTTTCCTCTATTGCTTGGAAAGCGCTTGGTTCGCCTGCGCTTTTGCCTGAGATGAGAAATCTATCAGGCTTTGATAAAGGAACCAGTCGCCCTTTAGGGATCCTCCCCAATGTGCCAATAACATTGAAAGGGAAGACCGTTCAAATGAACGTGATGGTCATTCAAGGACCCTTGGATTATAACCTACTCCTTGGACGAGACTATATATATTGCATGGGAGCAGTAGTCTCCTCACTCTTTAGAGTAATGTGTTTTCCACATGGAGGAAGAATGGTCAAGCTCGTGGACCAACTTTCGTTTCCCGGATCACACATCGCAAATAGTCATATACCATCCCTAAATGGTCTATTCACGCAAGAAGTGTCTCAACCCACGGTCCGTCCTCCTGATGAGCGCGAGTAATTCGGGAAGACATGACTGGAACCCAGGGGGCATGCGTCCTGGTCTGCTTCGGCAGAGAACTTTGGGTATAAGGTAGGATTTCCGCGAAAGAATATGACTAGTCCGTACCCCGTCCATGGAGGAAAGAGGGTTGTTCTAGAATAGGATTCTTTTGTCAAGGTACGTTGGGAGAGACGGGACCCGTCTCCCATCTTTGTCTATTTCGGTAGGCATTGCCGAGGAAGAGTTTTGTTTAACGAAACAATCTTTAGGTAACCTGAAAAAGGTAGGCCAAGGAAGTGTTTTGTCTAACGAGACAATCTTTGGGTAACCAGAAAGAGGTAAGCCTCCCTCAGTAACACCAATGTTTTGTCTTTGAGTAGTGTTCTTCTCTTGCGATCTTGCGAAAAATCTATTAAAAGTCGGGCTAACAAGAAGACAAGTATCGTATAGACCCGTTAAAATTAACGAGAAGACAAGTATCGTTAAACTGAACTAGCAAGACGACAAGTAGCCGTGAACACCCAAAGAAAAACAGAAGTGAAAAGGAGGATGGGCAACCTTGAAATCATATTTTATACCTGGGGGCATGCAAACCTTTTTGGAGTGCAAGAAAAGAGCAGCTATTTACCTGTTTTTTGGGTTAGCTGTGTCGGAACCGGTTATTTATCCGTTTTTTGGGGTTAGCCGTTTCCGAACTTGCATAAAGGAAGGGTGCGGAGCAGAGCGTAGTGAGATGAAGCTCCATAAAAAATAGAGATCTCACAATGAGACAATCTTATCATATGACTGGTATAACGAGCAGTTTTAGCATAAAGTTCATGCTCGTTAAAAAATAAATGCAAGATTCGAGCAGTTTTAGTAGCATAGTTCATGCTCGTTAAAAAATAAACATAAGCTTTGAGCAGTGTTTTGGTGCATTCAAGCTCGTTAAAAAATGAACCCATACCGGTAAATAACTATTGAGTATGTAACCTGATCAACCATAAAAAGACCTTGGTCGTGTTTTGTGCCCCTTCACCTCCACCGTTCATTTGGCCGATCGTTTACCTCCATATGATTGTTTACCCATTTTGAGGAACAGCTGCGAAGAGTGATTTCACCTAGCCATCCTTGTGACACTGCCATGATTGGAAAATTCCAACCTGTACCTGGAATCAGCTGCTATCCCTGTTCATCACTCGTTCCTCAAAAGACGAGTCTTCTTTAAGCTCTTTTCAACTGACTCGTAAAATATGAAAATATTGCCGAGTTTTGGCCTCCCAGCTCGTTAAATGACCGGAAGAGCTATCCCTCCTCTAGATTTTAATCTTTTTGGACTTGAGGGATTATTGCACAAAAAGATCGAGCGCTTGTTTTGTTCGGCTCGTTAAAAGTACCGAAAACTCATCCCTTCTGTATTGTTTTATACTTTTTCAGACTTAAGGGATTAGACGACGAAAAAGGAATTTTGGAGTTAACTTTATGTACCTTTTCAGACTCTCTAAAAATGAAAAGGGCCGAGTTTTCCTTGTCGTTAGACTCGTTAAAATCATTAAATAGCGACAAACTTGTATTTAGACGAGAACGAGTTTCCCTATCGCTAGGCTCGTTAAAACATAGCGATGGGCTTGCCCGAAGGGCAGGTTATAGAACAAGCATATGTTATCCTCCTCAAGCTTGACAAAAATAAAGAGGTACTGGTCAGCAATGACTGGGGAAAAATTGGGAAAAAATCGAGAAGTCTTTGATGGTAGCAGGTCGCTCTTAAACATGACACTTTTCCTTCGTATCACATCGGGTTGGGTTGTTTCATTCACCGGTCACATCACCATGGTCTTTGCCACACCATCCATACTTGGGGTAATGCTACCAATCCATCGCATCAGTGTCGCCATATGTTCAAGAGAAGTCGCTCAGAAAGAGTCAACCAGGTCCCATCCACTGCCATACATTATCCTTCATCCATTCATGACCGCTACCCTGAATCATATGTCACAGATTGTTTTCACCTCCACTAAAATCATTAGCTCCATTCCGTGTCACTGATGTGGGATTCATTAAGGCCCTCCTTTGACAAATCGCTTCTTGTTGACATCAGCTCATTATCCAAGAAGTTGATCTAGGAACAACCCCTTCAGTACTTTGAAGCTTGCATGCCTCAATGGCAAGTTTCTCACTTCCGGCGACAGGTATACATCAATGACCTTCGACCAGAATATTTTGCGTGGTGTTCGACGCCAAGTCCTTTATTCACACCACGTAAATTGTACTGCAGTACCTTGAGGGTCATTATCATTATCAGTGATTCCTCTCGCACTTGTTAACGGTTTACATCATTGACCGGTAATCAAGCGATGTCTTTCCATGTTCGACTTCAGCGCAGCTCTCACATGGATCGACTTGTACTTAGAGTGAAGATCGAACGAGTTTGAAGACCCCGGATCTAGTTTCATCCATCCAGGCTGCGATAATATATTCAGGAAAATAAAGACATTTGACATGTACATCATTGCAGCAGATGATCATCCTTCTCAAAGGATGATAGTTTCGCCAGAACTATCAGTCTACCATCAGACAATCGTCTGTTCTATGTACCAAAATGTATTTATAAAGCTGAGCATGGGAATGCCCGCCTCAGCTAGATCATGAAAGTAGAATGAATCATAATGTATTGTATTGTATCTTATTACAGGTCTCCTCCCAGCAAATAGATGAACTTCGGATTCCCCTGGATAAAGCATTTCACCCGATGAACGGCCTCATACTTTAGGGGGCAACTGTTATAGACATTTTTGTGCCTTGCATCACTGAGCATGAAATGTCAATAATTAAGGGATCCAAAGTCCCTAAACATGTTGTTCCTACCCCTAGAGGAACAAGGCCAGCAAACCACAGCAGTTTACAAAAGTTCTCCACCTGAAAACACTCAAAAACAAGCAATTTCTGGATCATGTCAACTGCTCCACTGAGCATTTGCGCTGAATGTCAAGTGCTCCACTATGTACCTGCGTTGAATGTCAACTGCAAAGAAGGCCACCTGTGCTGAGCGTACTTGGACAAGTGGCAGACTCATTCCTCAAGGTGTCAATGCCCAGGAAGCTTCCAAAATGACACTTGGATCAGGGAATTCGACTGGTGATGAGTAAGAGGTTCCAAATCTCCAAGTGGAAGCAAGAACCTCCAAGTGGACTCAAGAACTGAAGTGGGAGAGGACACTAGTCAGCTTCATGCCAGCCTCAAGCTGACTCATCCTTTCTCCAAAACTCCTATATATAGAGCTCTCTCATGAGGTCTAAGGAGGCTGGATTGTATTGCAAAGAATTGTTGTTGGTTTGTGGTTGGATCATTGGGTGTTTATGCTTTGAAAGGGGCTGAAGAAGGAATTCCATTCTGCTGGGAAGGAGATGCTGGGTTGGAACCCTATGGGTTGTATCTCTTCCTGAACCTTGTTTATCAATCAATAAAGCTTCTCGGTTCTTTCCTATATGCTGGTGTTTATTGTATGATTTGCATTAGTGTATTTGATTTACTTCTAATCCTGAATCATTTATGAATATGTATATTTGCCTTTGTATTGTGTCCTTCTCTTGTTGCATGTAGCTGTTCTCTTGTCACAGGTAGCTGTTCTCTTGTGATCTCGTGGGAGCAAAAGCGAGGAGGCAAGTAGCTGTGGACACATAAAGGGGAGAGGATTTAGATCGAGGGACAACCGGAAGATAACGGTAAGTCTACCAATCTCCTCTCTTTCATATTTCATAAAGGAAGAAACTGAAGTAGCTGCATTCGTTTGTTGCTAAGGCACTATCACGCCTTAGGTGGATAGGATCGTCCTGCATAGGCATTTTTCCCCACAACAGGACTATAAATCTAAAGCTCCTGATAAAGGAAATGGATTTGATGATGCTCCTTTTGCAGAGGCGAAAACCAGCTCAGATGAAGGTGGGGATGTGTACTTGGCTTCTTCAAGTACACATGTAGATCATGAGGCATGGTTGATTGACTCAGGTGCATCCTTTCACTTCACTCCCCATAGAGAGTGGTTTTGCGAGTATGATAAATACGATGGTGGTGATGTCTTCCTAGGGGCTGATAGGAAGGCTAGAATCATTGGTCATGGAAAAGTAAAGTTGAAGTTGCAAGGTGGAAGGGTTAGAACACTTCCAGGTGTTCTGCATATTCCTGAATTGGCCAAAAATCTGATTTCTGTAAGCAAGTTGGATGATGCAGGTGTAAAAATAGTGTTTGAGAAGGATACCTGCAAGATGGTTCGGGGAGCACTGGTATTGATGCGGGGAGTTCGGATTGGAACTTTGTACAAGCTGTAAGGTAGCACAATTGTTGATGGGTGCAACAGTTCTGTGGTTCCTAAAAGTGGAGAAGAAAATCTAGTGATCTCTGGAGAGAAGACCATGCTATGGCATCAAAGGCTTGGATGTTGGAGAGAAGGGCCTTCGAATACTTCATGTTAAAGATATGGTAGAAGGTATGAGTAATAGCTCTCTGGATTTTGATTTGTATGAAAATTGTGTATATGGGAAGTAGAATCAGGTGAGTTTCCCCTCTAGTGGTAAGAGGGCGAAACATATATTAGAGCTTGTGCATAGTGATGTGTTTGGACCTATGAAGGTTCCATCACTGGGTAAGTCTATGTACTATGTATCATTTATAGATGACTTCTCAAGGAATACATGGATATATTTCCTTAGGAATAAATCTGAAGTCTTTGACAGGTTTAATGAATTCAAGGCTCTTGTGGAAAACCAGACAGAGAAGAAGATAAAGGTGTTGAGGATGGATAACAGTGGAGAGTTTTGTAGTAAGGAATTTGAAGAATTCTGTAAAAAGTGTGGCATAGCACGGTAGAAGACTACTCCATATACAACTCAGCAAAATGGAGTTGCGAAAAGAATGAACAAGACGTTGATGGAAAGGGCAAGAAGCATGCTCAGTGGTACCAGGTTAGGATAGGAATTCTGGGAAGAGGCAGTGGAGACAGCATGTTACCTAGTCAACAGATCACCTTCATCAGCGTTGGAGGATAAAACTCCACAAGAGGTATGGACTGGTAAGAAACCCTTTCTTTCACATCTGAGGGTATTTGGATGTGATTCATATGTACATGTTCCAAAGGAGAAACGAACCAAGTTGGATAGTAAATCTGAAAAGTGCTTCTTTATTGGGTATAAGGATGGTTTAAAGGGTTATAAGCTTTAGAACCCAGTAACAAGGAAGGTTGTGTACAACTGAGATGTGGTGTTCAAAGAGGTGAAAGGTGTTATTAAACATGAAGTCCAACCAAAGGAACATGAGAAGATAGAGTTTGAGCTAAAGGAGGAAGAATCAAGCTCTACATTAGAGGAGGAATTAGAAGATGAAGAGCCGCAAACTCCAGGTGTGAGAAGATCAGTTCGAGAAAGAAGGCAGCCAGAAAGGTATAGTCCATTTGCTTTCTATTCAAATTTTGATTTATTTATTACTAATGATGATCCCAGAACTATGAAGGAAGTAGTAGATTCAGAGGATTGAAAACTCTGGAAAGAGGCAATGGTTGATGAAATGGCATATTTGCACAAAAATTAGGCTTGTGATCTCGTGGAATTGTTGGCTAGAAGGAAACCCATTGGCAACAAATGGGTGTTCAAGAAGAAGACAAATGCAGAAGGAAAGGTTGAGAAATACAAATCTTGGTTGGTAGAAAAAGGTTATTCCTAGGTGCTGAGAATTGATTTTGGTGATATTTTTTCTCCTGTTGCCAAGGTAACTTCTATTAGATGACTTTTATCTGTTGTTGCTACTTTTGATTTTGAGGAAGAACAGATGGATGTGAAGACAACATTTCTTCATGGGGATCTAGAAGAGGAAATCTAAATGAAGCAACCTAAAGGCTTTGTGGTGAAGGGTAAGAAAGAACTGGTATGCAAGTTAAAGAAGTCTTTTTATGGGTTAAAACAGTCACCAAGTATGTGGTATCAGAAATTTGATAGATTTATATGGGGACTTGACTTCACCAAAAGAAAAGCATATCACTGTGTGTATTTTAAATTAATTGGTGACCGTGTTATTTATTTTGTCTTGTATGTGGATGATATGTTGTTGGTTGGAAATGACAAAGAAATTATCTAGGATATGAAGACCCAGTTGTCCTCCAAATTCAACATGAAAGATCTTGGTGCTGCAAACTATATTTTGGGCATGGAAATTAAAAGAGATCGAGCAAAGAGGAAGCTCTGGTTAAACCAAAGGAAGTATGTCGAGAAAATATTGTAGATATTTAATATGCAGGATAGTAAACCGGTGAAGGTTCCTATTCCTGTAGGTGTAAAGTTATCTACTGAACAGTGTCCCAAGACACAAGAAGAGGAAGAGGACATGTCCCGTGTTCCATATGCAAGTGCAGTTAGTAGCCTGATGTATACAATGGTTTGTACTAGACTAAACATTGCACATGTAATGAGAGTATTGAGCAGGTTTATGTCAAAACCAGGAAAGGAGCATTGGATAGCAGTGAAGCAAGTTTTCAGGTATTTGCATGGCACTAGTGATTATGGTTTGTGCTACCAAGGAATACCAAGATTGGACAGAGTGTTGGATATTCATGGATTTGTTGATACAGACTGGGCTGGAGATCTGGATCAGAGAAGATCTACAAGTGGGTATGTGTTTAACCTATTTGGAGGTGCAATCAATTGGATGAGTAACAAACAATCTTTAGTGGCACTATCAACTACAGAGGTAGAATACATGGCAGCCACTCATGCAAGCAAGGAAGCAGTTTGGTTGTAGATATTGTGTTCAAGTATGGGGTTAGTACAGAGAGCTATAACGATAGACTGTGACATACAAAGTGAAATTTTCTTGGCAAAGAATCCTACATATCATTTAAAGAAAAAGCACATTGATTTTTAGTATCACTTTGTGAGGGATATGATAGAATACCAAAAGGTGTTTCTGGTAAAGGTGGACACTTTGAAGAATATTGCAAATGCATTGACAAAATCTATGAGCTCTAAGAAATTCCGTTGGTGTAGAGAAACAATGGGCATTGCAGGGCTGGATAAATGACTAAGCTCTCTTGTGGCCCTCTATGGAAAGAAAACAACAAGTGGGAGAATGTTGGGTTGTGTTATATTCTTTCCACAACTAGCCCACGTATTTAACCAGGGGGTTATAGGGAGGGCGGAGCCCCCTCCTTCATTGCGTTGATTGCGTAGCAGGGGCGTCACAAGGGGTTTGAGGGGTGCAGGTAACCCCACTATATGGGGTCTAGGGTAGCGCCCCAAAAATTTTGGTTTTGGAACCTATGTTAGGTTGGGTGACCCACCTATGGTTTTGTGCATGATTTTCGGTCCATGGTTTTGGACGCGATGGTTTTTGGTCCATGGTATTGGATGCTTTGGCATGTATAAACATGTATTATAACATTGAAAGGAACATAATGAAAAATCAAGCTGCTAGTGCCGGTTTTGGGATCCAGCAGAAAATCTTTGTGTATATGTGTTTTATGTGTTATGCTCTCGCATTGTTTATTTTATGTGTTTTAGAATTCATATGCAGGTAATTTCTGTACGGGGTTAAAACCTACATCATTATCTTCCCCATAGCAGTGTTCTGTTTGGGTCCCTATGGTCTCCAATTCTCTTTTCAATTTTATGACCCCTGATTGCTTCCTTCAACTACTCTCTTAGTCACTTGATTGTTTTCTTTTGCTTCCTGTACTTTTTAAGCAGCTTCCTGAGTCTATCCTTGTATTTTTTCTTTGTCGTGAGGTCTTTGATTAGTGGTGGTACAGTTGTATTTACTTCAGGTTCAGGTTAAAGTGGAATTGTGTCAATATCAAGATGGGGTTCTAATGGAACTCTGTCTCCCGATGGATTTTCACCTTCCAGGTCTCTTTCTTCATGAGCTTCTCTCTCAAGACACTTTAATGGAATGGTGTCTCCTAAGCAATTATCATTTTCAGGGTCTTCTTCTATAAGGGCCTCATCCTCTGGGGACTTCATAAAAATAGTGCCCTTGGTTGATTTTCACCCTCCAAGGTTTCTTCTATAGGGTTTTCCTTAGCTGGGGGTACAAGTGGATCAATAGCTTCTACTTGATTTCCCTCCCTAATTGTTTATCCTGCATGCACTTCTACTTCAAGGGGCTTCTCCATAGAAGGAATTGATTCCCTCTGACCTTCCAAATTTTTAGTAAATGGCAGGGTTTCATCATGACCAATACTGCCAGCAAAGGCAGACTGGTTGGAGGCATAGTTTTTCCCTTTAGAATTCGCGGATAGCTCCCTTCCTTCACCGAATGTCTCCATATTCTCCAGTACTCGAGAAACCTCTTCCTCATAGTCTTGCAAAGAGTCATCTTGTGGACTTGGAGGGGGTAATTGAGATGGCCCTACCTCGTCTATTTGAATTAGGGTGTGCCGCTATGACTTTATCCTTGTAGAGCATCTTCTTTTTTCTTGGCCCGAGGCTAAAGAGGGATTCTTCCTTTTATTTGTCCTTTTCAAACCTGTCACTCTTGGCCCATGTTGTTCAGTCATTGGGTTTTCTATAGGTGGGGTCAAAGTAGGTTTTAGAAGGTTATCCCAGGTTAGCTGCTACTAGGCCAGTCCACGATGATGATTAATTTGATCAGCCCATGAAGTATTTGAAGTCCCTAAAAACAAGATTAAAATGCTATTATGTGAGAAATGGGTTATGCCATTTAATTGATGTTTGGAATAGACTTGACAAGAACTACGCGAAGTGGAAATTCATTCAAAAGAAATCCAGATTCTGGTGCTGAATACATTCCTTTATTGTGAGTGTCTGATAGTGACAAAGAAAGTACTAGTCTGAAAATGCCTCAAGGTGTGCAACGAACAGGTAAATCAAGGTATCACGGGAATATCACATACATCCACTCCACCTCTTCCATCACCTCCACCTCACACGCCTACTCCTACACTTCTGTCTCCACCTCCACCTCCACTATTCAATATGGTAAACACTATGAAGATGCCTATATTCAAGGGTTTGGGGACTGAAGATCTTGACAAATTATGGTTTGTAGCAAATGTTGTGTGGAAGTTACAGAAGATAACGGAAGATGACCTGAAGAAATGATGCAGGAGCATTTAGACCTAGTCAACAATGTGATGGTATGATCACATGTTGTGACTAACAAAGGGTTGGAAGACAAGAGATTAGTTAATTTTATTAATTTAAATGTATGAGAGTGTTTTAATTGTTGTCAAAATATGAGGAAAAAGGGTATAGTGGCTGATTGATCCTCCCTGTGTGGAGATCAGGCCAAGCAGTTAGATTATTTGGTTTGAATAGGATGTGAGGGATTTGAAAGCTTAAATTAGCATTTGGTTGAGAAAAGAGTGGAGTAAAGAGATTCTTTAGGAAAGAGTGAGAGATTTCTGGATCTGAACTAAGTTTGGTTCATGAATCCATTCTTGTATAAATTATGATCTTTTTGCATAATTAGAGAGGTTAGTTAGAAGTTAGTCGTGAGTTAGATTCAGATGGAAAGATAGGATGAATGAGCGAGAGGAGGACTGAAACAGTCGAGTGTGACTATTTCCTTGTAAATATTATAATACTAAATAGTGTGGATTGTGTATATTATGGGTGAGAATTTGTATCTGTATGGGTTTTAATAACCTTATGGTGCATTAACTGTGAAAACGAGAAATAGTGTGGAATCTTGTGTTGAAAGGAGCATGAATGTCTGATGGGATTTCCTTTACGGAATCTATATTTAAATTGGTTAATAAACCCTGTGTAAAGGCAGGTAGAGACCGGGAATTCATGTTGAATTGACAGAAGGACTAGCAGAAGCAAAAATAGTTGAGTTTGGCTTAAAACGCAGAGTTCTATTTTTCTGTGTGATCACATTTAAATCTTTCTTTGCCGTGTATATTTTCATGCAGAACAAATTAAGTATTCTTCTCTGTTTTTATGCTTTAAGTTATAAATCACAGCGATCAAAGGTAATCGGACTCCTTATTGTTAATAACCATGACTGAGCCCACATCAAAGCCTAGTCGTCGATCTAAGTCCAAAAAACTATGCAATTTCACACTGACCATTGGATTATCTTGCATGGCATCACATTGCAATATTTATTTTCCAGTGGATGGACCTTACGCTTTAAGGGAATGTGATGTGCGATCACCGATTTATCGCATCATAATAATTCATTTGTATGTGACAGGACCACAGACCTTAAGACCATGTCATGTGCGATCGTCTATCCATCGTATCGCAAATATTTCATGGTATGTGAACGGGCCTCAAGAATTAGGAAAGTGTGATAGCAATATCAGCTGTGGAACGGAAAATAGGGGATCAGAGTAGCACAACAGAAGGCCTGAACATAAAGAGAAAATTTAAACGTCGGGCTGATTGTTGATAACCTCTGAGACAATTGACTTCCTGCATCATTTCATACCAAGTGAGAAAGTGCTCATTGGCATTTTGTAAGGTCGTGTATTTGTTAAATCATGGATCGGGTGTATAGACGGGTTTTCTAATGTTTTGGATGCGATAGTTTGATGTGGGTTTTGTAATGGAAAGTTGGTTTTGAAAAGCGCTTCCAATGTTAATGTGGCCTTAGCTCATAGGTCCACATGGGGTACGTACGAGATGTCAGTCAGCTGGCATCAATTTTTTGGTATCAGAGCTAGATCAACGCTCTGTAGAGATTGGTTGAGAAATTGAATTTTAATCTCATCATATGTATAATTTTCACTGAATTGAATTAGATATAGATGGAGACCAAAACACAAAGGAAACTGAGATCAGAATGGGGAACCAATTAATTTTCTGATGAAGGTTTGTGCTATGGGGTAAAATGCATGGGATGAAAACTACCCTCGAAATTCTTCCCGGGACTTCAGAGAGACCGTAAGGTTATCTGCAAAAGGTACCTGTTACACACATGCTCATCTATTCAACATATATTGACAGGATATGGAGAAAGGATCACGGTTGGTCCTTTCTAGATTCACTTGGGGATCTCTGTGCAATGAGAAGAACTCCTCCTAACCGGCTCCAAGACGATTCCTTGCACAAAAGAACAAAGAAAAACAATCATAGCATATACTTCTGACAATTAATGTAATAATCTGTAACAAACATGTATAAATGTGTAACTTATCTACTCAACACAACAAGCATCAGAATGAACAAATAAATGCACAATATCACCGACACTTTGAAGTAGGGAACACAACTGCCATCCTATATTCAGAATAGAAGAGTGATTACAACAACCCTGTTGTATCAGCCTTCCTCATCCCTTCTTCCTCTCTCTCTCTCCTTCTTTCAGCTAGCTCCTTCAAGAATATGGCAATATCACAATAGCACCATGTACTATCCTTCTAAATGCTCTGACCCTTTCAAAATGGCCCTCTCGTTGCTTATATAGCAATTGAATTAGGGCTGCCCAACTCCACTTGTAGTTCATTTGGGCAAAAACCATGAACCTGCCTTGTTTACCAGCTTTTTCCCATTTTCCTCTGTTCCCGGAATAGAATTTCTCCAAATATCTTGATTTTTGGAGTTTCTCTACCTTCGTTGCACAAATTTATGGAAACAATATCTAGATATTTATTGGAAGATTCGTTGGCATAACCTCTTGAACATCACTTAAGTTCACTAACGCTCCCCCTGGTCTAACAACAAGAGTTAGCAGGTTGACTAACGCTCCTTTATGATTGGTAACAAGCTTTATAAAGCAGGTTGTCAGTGTACAAAGAGCGTTACTATGGATTCTGGGCCTGCAACTGTGGTCATTCATTCAGTCATCTTGTCTTTCTCCTCTGAGTTGATTAGGAGGTCAATTTTTCCTATAACAGATGCCCCCTAAAGTATGAGATCAGAGGTAGAGACAATGGCCAAAATACTTTATGAAAATACGATAGTTTTCTATCAAAATCTTTGTACAGAGAGAGAGAAGTTTTGGGTGGTAAGGAAAACCTGAAAAACAAAAGTACATATATATGAACTGCTAAAATCATGTCCTGAGTTGGGCATTCCCATGCTCAGTAGCTATGTCAGAGTAATTTTCTCCTCAGAGATATAACAATGCTGGCCACCAATATGGCACAGGGCAAATCCAGTGTAATAATAGATTATCCTGAAATGGTTGTCTTCAAAGAACAATATCACAACTTGGGAGAGGAAACAAGGCTGAATGATGCAAGCCTCTACCCAAGGTCTTGATTCCTGCTTCACCGAATAGCATAGATCGGTACATGTGATAAAATGAGTTGACATCGAACATGCACAAAATCATATAATTACCAGCCAATAATGGAGACTGTTAACAGATGCGAGGAAGGCCACTGATAATGGTGATGGTCTCCAAGATGCACAGTGCAAACTAGCGATTGTGAAATATTTTTTGTCGTCAAACACTTGTAGAATCGCTTAACCAAGAGCCAATAATGAAAAACCGTGATCAAGCACAAGGTAACCTACCATTAATGTCTGCAATCACCAAGGCACTGAATGTGTTTCTGTGTTACCTTCCTACATAGAGTGTTGGAGTTGATAGGAATGATCCTATCGAAAGGTAGGCAATGACGTGTCCTACATCAGTCGACACGAAACCGGACAAGGATGATTTTGTTTTTTGAAGAATCTTTTGAGCTTTTGGGTCTAAGCAATGGAGGGCATGATGAAAGGATATGTAGGGTCAGTTGATCGAAGAAACAAGTAGGGACCCTTGAACAATAGAAGGCATGACAATGGTTTTAACCAGACATCACTAAACTCATGAACACTACAGTGTGTTTAAGATACAGAGATGCAATGGCATCAGGGTATATAGGCTAAAAACTCATAGGTTGGTAGGGTTCACATTGAGAGGCTATCAAAATGATGGTTTATCTGAGGGAGTGCCATGTTCAAGGGAACTTTTGTTGCCAAACCACACTTTAGGATACGGTTGTATTTCCACTTCCCCATCTGATTTTTAATGAATCCAGATGGGTAAACTCATCGATCTTTTCATGTTTAGAGTCTAAAAAGGATCGCAAAAAGAACAACTCTTTTCCCTATCTGATTAGTTTAATGAGTCCAGACAAGCAAACTCGTCGATTTTTTCATCTTTTAAGAGTTTGAAAAGTATCGTAAAAATAATGACTCTATATATTGTCTGTGTATTTAAAGAGTCCAGACTAGACAATTCGGTGATCTTTTCATCTTTAGAGAGTCTGAAAAGATCGTAAAGAGAGACTCCATGGTGGTCCGTTTGTCATATTTGTTATAGACATATTTGGGCCCTGCAACCCAAATCACATATGTCCATAAACCAAGGGCTTCTAAACCCCTAAAAGTGTTGTTTCATACCCTAAAGGAACAAGTTTAGCTGAGTACATCATTTCCCAGAAGTTCTCCCTGAAAAACTGCTCAGACCTGGTCAAAACTGGACCATATAGACTACTCCATGCTGAGGGTGCGACGCATCTCACCTATTACACATGGGGGGTGCGATGCATACTGAAAAGCCCTTCTGTAGGGTGCAATGAGCAAGAGCAGACAAATGGCAGAAGCAGTTTGCTAGGTGGAAACTCAAAGAATCTTCTAGAAACTACTCATATGACACTTGCCTCTTTGAATTCGCCCAGGGATGAGTAAGAGATCATGAAATCTCCAAGTGGAACCAAGAACCATCAGTGAAATGACACTAATCAAAATCCTAGAAGCTGACTCACTCTCCTGCAAAAATCTATATATGGATCCCTCATCCTAGAGATCCAGAGGTTGGAATTTTGTAATTTGCAAGGAAGTGTTGTTGGTTTCTCTTTGAAGACATTGTTGGGTGATGTTGCTTTGTATGAGGTGAAGAGGGCTTTCATGCTAGGAGGATGATACTGGATCAGACAGCTTGGTTGTAATCCTCTCTTCTATTACTTATATCAATAAATCTATTTGATTTTTCCTCCATATGCTTGTATATCTCTGAATCTTGTATTTGTATATGCATTTATATGGTTAATGTACATTTAATCCTACATTGTTTATGGTTATAAATCTCTATGATTTGATGGTATTTTTCTGCTTTGACTCTACAAGTGTTCTTTGAAGCAAGACAAGTGAGAAAGGAGTGGTGAAAGCTCTATCAAGGGAGAGAGGAAACAAGCAAGGAGACTAGTGAAAGACTGAGGTTGGTACTCTCTGCTTCTCTCTCATATATATCTCATAAAGGAAAACACAAGTAACTTTAGTTTGTTTGTTTCTAAGATAGCTACCCGTCTTAGTGGGACTAGTAGCTCTGAATGGCACTAGTTTTCCCGATAAAAAAATGGCGACTCCGCTGAGGAGCGAATAGTTTGTTTGTTTTGTTACTGTTGTTTGATTTATAAACCACAGATGGAGCCTAAAGTTAAGCCAGTTATCCTTCGAACTGCTTTTGCTATGCAACTGCAAAGTAGATCAATGCTGCTTCAGTCAATCTCCAGGTTGGTTTATGAACTGAACATCTGACTTGCAAACATCCTAAGTGCCCTGGTGGTAGCTCAAATAACCTCATTTGATCAACCCCTATACTTTGTGTTTACTGATAATCATTAGCTCAGCCTAAATCCCTAAACTTAGCTGCAAACTGTGAGTGAAAACCAAGCCTATTCTCGTCCCTGGACCATCGCATTATCTCTCATTGGAAATCTGGATGCATCACACCTCCTCTGTGTTGCAAGTGAGATGCATCCCTATTTCCCTGTGTTACAAGTGTGATGATTGAGTGAGACTGTTTCTGCCTCTAGATTTTGGTTTTTTCTTCATCGCCTTCAGCGTTATTAAATAGTTTTGCTATCTATGATCAGTATATCATTGTCAAAACCATCTTCCTTTTCATTATTCAACCTCCACTGATAAGGAATTGCGAATGTTTTTTTATGTATTTTTCATCATTTACAGTTCTCCTTTGCAAATAATAGCTTAATCGAATTGTCATCTTTTGATTTGAAAGTGTCGCAAGTGTCGTTTTCAATCAAGAAAAAGAGTGTCGTAAAGCATTCCTCTTTTAGATAGTCGATTACACTTTTGCCATTGTATTTGATTTGAATTAATAGTATTTCAAGTGTCGAAAGAAATTTTAAGTTCAAAATTGCAAAGTGTCATCTTAGCCTTCCTTTTGCTTTTTGAAGAGAAAATTGTTAGTACTGTCACTTTGAAAGAAAATAATTCAGATCTGTACTTAATTTTCTTTTTGTCATTCTCATATTAAGGAAACTGAAAAACAATACATGCATGTGCATTTGCATTTAGACTGCATCCTGAATTTGATTTAGGAAAAGTGCATCTAGTGTGTGCTCTCTGCTCTATGTTGAAAGAATTTCATTTCTCTTTCCTTAGTAGCTAGGATTTTCATTGCAAAAAGAAAGTAAATGACTATTTATCATCTTAGATTGCACATTTAGGAATTGTATATCTACATCACGCGGTGAACCTTAAAGGAAAACTTCTTAAGAAAGATCAACTATAAAATAAACCTCAATGAACATAAAAATGCTTTGGAACCTAACGCACAACATCTAGAAGTTTAGGCTAGAGACGTATTTTGGCGTCGTAAAGCCTGGTAACTATTGCTTTCATCATAGGTTGGGTGATTCCTCCTCTTTGAGATGACAAGTGCTAGTATGGACTTGTGCTCCCACGTACCATCGAGTATATATTGGGAGACCACAATAGGCTACATCCTATATCCTTAGGAAGCCGTGTCTGCCACCCTATCGATCACAATCCACTAAACACAACATTAGGGAAGATTGACTGCCGTACCATAAAAAATATTCTGCAGTTTTGCGATTGGTTTGGTAATCCCTCTATCTAGATTTCCAAAGAAGTCACTTTCATTCCTTTTGAGACTCCTTAAAAGAAAAGGTCCATCTGAGCACTTTTCACTTTAGGCTCATTAAAAATCAAAGGCGACTAGAGTCATCTTTAGCTTTTTCTTGACTCTTAAAAATTGAAAAAGCAAGTTGTGTCAAAGCGTCATAAAATTCATTTAATTTAGAATAACATTTTCCCTTTTTATTTTGAGTTGATCAAGTAATCCGCAATCGTGGAAGAAAGTCAATCAAAACCCTATCATTCGTAGAGACTAATGAGTCAACCATCTTTGACTTCGGAAAAGAAACCATTCCGGGCCAAGCGATCTCGTTTAACTGGGTCAAAGTCTCCTAGTTTGTTTGAAACTTGTGTTTCAACATCCTCAAAGACTCCAGTTACTCCAACTATTTCTGGTATACCTGCCTCTATAGGAGAAGTTCCAAAGTTACAAGAGGACATTAGAATTGATCCTAGTGTCACAGTAAACACATCTATTCCTAAACCAACTCCATCTAGGACTGATTCGGAAGGTGTCACCCCTCCAACATCTGTTGCTGCAGAGTGTGTACCTTCTTCGGCACTAGAAATATTTTACGGACCTAATGGTCTACCTCTTCCACCTGGACTAATTTTGATAGAAGAGATTGTGGAGGATCTTCCATCCAGTACCCCATTGAATTTTGGAACTGGGATCCACCTATATCCTTCTAATTCAGAAGTTAGTCACCCTTCATCGCAAGTTCCTATAGAATCACTAGGAAGTCTCTTGGATAGACTCAATATCTCTGAACAACCATCGACATCCAGGACTATGTCATCCAATACAGCAGCAGCAGAACCTCCTGCCACTACTCCAACAATGTTCGTTGGTATACCATCTTTCCCAACTGGCTCTCAACCGCTAGATGAAGTCCACCCAGGGACTGTTTTGACAGTATGGTCTGTTCCAGTTTGTTCGTCCGGAATAATATCTGGAATTTCTTATGTTGGGTCTTAGCAAATTGATCCTTCACAGCAGTATCAATTTGGGCAGTCCAGTCTACAAAGACCAATTTTCCTTTTGAACACTGGATTGCCACCATATGGGGGGCACTATGCCTTTTCATTGTTCCCTCCAAGAGAACAACCATATGAGAGTTCACAACAAAATTCAGGTCAAGCTGTAATTGCATACATTGGTTGGGTGCCAATACTGCCTCAATAGCCAAGAGTTGTATATTCAGTGCTACCTGTGTCAAATATTCCCACTACACTGGCTATTGTGACGGTGTCGCAAGTACAAGTGCTACCTATTATATGTCAACCTCAAGTCTCTCAGGTCGTAATACAACAGCCTCTTGTCTCCATGACACAACCACAATCGCTGATTAGTGGCTCCTTAACTGAAGCGACTCAGGCTCAAACGGGTACTATCACCCCTCATCTTGGTCAAACGTCTAGTATTGGACAACAACAAATGGCTTCACAGCCATGGCTGGTGTAATATCAACAACTACAATTCCAGCAAGCTTACAGAGGACTTGAGCAACAAACCTTTGCGGCTAATGGGCAACCGTATATTCAAAATGGTCACCATCAATCATATCATAATAGTTATGCCCATCAACCTTATCAAAGTTATCAGCATCAAATACATTATGATGGTATGCAAAGACCCACTGCTCAGGCGATCCCATCTTATCCTGGGTATGCTTCGCCAAACCTGAATCAACAGTTGCCTGTTGTCGCAACGTTGGAATTACCAGATCTGAATCAGCTAACAAATGATCCAATTGCTTACGCCCCTTGTTGGCTGATGATTCCTGACAAACTTCCGTCAGATATTCCTAAATTCAATGGAAATCTGGGAGAAGATCCGTCGAATCATGTGATGACCTTTCATCTATGGTGTTCTGGCATGCTCTATGACAAAATCCCAGATGCTCCCAGACTAGAGTTTTTTGTTCCTCCTCCTCGTAAATCAAACAAAGACTCTCATGCTGGCGATGGCGTGATAGGTATGACCAGCACGAAAACCACAAATGCTACATCTAAGAAAGCCCATACGGTTTCTGGTCAAAATGCAAATGAAGAACTTATTGCCTCAAAGGTTAATGTCGTATCGGTTGACAAAGGCAAAGAACTAAAGCAATGAGGGGGCAAGAAGAAAGGGAAATGAAAAAAGAAGAAACAGGATGATTCGTCTCTTGAAAAATCTTCTGCAAACCCTTATGAGCAAAAGAAACCTAATCGGCCATGTCTCATATGCGATGAGGACCATTGGATGAGAGATTGTCCATATAAAGCTGAGATTAAGAAATTCTTTAAGAGTTCAAAAACCTCAGCAGTATTGACTGATCCATTTCCAAACCTAGAAGCCAATCTGGTTGCTAGCAACAATGCTTCCCCTTCCCAAGTGCTTATGTTGTCCATTTCAAAACAAAAAAATGATGCTTTGATATCGACAAGGAATAAAGATTACGGAAATCCACAGATGTTGAACAAAAGGCTGCAGATCAACCTAGTAGTTCGACAACAACTTCAACCGAGGTTGTGCCACCCATCATTCTTGAGTTAACAATAAAGCCGCCAAAGGGAGTAGTACACAAATCAACATTTAATCCTTGTGCCTGAGCAACACAGAATTATAATATAGTAGAGGATCTAGCTCAATCGCCATCTGCTATGTCAATGCTTGAAGTACTACAAAATTTCCCCTCCCAAAAGTAGGCTCTATTATCAGCAATAGGTGGGATTGACCCAGTGGATTCCAATCTTGTGGCCTTTAATCATAAAGCATATGAACCTCAGTTACCAGCACAACTTTCTTTCCTCATCCAAGTGAAAGCCCTCAACAAAACTGTTCATCGAACAATTATTGATGAGGGGGCATCTACCTGCATTATGTCAATGAGTTGCTGGAAAACTTTAGGATCACCACCCTTGTCAAGATTGTCAACAACATTAAAAGCATTTGATGGATGAGCATACACCCTGTATGAGATTTTAAGTAACTTACAAGTTGAACTGGGGGGAAAAATAGTAGAAATTGACGTCGAAGTTATTGATGGAGACCTCGATTACAATATCCTACTGGGAAGGCCCTGGATTTATGCTATGGACTTTATTATGTCAACTTATTTTAGAAAGATTGCATTTCCTTTTCAAGGAGGAATTACAATCGTTGATCAACAAATCTTTCTCCCCAACAGTTCACAAGTTACAGGAAGCATTCCAATGATCCATGGAAGCTCTCACTCACTTCAAAATGTCGAAGTAGGTCTACTTAAAGACCTTGCCTTGATGGGTACTTTTTTCCTACCACCTCCGAGTAATCTGGCGGAAGTGGCCACAACAGGAACCTGCAATATGATATCTTCCATTCAAAAGATTTCCGAACATTTTATTAGCATGGATCATCAACAGGTGTTGCCTCCAAGCCCAATAGAAATTTTGTAGCAATCAATTTTCTTAGCCTGGGTGGGAAACCAAAATCAACGCTCATCGAGTGTTTGGGTAGATAGGTCAGAGGAATATGGCACCTCTTCAGATCCTTCGTCACATGTGCATTCTACAGATGAAGGAATTATTCACTTGATGGTGATAGAAGAGGCACCATGGGAAGATTACCACCATTGTTCCCGTCTTCTGGATTACAACGAAGATTATTCCAATGACCTTGATCATCCTTCAGTTTTTTATTTTCTATCAAATACTGTAAATATGGTGGATTCTAAGAAAAATCTGTCCAATATTGAAGAAACGATTGTCGTAAATATCTTGACCAAACCTAATGTTGTAGAGAATATTCATGTTGGCAGATCTTGTTCTTCTTCAGAAATGGAAATATATTGCGCTCTCTTGCGTGAATTCAGAGATGTCTTTGCATGGTCATATGAAGAAATTCCAGGCATTGACTCGAGCATAGTTGAACATGAAATTAAGATGTATCTAGATGTCAAACCAGTACGACAACAGCTTCAGCAGGTGCACCCAAAGAAAGTCGCTACCATCAAGGCAGAAGTTGAAAAACTTTTACATGCTGGTTTCATTTACCCAGTTCCTCTAACTGATTGGGTATCGAATATTGTTCCTGTGATGAAAAAGCAAGGAACGATTAGAGTGTGCATTGATTACAGGGATGTAAATCAAGCTTGTCCAAAGGACAACTACCCTACACCCTTCATCGACCAGATAATTGATGAATGCGCCAGATGCGAAATCTTTTCATTTATGGATGGATTTTCCGAGTATAATCAAATAAATATCTGCCCACGGGACCAGTTGTTACATAGTAATTTGTCATTGTTTTCACTCCAGTCTTCCTACTGTGTCATGTGTCCGAGTCATACATGCTCATGTTAGACAAATGCTCTCTAATGGTGCCAAATGACCCACTTTTCCAAAGGTTTCTGCCTCATCACGTCTGTTGGCTAAATAAACACGCTGATGGGCACTCCAAAACAGCCCATAAGTGCTGCCATCGCGGAAGTACACATGATTCACGCGATGGTCAGATTTCATGTGCCAGCGCAACTATCGCTTGTAGTTTCCTGCGATGACATAACTAGATACATTATGAAATAGCGATGTCAGTGTGGTAGACTAGTTATGTGCCCGCGATGATCCAGATTGGGTGAATTTGTTCCAGTGATTGGCCTTCCAGATGACTGCAGACCTGGTTGTTGGCCTAGTTTATGTCGCCCTCCTTTCTCTAGCATGGTTGTTCCATCATTTGTGCTACCTTCCTTGGAGATAAGCTCATATTCCCACCTTTCATGGAGACTCCTTCTCCTATTTAAACTCCCACCATTTCTATGTGCTGCTAGTTTGGAATTCTTAGTCTTTGGAGTGGTTGCTGATAGTGTTGTTAGTACTTGTGAGCTTGTTAGATAGCTGGTGTGAGTGTGATAAGTGTGGGATTGTTGATAGCTTGAGGAAGGTTGTGAAGTGCCTTTGATCTTGTGTAAAACTTGTGAGTGAGAGAGACTTGTGTATTGGGAGATCCATCTTCAAGAGTGAATGCTTGAGGAACATGCTGGCTAGATCCCTCTGAGAAGGCTTGTGACGTCAAGACTTTGGTTGTAAGCTTACTCTATTTCATAATTAATGCAATCAATGATGTTTTCCTATGTCTTGTATGTAATGTACTTGATAGCTCATGACTTCTTGACTTTGTGAGTAAATAGATCATTGTTGTTCCGGTTGCGTGCTTTGTTGTATTTCCTTTACATTGTTTCAGGTTGATCACTCATTAGGAGAAGGAAGCGGAAGCTGGAGCAGCGCAACGGAACTCCATCAACTACCTATTGAGGTAGGCCTCCAACTATGACTATTTAAGGAAAGCTCTTGTTGATCTGTCCTTGTTTGTGACTAGACCCACTCTAGGGCTAGCGGGGTTGCCTCTGTCTGCAGAGGGAACACTTTCCTGCATCACACCAGTCGAAGACTGCATTTATATGTCCGTGGGGCACATTCGCGTGCCGCAAATTACCTTTCGGTTTAAAGAACGCAGGGGAAACCTTTCAAATGGCTATGAATTATGCCTTTCATGACATCGAGAACATTCTTCAACCATATCTCGACGTTCTTCTGGTTCATTCGCGAAAGCAGACTAATCATCCGCATCATTTGAGAGCTATATCTATACGTTGCCGACACTACAAGATACAGCTCAATCCACACAAGTGTGTGTTTTGTGTCGGTTCTGGTTGTTTACTTGGCTTCATGGTTTCTAAGGACGGAATTTGACTCGACCCATGTAAGGTTCAGGCAATCATCAATATACCTCCACCTTCAAATTTGCTTCAGATTCAGAAATTACGCAAACTTTCTGAAAAGGTTCATTTCAAATTACGCTGAACTTGCTAAAGGTTATACACGTCTTTTGAAGAAAGAAGTACCCTTCAACTGGGATCAGGTTGTGCAAGCTTCCTTTGATGCTCTAAAGGAATCCCTAATAAAAGCATCATTAATGTACGCTCTTGATTATCAAAAAGACTTTAACCTGTATCTAGCTACAGCAGATACAACCATCGCAATGGTTTTAGTTCAAGAAAAAAATGGAATCGAACATCCTGTCTATTATTTAAGCCGAAACTTAAATGATAAAGAAAGCCAGTACTCCTATGTTGAAAAGCTGGCTCTTGCAGCTATTCAAGCAGTACAGAGATTTCGACACTATATTCTCTTTCGCAAAACTACCATTTTGTCAGATTGCAACCCTATGACTTACATTCTATCGCGTCAATTACTTGGGGGAAAATATTCAAAATGGATAGCTATTTTGCAAGAGTTTGATTTGGAATTCGTAAAATCAAAATCAAACAAATCTCTAGTATTCGCGGAGTTACTATGTGACTTCCCATCGTCGTCCAACGATTCAACATCTAAATCATCAATCATGGATGAATCTTTGTTTCTGATATCATCGAGCGATCTGTGGTATGGAGATATAATCATCTATCTCCAAACCCAAACATATAGGTCTAATACCTCTCACTCAGAACAACGACGTATTCGATACCAAGCAAAAGACTACATGATCATTGGTGATACACTTTACCGTCGCGGTATCAATACAGTTCTGCGAAGCTGCCTCACCCATGAGGAGGCTAAAAAAGTCCTGAATTATTGTCATTCAGGTGCGTGTGGGGGGCATCAATCTGGTTATGCTACGACACAAAATATTTTACGAGCAGGTTACTTCTAGCCAACAATGTTCAAAGATTGCATAACCACAGTCAAAAGTTACCATTCTTGTCAAATCTTCAACAGCAAAACCAGAATACCACTTGCACCTCTGCATCCAGTAGTTGCTGTTGGGCCATTCGCCAAATGGGGCATAGATTTCATGACATGTAACCCCACCTTGGCCGGGGGGCATGGGTATATCATAGTCGCAGTTCACTATTTTACGAAATGGGCCGAGGCGATGCCTACATTAAAAAACAGCGGTGAAACGGCCGCTCTTTTCTTTTTCAATCATGTAGTCTCTAGGTTCGGTATTCCACAGACTATAGTCACGGATCATGGATCGCATTTTCACAATCACATGATGGTTGAATTAACTGCCAAATTAGGACTATCCCACGATAGTTCTACTCCATATTATCAGCAGGCTAATGGACAGGTTGAAGCGATCAACAAAGTCCTCAAGCGTATGCTGCAGAGAATGATTGGAGCCCATAAACGGGATTTGCATTTAATCCTATACTCATCTCTATGGGCAAACAAAACATCGGTAAGGAATGTGACCAGGTTTACACCCTTTCAGTTGGTGTATGGCCTAGAAGCCATCTTACCAATTTAGTGTGAGATTTCATCTCTCAAGCTCGCAGTCGACCTTCTCCCCAGAACTTTAGAGGAAGAGGCTCATTTCTTGGAACTAATCCAATTGGATGAAACCCGTCATGATGCCACCTTGACTAATGAAGCACATAAGAAATGATTTAAGGCGCAATTTGACAAAAATTTCAAACCCCGTGTCTTCTCAGAAGGTGACCTAGTCTTGCTTTACGATCAGGAATTTGATAAATTGGGGCCAGCTAAGTTCCAATATTTTTGGATGGGTCCCTACATTGTTAAGTGAGTGTTAGCAAAGGAGCTTATGAGCTAGTAGATTATGATGGGATTCCACTGGCACAACCCCGAAACGGGTTGTACCTTAAGCGTTACTATGCTTGACTAAGTGTAGTAATCTCTTTATATGCTTTTGTTACGTCTTTGTTTTCATCAAGAGTGATTGTTTTGGTTAGGTAATCCACTTTTACATTTGTTGCAGATGTTGAACATATTGGAATCATTTGTTGAATATGCCGACAGAGCTAGTCGTAGTACGTGGAACCTATCTTCTACAGCCTAGGACATTTCTGATCCAAAAGGCGAGTTAGTGAGTTTCAAAGGGGTATGTATTGGTTCGTCAATGAACAACATCGATGAGTATATCACATTGATAGAACTACTCTCTAATGCCATTACACATGGCATACGCCGACTTGTTGTCAAGCTAGACTCTCAACTTGTCATCCTACAGCTTACTGGCATCTATTCCGTTCGAAATCCAGCTATCTATCACATGTTCCTAAGGGTCAAGATTTTGGAAAGAGAGTTTGATTTTATTCAATATCAACACATTTCCAGAAACTTAAACACATTAACTGATTCATTAGCAAATTATGTGTTAGATAGACATTTGCAGCATTTATAAAAGAAAGCATTTCAATCAACATTTGCATCAGGATCATATAACTTAACCAAAATAAAGCTCCAAAAATCAAAAATATACATAATTGTTTATAGTTTGTCAAAATGTTTTGTGTCCAAGAAAAAATCGGTCACATGACCCAAAAACTCAAAAATTCAGGGAAGCACCCTAGACTAATGGTGCTGATGATAACAAGTCATCGCCTGTGCGATCATACGTAAGAGCCTAGTCCGTCAGCTCGGCACACCAGTAGTATGGCACTGTAATATTAGAGGTAACTTATTAGTCCTCACATCCTAAATACCAAGGGTGAGACCCTAGATCTGATCTTGCAATACTGCAAGGGTCTCGGCTATGTCTAGATCGTGAAGAACAGCCCTCCCTACAACCTCTCCTGCTAGAACGACAGCTGCTACCCTCGAGTGCACTGCTGGTCGCACTAGTCCAATATCTACACAAATATATGGGTTTGATTAAGTCTTGATAACATTTAGAAAACACAAGAACATTATGAAAACAATAAACAAAGATATGGTCAGATCTTTTACCTATAACACCCCACTGCTCGCCAGCTGGGAGCATCAAATTTGGGTCACCCCGGAAGTCCATCCCAGAATATGGATACTCAGTAAAGACCATCTCCTGATGGTCGAACCACTCAAAGAAGGCATCAGAGAATGAAATCTGCAACTGACCAGCATGTCTGGCCATAAGATCGACCCATCTCTGCTTCCGTGGTTCCGTTGGTATTGGCGGTCTAAGTGAAATGTACTGTGGCTAAATCAGTGGGATCCTCTCCAAGGTGAAAGCGGTTAGAATAGAACCATAACCAAAGTTCTTGGATCTTTCGTTCTTCACCTTGGTAAGTTGTTCTTTTATAACCGGATGTACCGCATCACACGAGTTGAATACCTTTGGTTCAAGGCATTCCAAAGCATACTGCATATAGGACCTTTTGGCCAAATGAAGAGCCACGCTACTAGCTAATCTAGCAAAGGTGAATAAAATAGTCCTCAAGGACCAGTCAATGACACCTCGGATACTGATCTTGCCGTCCCTGCTCGGCTGAGATCCATCTCTACAAAATCAACGAATATAATCCCTCAAGGATTCACCTCCACAGGCAGATCTTGATAGTGAGAGAGGAGAACCACGCCTCGATAAACCGGTCAAGAAGTAGATATCCTCAACTATCAAAGGGATGGATTTACCTTGAATCTGGAACACTTGGTTGGTAGGATCCCATGCATCGAGAAAATATTGCAACAAATTGATTTGTTGCCTCATGCTGGACATGTGGAAGAATTTGAGCAAGCCACAGTTCCGCAATGCAGTCACCGTACCAAGATCATGTAAGGCAATCATATCCTCTTCTTCATGCTCATGTTCATGCCATGTAATGACCATCTTGATCTGATGAATCTCTGAAAAACAAACAAGGGAAAGATTAGGATCCAGATTCAGGCAAAAACAGGCAAAATTTCCATGAAAAACAGTGCATAAACTTTCCTTTTTTGCGCCCATTGTACCCCAGATATGTACTAGGTGGGATGCATCCTGACTGGCCAATGGCCAGCTGAGTATGCATAGCACCTTTCGATGTATACTAGGTGTGATGGGGAAAGAACGAATTGTTCAAACCCTAGAGGCCCAGAAAAATAGGAAAACATGCTCAGAATCAGAAAAGGAAAGAATGCAATTGAAGAGCTCAGGGTTAGCTCCTACCTGGTCTAGACAGCGCCAAAAATAGTCCACAGAATCTCCCAGAATCAGCTGGTGAAAATTGAGGGGGAAAACACCTCCACAGCTCCAAAAATCCAAAATTTGAATGAAATGGTAAAAATGAGAGGTAAAAACTACTTTTATGTTACTATTCATGTAATTCAAGTAAAATATTGGTGTTTAGCTCATTTTTCAAGCATGTATTTACATTTCTAATCAATTTGATGGAGTAATTGAACAGGCAGTATGATCGTCAAAAGAACATAGTGTTAATGGTGAAATCGACATCTCTGACTATCATCACGAACAATTTTACGCAAAGTTCAAGCTCGTTCAAAAATAAACCTAGCAATGTGCAAATGTTTCCCCAGAGTTTAAGCTCATTAAAAAATGAACCCACCTTTGGTAAATAATCTTTGTGATCGCATAATTATCAGCTTTTGAGCCTTGGTTGTGTTCTTACCATCACCTCCACTCTTTTTTATCCGATCATACGCCTCCATTTGATTATTTACCCTTTTGAGGAACAGTTGCGACGAGTGATTCTATTAGCCACCTTCTTTACACTGCCGTGATTGAAAAGTTCCAAGCCTTACCTGGAACCAGTTGCTATCCAAAAACATCACTCGTTCCTCAAAAAACGAGTCTCCTTTAAGCTCTTTTCATCTAACTCATAAAATATGAAAAGATTGTCGAGCAATTGGCCTCTCCAACTCATTAAAGCGATCGGAAGTGCCATCCCTCCTCTAGATTTTAATCTTTTTGGACTTGAGGGATCATTACACAAAAAGATTGAGCGCTTGTCTTGTTCGGCTCGTTAAAACTATCGAAAAGTCATCCCTTTCATATTATTTTATACTTTTTCAGACTTAAGGGATTATATTACAAAAAAGGACTACTGGAGTTGCCTTTCCGTCTCTTTTTAGAATCTCTAAAATTGAAAAGGACCGATTTATCTTTGTCTTTAAACTCGTTAAAACAATAGCAACAAACTTGTCCATGCAGACAAGAGCGAGTTTCACTATCGCTAAGCTCGTTAAAACATAGCGACAGGTTTTCCCGAAGGGCAAATTATAGAACAAGCATATGTTATCCTCCTCAAGCTTGACAAAAATAAAGAGGTACTAGTCAGCAATGACTAGGGAAAAAGGGAAGAAAACTTGAATAACTTCATTGGTAGCAGGTCGCTCTTGAACATGACACTTTCACTCCATCACCATGATTGAGTCGGGCTGGGTTATTCCGTTCACCAGCCATATCACCATTGGTCCTCCATACCATCCATCTTGGGGTTAATGCTACCAATCCATTTCATTATCACCGATATGTTCAAGAGAAGTCGCTCAGAGAATTCACCAACCTAGCTAACACCTCATCTGTTGCAATACCTTCACTCTCCATTTTTCATGACCACCACCATGAACCTTGTATCATCAGATCGTTTTCACCTCCACAAAATCATTTGCTCCATTCCGTGTCATAGATGTGGGATTCATTAAGGCCCTCCTATGACGGGTCACTTCTTGTCAACATCAACTCATTATCCAAGAAGTTGACTCAGGAACAACCCTTTCAGTACTTTGAAGCCTGAATACCTCAATGGCAAGTTTCTCACTTCCGGCGACAGGTTTACATCAATGGCCTTCGACCGAAATATTTTGTGTGGTGTTCAACATCAACTCATGTATTCACACCACGTGAATTGTATTGCAGTACCTTGAGGGTCATCATCATTATTGGTGATTCATCTTGTGCCTGTTAACAGCTCACATCATTGGCTGGTAATCAGGCGATGTCTTTCCATGTTCGCATCAGAACATCTTTTCACATGGATCGACTTGTACTTCGGGTGAAGATTGAATGAGTTTGAAGACCCCAGATCTAGTTTCATCCATCCGGGCTGTGATATATATTCAGGAAAATAAAAACATCAAATGTACATCATAGATGCATAGATAATCATCCAAACTAAGGGATGATGGCTCTACCAGAATCATCAGTCTGCCACACAGACGATTTTCTGTCTTATGTACATGAAAATGAATTTATAAAAATGATGGGAATGTCCGCCTCAGCTAGATCATGAAAATATTATGAAGATAATGTATTGTATTATATCTTATTACAGGTCACCTTCCAGTTTGAAAAACCTCGGATCCTCATTATAAAGCATTCCACCCGACATCAGAAGATTTATGACCTCATGCTTTAGGGGGCAACTTTTATAGACATATTTGGGCCCTACAACCCTAATCACATATGTCCATAAACCAAGGGCTTCTAAACCCCTAAAAGTGTTGTTTCATACCCTAAAGGAACAAGGTCAGCTGATTACATCATTTCCCAGAAGTTCTCCCTGAAAAACTGCCCAAAACTAGTCAAAACTAGACCATACAGACTGCTCCATGTTGAGGGTGCGATGCATCTCACCTGTTACACATGGGGGTCGATTCAAACTGAAAAGCCCTTCTGTAGGGTGCGATGAGCGAGAGTAGAAAAATGGCACAAGTAGTTTGCTAGGTGGAAACTCAAAGAATCTTCTAGAAACTGCTCATATTACACTTACCTCTCTAAATTCACCCAAGGATGAGTAAGAGATCATGAAATCTCCAAGTGGAACCAAGAAATATCAGTGAAATGACACTAATCAAAATCTCAGAAGTTGACTCACTCTCCTGCAAACATCTATATATGGATCCCTCATCCTAGAGATCCAGAGGCTAGAATTTTGTAATTTGCAAGGAAGTGTTGTTGGTTTCTCTTTGAAGACATTGTTGGGTGATCTTGCTTTGTATGAGGTGAAGAGGGCTTTCATGCTGGATCAAACAGCTTGGTTGTAATCCTCTCTTCTATTACTTCTATCAATAAATCTATTTGAGTTTTCCTCCATATGCTTGTATATCTCTGAATCTTGTATTTGTATTTGCATTTATATGGCTAATGTACATCTGATCCTACATTGTTTATGGTTATAGATCTCTATGCTTTGATGGTATTTTGCTGCTTTGACTCTACAGGTGTTCTTTGAAGAGAGGAAACAAGCAAGGAGACTAGCAAAAGACTGAGGTTGGTACTCTCTCCTTCTCTCTCATCTATCTCTCATAAAGGAAAACACAAGTAACTTTAGTTTGTTTGTTTCTAAGATAGCTACCCGTCTTAGTGGGACTAACAACTCTGAATGGACACTAGTTTTCCCAATAACAATAGTTGTTAACCGAGTGTGACAAAAGGTTAATAGTATACCCGTATCGGTTACTTTTCCGTATTTAATCTATTGGACCCAGATAAAGAGAAACCTTTTTCCAATAGATGTTGTCCTCATTTCCTTACGAGTACGAGGCGGTGGACTAAACTCGTGTTTTGTCATGACACTTTAACGAGCTGAGTAACAAAAACTCGAGATTTTTCA
This sequence comes from Pinus tabuliformis, assembly GCA_031772625.1. Lineage (NCBI taxonomy): Eukaryota > Viridiplantae > Streptophyta > Pinopsida > Pinales > Pinaceae > Pinus > Pinus tabuliformis. The sequence continues at coordinate 76,326,244 of CM062805.1, forward strand.
TTTTTTAACGAGCTTGAAAAAAGTACCTGAAAGAATGCTCGGGTCATCTTTAGCATGTTTAATGAGCAACAAGACACAGCTCGAGATTTTTTCAGTTTAAAGAGCGAGAAAAAAGTGCCTAAAAAGGATGCTCCATTGGTCTTTTTCAGTTTATGAGCTGGAACAAGATCAAAAAAGAGGTGCTCAGAGCATCATTTGCATATATTTAATGAGTGCAAATGATGAAAAACTCGGGGATGTTTATATTTTTTAAAGAGTGATAAAATATCCCTAAAAGTGCTTTACAGATTGTGGTACATATGTTGTAACGAGCCCTACTACAAAAAGTCGGAGATGTTTATATTTTTTAAAGAGCAATAAAATGTCTCCAAAAGTGCTCTATATATCGTTGCATAGATTTAACGAGCGCAATGAAAAAAGCTCGGGGATGTTTATATTTTTTAAAGAGCAATAAAATATCCCTAACATTGCTTTATTCATCTTTGTAGTAGTTTAACGAGCCCAAAGAAGAAGACTCGAGGTTTTTTGGATTAACGAGCAAGAAAAATACCATAAAAAGAATGCTCGACCTTTCTCAATATCATGCTTGACATTAGAAGGGTCTATGCCATGCATTTCCTCATAATACCAAGGAAAAACATCGCGGAAGTCCCTAAACGGGTAGGTGAAGCTCACAATTTCCTCAGGATTGTGATTGCTTCCACTCTGTATGTTTTCCACGATGCCTGTCATGACAGAAATATTGGGGAGCGAAGTTTGTGAAATATTGCCCCTGTTTCCTTCTGAGTCCAAACTTTGGATAGTCATATAAAGTGAGGAAATGATTTCATGTGCATCAGGCGATAGGATTTGAAGAGGCATCATGTCCAAATCAGATGTTGGACCCCAAATATGCCAATCCTCCCAATGTTTCTCTCCAAAACTCATGATTTCTCTAACGACTTCGTCCGTTGAGGGGATTTGATTGCATGGATCGAAAGGAAGAGCCGTTATGGTAAGGGGGGTGGTACCGTCGGCGATAGCTAACTTTACCAAAGATGTGGATGCAGAATGAATGCCTTGGTAGGCCGATTCAGCTGGTGATAGTGGCTTCTGGTCTCCGAAAGTGTCAATGTTTAAAGGAGCCGGTAGGATCCATGGATCAGTCTTTTCATGAGGAATAGTTGAAAGCATATTGACCATCTATGAAACTTACGGCGGCTGAAGAGGGAACCAACCAATGAGGGAAGAAGCCTTCAGTAGACCGGTACCTAAACTGATGTAGCTGTCAGTGCCACCTCCTACTAGGGGTACAAAGTCACTTGGTAATGGTGAATAATCAAGGGTGCAGAAAGACAACTAATCTACTGTAGATATGACAGTTGTCATGGCATATGTCCAACTACGACCTAGAAAGAGATTATAGTCAGGTTTCTATCTACGACTTCTACATCCACCGTTACAGTTTTCCCAGCCAAAGTGATGGGAAAACTGGCTAGGTATCCTTTTTGGATAAAGGTGTGGCCATTGAAATCTTTAAGGGAGTTCGACGGTGGGGATAGGGTTGGGGAACCCAAGGCGAGCCAACATGAAGCCGACATGACGTAGGTCGAAGCACCTTCGTCAATGACAGTTCTGTGTATACCTTTACCTTTCGTGGTGATATGCACCTGGAATGCAAGCTGGTGAGAAAGGGGAGGTTTACACTTGTCCATGTCGAAAATAGAAAGCATGGAATCCGTAGGGTCAATACCTCCGATAGCCGAAAGCAAAGATTTCTGTTCGCTAGAGCATGTTAGTAATACTTCGAGCAATGACATAGCCGACAGTGCTTGCACCAAATCCTCTATGATGTTCTAGTGCTGGGCGACACATGCAAATGTGTTGTGCATTGTGCGCCGAAGTGTCCCCTTGGGGGGTCGAATTACAATGTCCTCAACCGGCCTTTTGATTCGCAATTCTTTGGGTAGCGATGGGTTTTGACCTGTGGATGGTTCTACTGCTAGAGTGACAAGAGCTCCATAAGGTTTGGCTCTTGTGGTGAGATCTACAGTTCCAAATGTGTAAACGACAGAAGATCCTTCACCAGCTAAAGGATGTTGTGAACCATCGCTGCCGCCTAACATGAGTTGTGGTTGGTTAGCAATGAGATTTTGTTGCTACTTAGTGGGAAAAGGATTCCTAGGGATAGCGAGGGTCTTACCAGTATCCCTTTTGGCAAGGTACTCTGTGCATTCCTGAAGCCGCGGACAATGCCAAGTTTCATGGTCTTCAGCACAGAGTTTGCAAGGAAATCTAGGAGGTGTATCCTTTTCATCAGCGGTAGGCACAGTGACCTTCTGTTTCGGGTTGGGTTGCTTAGATGACTGTTCCTCAGAAGGAGCGGTATTTTTCTTATTCTTCTTTTTCTTGCCACCAGATTTCTGTGTAGACTGCCCAAAGTTAATCGTAGTGGCATGAAGAGTAGTCTCTTTGGTAGAGTGGTCCACTGCCAGCTTGGCAACAGAACCACTAAGTTGTTTTATAGCGACCTCAGAGGTTGTGCCGACGATCCCGTCGGCATGTGCTCCGGGGTGCTGAGTGGTGGGAGGATTGGGGTTACCGGGAGCATAGCGGATAATGTCGTAGAGAGTGCTAGACTATGAATAAATTAAATACAAGTGCTGGGCACGACGTATGGATTGGTCCTCTGTGACCACACCACCTAGAGCGGCATCTCTAGCGAATTACGGGAGCAATGACTTACAGAACCAATCTGTTAAGATAAAATCAGGGATGGGAGCTTTGACTAACCTCCGCCTATGTCTCCATTTATGGATATGATCGGAAATGTGGGTAGCGGTATCCTGACGAAACGAAGTAAGGAGCTCCGTCCCTATCTCATAATGGATAGGTAACTGAAAGTGCTTTAGGAACTCCATCGCTAAAGCATCAAAGGTATTCACTGACGCGCGTGGTAACTCAATATACCACTTTGCAACATTACCGGTGAGGGTGCGGGGAAAAAGACATAACCGGACACTATCATCTACCATGGAGTTAGAAACACACCATAGATGGTAGGTGGTGACATGAGTGCCCAGATCCTCCCCTTGTTTTCCGTTGAACTTAGGAATGTCCATCAGTATTTTATGCGGGATCGGAAACCATTGTAGGTTATGGTAGATGGGGTCGTTTGTCAACTTGTATAAGTTAGGGATGTCCAATTTTGCCAAAAAAGGCAAATTTTTGGGTGCCCCCAACTTGGACCATGGTGATGACGGATGACCTGAAAAGCTCTGTGCTCCTCCCATCATTTCGTTCCCCATGGTGTACATGGGCTGCGTGGTGTAGCATTTGCTTTGTGGTACGGTGTTGTAAAGTGGATTCCCATGAGGATTTTGATACTAGGGTATGAATTTTCCCCCAGTATAAGTGGTGCCCCTTGACTCATCTGATTTTGTGAGTAGGGTGCCCCCATGGATTGAGTGGGGATCCCTTGTGGATTCCCAACCAACACAGAATAACCATATGGCTTTGATTGATAGAGGGTACTCAAGTCAATCAGCGATTGTACATGCATGCCTGAGAACGGCGGGGGAACTATGAGATTCCTCGTTGGCATGTGCATATTGGGAACCACCCCAGATATCTAAATTTGGGGGTTAGAACCATACATTGGCGGCCGACCTTGGTGTTGGTAAACTGGAACCATGCCCATAGTGCCACATTGAGTGTTATATGGAGCACTATATGTGGCACTAGTCGAAGGTATGCTTTGGTGCACTACAGGAGTGGAACTTAGCATCTACTAGGTTCCACTTATAGAGGGTGTTATGTGAGTTGCAGTACCTAGGACAAACGGGATTGCGGGGTTCCACATTACTGGTGTTGTGATGACCGTCAACTGGGGGAGTGGTAGAGGACTCACAGTGTCTCTATAATTCCACAACCCTTTAGGTGTCCACTGAATAGATGGGAGAGTTCCTCCCACTAAAGAGTGAAGTACAAGTACTACGGGAGCAATGACAGGATCCGACAGATTTGTAAGCGGAGTGTTAAAATGAGGAAGAAATCCTTCTGTGAAGAAATCCTCTGGAAAACTAGAATCGTCGGTCGTCCAAAAAGATCTCGTGTGCCATTTGGGAGATTGATTCCTCAAAGATGAGGAATATGAGTCAATGGAATTTGGTGGATCCTCCACAATGAGGGGAGGAATTCCTAACAACCATCTGGATTGACGATGAGGGCCAGATGTAGCCACAATGACTATTAAGTTTTATCAGATAAATGTGAAGGTGATATTCTTTAAGTCTCAAAAACGATAGCACTCAGGTACCTAAAAAGAAAAAATACACTAAATATGACAATCAGAAAACAGAGGGAAATTACCTCGTCTGATAAACACCGATTACTGGAGATGAAACCCAGTCTCTCAATAAGTAACAGAGAAGGATGGCCAAATGATCTGAATTGGATCCATAAAGAATTGTCAAAGAACCATGATTGTATCAGGTGGGGACAAATTTCTAAGAATTCAAAATAGTGATCAAAAACACCCTGACCAGTGGCAATGGCAGCCAGTGTGGAACGACAAGGACCTCGATCAAAGTGCGTTGACCGAGGCCCATGGAGGCTACGCGGGAGGTCAAAGTAGCCCCTGGGAAGCCCGGATCAGGAAATGGATGTGATTTTTGATGTGCGATTAGCGCATAGCACTAAGTGCACATCGCTGGGTGAAACAGGCCGAAATGGAGAAGCCCCGAGCACTCGGTCGCGTGGGGAGCTAGAGAACCATGGGCAAAAAACAAAAAAAAAGCGCTAAAAGAAAAAGGCGGGACCCGCGCTCTGGAAACCGATGGTATTTTTCTGGGTGCCCTCAAACGGTAAGCGGTTTTGGATGGAAGCAGAGCGATCCCACTCAACGATCGACGAGTGGCAAGCGGAGGTGTGAGAAAATTGCCCTTGATAGCATGCTAAAGTTCGAGCAAGTCAACCGCGTGAAACGTGCATATGGCTTTGGATCTGGGGGACCCAGATCTAATGGCTGAGATTGCGCCTGATGGGGGAAGCGGAATTGATGAAGGAATGAGCCGTGATGTAGAAGGATTTGAAGTCCGTTTTGACCGCCATGGTGGAGGAAGAATTCACCCACGTTGTAATCGAAGAAACTAACCGATGAAGTAGGCTGACGCGAGTTACAGGAGGACATGTGGCCACTCCCTGTGAGCTGATGATGACGCCGAATAGGGAACTCCAAGCGTAGCTGTAGAAGGTGATTCGACGGAGGCAGAAGAGGAACCTAATAGGCATGGGAATGAATGGCTTCAAAGCCATGAATAGAGACAGAAACACAGAGGTCAGTTAGTCAGAGAGAATCCCGAGAGGAGGACGAGAGATAGAGGAACCAGAATCCCGAGAGGAGGATGGAACACAGAGAAAGAAGACAGTGAAGCAAAAGTAGAAGAAGACAGAGGGTCGAGCTGACCAAAGGCAACATCAAACACCAAAGAGCTTGAGAGATTCAAGCCATCCCTGAGAGGATCTGTCTAGACTAAGCACCACATTGGGCTCTCTCCACTGTAGACCAGAAGGTCATAGAGTTGGCAGGAGGAAGAGTCTATGCACTAGTGGTTTGGGAAATCCAAGAACCACCCTGCCAAGAAAACCTACTTCAAGAGAACTCACATTGAGTCCCTGCATTGTAATTCTCTACTTAAAGACACAATAAAATAAGGCCACCACTGAGAGCTGGACTAGAGATGTAGCCCTAGAGAATAGGGTGAACTCCTTATTAACTTCTTGTGTTTTGTGTCTGCTTACTGTATTTCTCTGTTGTCTTTACATTTAAATGTTTGTCTATTGGTAATCTGATCGATCTGTTGCTTAAATAACATGGACACACACACCAGCACATGAGTCTGTAATACCTTTACTCAATAAATCTTTAACTGAGGTCACTCATAGGGTGATTATCAGATCAAGTGGTATCAACGCTCTAGGCTGTAAGGTTAGACAAGCATGTGTTGGTTTAGCTGTGAACGCTCACTAGATCAAAGCTCAAATTAGGAGGAGAGTTGGTGGAAACTAATCCTGAAATTGGAGATTCTATCCTCGGAAGACAATGTCAAAGGAAGGTTCCATAGGGCTAGACCCTCAATTCATAGAAAGTTTCCTAGATATAAAGACTATGGTAGAAGAAATGTATAGGGACCTTAGAAAGCATAAGGTTGAAGACTCCTCAGGTTCTAAACAAGATAAAGAAGAAGATGAGTCTCACTTCCATGACCACTCCAAAGGAAAAGGGAAAGAGGAAAGCTTTCTCACACCTCCTAATAACCCTGTGCATAATAAGAAAGCATCTTTGATTAAGCTAGATGTTAAATTTGATTTGCCTATATATGATGGAGAGCTAAATGTTGAAAAGTTGGACAATTGGATTAGACAAATTGATGTGTATTGTAGGGTACAGAACATAGACTCAGACAAGAGTAAGATTCAGCTAGAAAGCCTATGCCTAGGAGGAATTGCCTTGGTTTGGTGGGAAGGCAGAACCCAAGCTGATATGAAAAGACATGGTAAGACCATCTCTGTCTAGAGTGAATTTGTTGCTACAATCAAAAAGTACTTCTATCCATTGGCCTACATGAAACAAGCCATGATGAGTTGGAAAACTCTTCGACAGTTGAAAGGGAAAAGTGTGCAAGGATATACTCAAGAATTCAAAAAGAGAGCATTGATGTTGGGTATCTCATTAGACTCACCAGAGACTCTTTTGAAGTACATTGGTGGTCTACACAACTACATGAGGCATACCATCCTCATGTTTAATCCCACTAGTATAGATGAAGTATATGTACAAGCTACTCGTCTAGAAGCTAGAGGAAAGAATGGAAATCCAGAAGTTGGGGGACCATCCGAACCCACTGTAAGCAAGAGCAAGGAGAAAATAAAGAAGAAGTGGAAAGCAAGGAAGGCTAACACTGCACAGAAAAGAAAAGCTTCATGCACTCACTGTAAAAAGGATGGGCATGATGATGAGCATTGTTGGATTCTGAATCCAGAGCTGAGACCTAAGAAGTCCAAGGGCCAGAAGAAGAAGACTACTGCAGCTATTCAGAAAGATTTGGGGTTAGACTCAGGAGATGAAACAACTATATCAGCCACGGGTATAAAAGGTAAAAATTTTGAAGCATCTACTAGTAATTTTTCTCAATCTGTTATTGATAAAGAAAATGAGAAAAAAAGACATGATCTTTTCCATATTCGAGTTGTTTCCAAAAATCAAAAGATTGATACTTTGTTTGATAGTGACTCACAAGTAAATCTAATTTCTGAAGCAATTGTAAAGAAATTGGGATTAGCAACTACACCTCACAAGAAACCATACCCATTAGGATGGTTGAATGATAAAGCACAACTACAAGTGACTAGACAGTGCAAACTCAAGTTTTCTTTTGGGTCAACATTTGTAGATGAGGTTGAGTTAGACATAATTCCTTTGGATATATGTGGAATTGTTTTAGGAAGTCCTTACTTGTATGATAGAAAGGCTATTTTCTATAGAGCTGAGAACAAGTGTCTGCTTGTTAAAGATGGAATTGAATACTTTGTAAGAGCTCACAAGCTCAAGAATAATTATACTCTCATAAACTCAGGGAAGATGAAAAGAATGATAAATTCATGCAAGCAATTCTTACTGATGGTTGTAAAGGAAAAGAAACTTGATAAAACTAATGTATTTGAGGGTTGTAATGCTGAACAACACACTGATATAGAAAAGGTTGTTTCAGAGTATGATGTCTTATTTCAAGAACCTAAAGGTTTGCCACACAAAAAGGGAATAGTATATTGGGATGTACAAGTTGTCTGCTTTAGATAACGCTGAAATCAAGAAGCAAGTGCAGGAGTTGCTCGAGAAAGGGTTCATCAGGCCTAGCACATCACCATGTGGGTCACCAATCGTTTTGGTGAGAAAGAAAGATGGCTCATGGAGAATGTGCATTGACTACCGAGCACTGAATAAGATAACAATCAAAAATCATTATCCCCTTCCTCGCATAGATGATCTTTTAGATAAATTAAAGAAAGCCATTTATTTCAGCAAGCTGGATTTGCATAGTGGATACCATCAAGTCAGAGTTGCAGAGCAAGATGCATGGAAGACTGCTTTCAGAACAAAGCAAGGATTGTATGAATGGCTGGTTATGCTTTTTGTCTTAACTAATGCTCCTGCTACTTTCATGAGATTAATGAATGATGTACTCAGACCTTTTCTTGATGATTTTGTTATTGTGTACCTGGATGACATTTTGATTTTTAGTAAAATGTGGGAAGAACATTTAAAGCATGTTAAGCAGACATTAGATGTTTTGAAAAGAGAAAAAGTTTATGTTAAACTCTAAAAATGTGAATTTGGCAAAACATCTCTAAACTACTTGGGTCATATAGTAGGGGGAGGTGAATTGAAAACAGACACCTCTAAAGTGGCAGTCATTGTGAAATGGCCTAAACCCAGGTCTGCTACAGAAGTGAGAAGCTTCTTAGGAGCAGCACTGTATTGGAGGAAGTTCATTTCTAACTTCTCCTCGATTGCAGCTCCCTCACATGCTTTAACAGGATTCAATAAGGTGTTTTAGTGGGGAGGCAAACATCAGAAAGCCTTTGACACCTTGAAAGAAAAGATTAGTATAGCACCTGTACTAGCACAGCCAGATCTACAAAAACCATTTGAGATCCGAACTGATGCCAGTGACTATGCCATGGGAGCAGTGTTGACACAGCACGGTAAACCCATATGTTATCATTCTGAGACTTTTAATACTACAGTAGTTAACTATCCTACATATGATAAAGAATTGTATGCATTAGTTCAGAGTGTGAAAAAGTGGAAACATTACTTAATGGGCAAAGATATAGTAATACATGCTGATCATCAACTACTTCAATATCTACACTCCCAAATTAAGTTGCAGCAATCAAGACATTACAAATGGATGGGTTTTCTACAACAGTTTCATTTAGTCATCAGATATAAAAAGGGCATACATAACAAGGTTGCAGACATTTTATTTAGACCCATTATAAATGCATCTACCATACTTAAGCATAATTCTGTACTACATGAAAGCTACATTGAACAATATGCTCAGGATATGGACTTTAAAGATGTATATGAAACTCTGATTCAAGGCAAAAGAGTAGAAGAATTAGACTATCATGTGAAGGACCGACTCTTATATCATTGTGGGAAACTTTGCATTCCACAAACTGAGAGGATAAAGATAATTAGGGAAGAACACACTTCTCTTATATCAGGTCACTTTGGGGTAAGTAAAACAGTTTCACAACTGTAAAGATTTTGTTATTGGCCAAAAATGAATGAGACAGTTTCTAGATATGTAAGAGGGTGTGCTATGCGTGCTAAAAGCAAGCCCAGAAACAGAAAACTATGCTTCTACACTCCATTGCCAGTTCCTTCTCACCCTTGGGAAAGTGTTTCCATGGATTTTGTTGGAGGACTGCCTAAATCTAGGAAAGGTCATGATTATCTATATGTTGTTGTCGATAGGTTCAGCAAAATGTGTATTTTGATACCTTGAAGTAAATAGATTACTACTGAACAAACTGCAAAATTATTCTTTGAACATGTATGGGTTCATTTTGGATTACCCACTTCCATTGTATCTGATCGAGACACCCGATTTGTAGGGAAGTTTTGGTCTAGACTGTGAGAACTGATGGAAACCAAATTGAAGAAAAGCATAGCTTTTCATCCACAAACAGATGGCCAGACAGAAGCATTTAACAGGACAGTGATCCAGTTACTAAGAGGTTATTGCAGCAAACATCCTAAGCTTTGGGAGCAGCATGCTTACAATAGAGCAAAGCATTCTTCTACACAGAGATCTCCTTTTGAGACCTGTTTTGGCTTCAGACCAAAGTCTCCTTTAGATTTTGTCTTTGGTAAAGATACCATGCTTGATGGACACAGTGATGTGGAAAAGGCAACTAGGTCCATTGAATAGATCTAGGAGATCCGCCAGGTAGTACAGGAAAAGATGGAAAAGAGCCAAGCCAAATACAAGGCTAGGCATGACAAGCATCAGATGGAGCATAGTTTTCAAGTTGGAGACCAAGTCTGGCTATATATTAGCAAGGACATGATGCAAGGTGAAGGTAAAAAGTTAAATCCTATCAGGTTTGGACCCTTTCAGATACTTGAGAAGATTGGTGAAAATGCTTCTCGCCTTGATCTACTAGCTTACATGCACATCTACTCAGTCGTAAATGCAGATTGCTTGAGATTGTTTGAACCTTCAATGATTGAGGACCCTGAAGAGTAGATTCAATTACCTTCTATTGATGACCTACTACCTGAATATCTTAATGAATTACAGGAAGACACAGTGCTAGATAGGAAGGTGAGGATGACATGTAGGGAAGATCTTGAGTACCTCAGAATTAGGCTCAAAGGTTCAAAGCCGAGTAGTGTAAAGCGGATTGAGATTGGACAAGTGAGAAAGCAATACCCTCACTTAGTTGATGCTTGAAAACCAACTTTTGGTGGTCCAAAAGCTTTTTCAGTGGGAAGGCCGTGATTCAAATTGGATCCATAAAGAATTTTCAAAGAACCATGACTGTATCAGGTCGGGACAAACTTCTAAGAATTCAAAATAGCGATCAAAAACACCCTGAACTAGTGGTAATGGTAGCCAGCATGGAACAATGAGGACCTCGATCAAAGCGCGCTGACCGAGGCCCATGGAGACTGCGCAGGAGGTCAAAGTAGCCCCTGGGAAGCCCGGATCGGGAAATGGAGGTGATTTTTGATGCGTGATTAGCGCTAATCGCGCAATGCTGGGTGAAACAGGCTGAAATGGAGAAGCCCCGAGCACTCGATCACGTGGGGAGCCGGAGAACCACAAGAGAAAAATGAAAAAAAAGCTCTAAAAGACAAAGGCGGGACCCACGCTCTGGAAACCGGCGGTATTGATCGGGGCACCCCCAAACGGTAAGTAGTTTTGGATGGAAGTAGAGTGATCCCACTCAACGAGAAAACCACCGTTGATCATGCGCTAAAGGTCGAGCAAGTCAACCGGGCGAAACGTGCGTATGGAGTTGGATCTGGGGGACCTAGATCTAACGGCTAAGATTGCGCCCGATGGGGGAAGCAGAATCGATGAAGGAATTAGCTACGATGTCGAAGGATTTGAAGTCCATTTTGACCGCCATGGTGGAGGAAGACTTCATCCACGATGTAATCGAAGAAACGACCCAACGAAGCAGGCTGGCACGAGTTACAGGAGGACTTGTGGCCACTCCCTGCAAGCTGATGATGATGCCAAATAGGGAACTCCAAGCTTAGCTGTAGAAGGTGATTCGACAGAGGTGGAAGAGGAATTGAATAGGCATGGGTGATCCGGATTTAAACAGGAATGCAACAAATTATATAGATAACCATATACACAAAGATGCAGCGGAAATAATACTTCATTTCATTAATGGAAAATACTAAAATATGCTTACAACCAGAAATGGAAATAAACCAGCTAGGGCGATGGTAGCTTATCTCTGAGAAGAGATGTGGTGGCTACATGCCTCTGAACTCTGTTACAATGAGGCTCGAAGGCCTATTTATTGTTTAGAAATAATGGAAAAACCCTTAACATTCCAAAACCTAACCCTAGAAGATGAAACGCCAAACTGTGGGCCCCGTTTGGGTAAATTGGTACACCAACTTCCCAGGGTCGTAACTTTGGCATACGATCTCCGTTTGACGCGCACAATAGCTCATTAGAAAGATCTATCCGAGCACTACCACTTTGGGAGGCAACATGGGTCCATGGACCCATGTTACTCCAGATTTCCCAAAAAAACGTCGTTTAGGGCCTCAAAACGGCTCCGGAAGTTCAGGACCCGAAAAACTGCTAAAAATAGTAAGTTGTGCTACAATTAAGGAAACTGAAAATGCTGAGAGAAATAATGGTGGGGGTCCAGGTGGACTTGGCAGGTGGCCACCAATATCCACCTGGATCATTCCCCCCCCTTAGGAAGCAATGGTCCCCATTGCGTTGAGTTCCTCCATGAGATGAGGAAACTTTTGCTGAACTTGTTCCCTGGTGAGCCACTTGCCCTGCTGAAGGAGTTGGCCTACTTTGACAACTCGATATAGTTGGATATTCTGTTGGTAGGTGTTCTTGATCTGTGTGTCCATGATCCGATCAGTTGCAGCTTGTTCCATGCAATCTGGATTTAATTCTCTAGGTGTGAGCTGTTCTGCAATGTCGGATGTGTCTAGCAATGGTGGAAAGTATGGCCGAAGGCGGTCCACATTGAACACTGGGTGCAGGCCAAGGAATGGGGGAATGTTGAGCTCAAATGCATTGTCTCCCATAGCCTTAGTAATGGTGTAAGGACCACATCGGAGTGGTCTCAGTTTCCGATAGGCTCCAGTAAGGCGTTCCTTTTGCAAATGCAACCAGACTTTGTCACCCACCTGAAACTTGTGTGGCACCCGATGTTGATCATGTCGCTGCTTGTACTTGGCATTTGATTTCTCCAGAATGTCATGGACCTACTGGTGAATATGTTGGATGCGCTCAATAAAGCTGGTGGCCTTATCTGTTTCGGACTGACATGAGCTGAATTTATGTGAGTAGCTGCAAGTGGCATGGCCACATCAATGGGGCATAGTGGCTGGAATCCCAAACCCCCCTGAAAAGGGCTATGGCCAGTGGAGCTGTGAAGAGCTCGGTTGTAGCTGTGCTGAACATAGGGGAGGCTCTCGTCCCATGTGCGTGGATGCTTTGAGTTATACATGCACAGAATGTGCACAATCATCCTATTGACAACCTCTGTCTGGCCATCAGTTTGAGGATGGAAGGCTATGGACTTCGTGAGTTTGGTGTCCAGCATTGACCAGAGACTGGACCAAAATGTGCTGAGAAACCGACTGTCCCGATCTGAGATGATAGACTGTGGGATCCCAAAGTGCACCCACACTCGTTCAAAGAAGAGTTTAGCAGTGGCTTCTGCTGTGATATTCTGCTTGCAGGCCTCCATAATGGCCATCTTCGAGAACCTGTCGATGACCACCAAAACACAGTCATTTCCATGCTTAGTGGAAGGAAGGCCTGACATGTAATCCATGGAGATGGATTCCCAAGGTCGACTAGGGGTAGGCAATGGGGTATAGAGGCCGTTCTTCCTGATGGTCAGTTTGGCAATGGCACAGGCAGTACATGATATGATGTACTTCCCAACATCCTGTCGAAGATTCGGCCAATAGAAATAATTTTGCAGTACTGCCACTGTTTTCTCGACCCCAAATGCCCAGCAGCCCGACTGTAGTGTGCTTCCAAAATTATCTTGGCACGCTCGCTTGAAGGAACACAAAGGTGACCCAGGTGGCATAACAGGGCATCCTGGAGGTGAAAATCTGGAACATGCCGACCCTCCAAGAGTGTCTGATATGTGTGGCCGAATTCTGGGTCGCTTTTGTAGAGAAGTGGCCACTCAGAAGTCTCGTGCCCACAAGAGTTGAGCACGGTGGTTAACGCCGTGATCGGTGGTCGACTGAGGCAATCTGCAACATTATTGGTGCTGCCCTTCTTATACTTGATATTCAAGTGGAATTGTTGCGGGGATGTAGACCACTTCTGATGGCGATCATTCTGCAATTTCCCTTGGGTCTGTATGAACTGCAGGGGTCGGTGGTCTGTGTGGATGACTGTTTCCTTCCCCAAAATGTAATGCTTCCATTGTCGGTAGGCCTGTACAATGGAATACATCTCTTTATCATAAGTGGGGTACTTCCGGACTGTGTCTGAAAGTGTTTCACTGTGATATGCCACTGGATGTCCATGTTGAGTAAGGACTGCCCCAATAGCATAGTCAGAGGCATCTGTCTCGACCTCAAATGGTTGTTGTAAATCTGGTAACGTGAGCACTGGTGCTGTGCAGAGGCGATCCTTCAACTCCATGAATGCCTTCTGTTGAGATTCAGACCAAAAGAATTTGGCTTTCACCCCTCCCTTGGTGACTTGACTCAAGGGCCAAGTAATATGAGAAAACCCCAACACGAACCTACGGTAGAAGTTGGCAAGACCTAGAAAGTTGCAGAGCTCTGTTAGAGTGGTTGGAGATGGCCAATCCCGAATGACTTGGATCTTGGTTGGATCGACATGCACCCCCTGTTCATCTATTATGTATCTCAGATACTGAACCTGGGTCATGCCAAAAGTGCATTTCTCCAAATTGGCACATAGCTTGTGTTGCCGCAGTGTTTGGAGAACCTGTCGGATGTGGTGGAGGTGCTCTTCCAAACTCTGGCTGAAGATTAGAATGTCATCCAAGTATACTACTACAAAGGAGTTGGTGAATGGCCGCAAGATGTCATCCATTAGCCTCATGAAGGTTACAGGAGCATTCGTCAATCAGAAAGGCATAACCAACCATTCGAAAAGGCCCTCCTTGGATTTGAAAGCAGTCTTCCACACATCAGAGGGTTCGATTGGTACCTAGTGATATTCTGACTTCAGATCAATCTTGCTGAAATATGTTTCCCCCTTTAGTTGGTCCACGAGGTCATCAATCCGTGGGATCGGGTACCTATTACGGACAGTGATCTTGTTTAGCACCCGATAGTTAATACAGAGTCTCCACGTCCCATCCTTCTTCTGTACCAACACGATCGGGCTCCCACAAGGCGATGAACTCGAACGGATGTGACCTTTCTGCAGGAGCTCCTGAATCTGCCTCTTGATTTCATTGTTCTCCAGAACGGAGCGCCGATAAATTGGTCCATTGGGTAGCGGCGCACCTGGGGTCAGATCAATGGAGTGCTTGACCTGACAGTGCAGGGGAACCCCTGCAGGGGAGGTGAAGATGTCCTTGTACTCCTCCACAACCTTGTCCATCTGTAGTTGTCGTGCAGAGGGACCCCATCTGGAGGCCGCGGCCACCGTCTTCTTCTTTCCTTGAGGGCGTATCATCAGGAAAACAAATTTCCTAGTTTTGGAAATGATCTTACTGCATTGTTTTGCAGTAATCAAAGAGATGGCGATAGGTGGTGCTACCTCTGGTATCCTGTACAACTTATTTCCTAATGTAATAATAACAGCACGGGGCCTTGATTCATACATAGCATGTCACTTCCACAAGTATGGCTGTCCTAATAATACATCACAAACTTCAAGGGGAGCAATGTCACACAATACCTCATCTGTGAAGGGCTTGATGTTGTATGGAAGGCGACACTGCTGGCTCACGCGAAGATCTCGTCCTTGGTGAAGCCACTCAATGGTGTATGGTTGTGGATGTGCTGTGGTCGGTAAGCCCAACCACTTCACGACCTCTGCCGAAATGAGGTTCTTTTGACTCCCGCTATCAACAATGAACTATATCGGGGAGCCTTTTACCCACATCTGGGAGTGGAAGAGATGCTCCTCCTCCTCTGGATCTTCGGTTTTATTTTTCTGGATCTTGGCGGTAGCAACAGTGGCGTTGGGATCCGCATCAATGATCTGCTTCCCTTTGTCATTCCCCTTATCGAGTTCTGACTCAAAGTCGGAACATGCATCTGATTCTGAAACCTTTAGCTCAGCCACCAGTGACTGCTTGGCTCGACACTCACTTGTGTTGTGGGTGGAGCTCTTATGGAACTCACACCATTTTCCCATGTCCTTTTTCGGCTTCGCGGCACTGTTCTTTGCTTGTAGCTTCGGCGGGTTGTCTTGGGTTGTCCCGCCTTGGCTTTGTCCTTTGTTCTGTGGTTTAGGGGCACCTTTCCCTTGCTTTGGATTCGCAGATCCAAAGTCTCACTTCTTTTGTTTAAACTTCTGCTCGACCTTGACGGCATATCGGTATGCTGCGCCGAGCGAGGAGATGTTCAGGAATTGTATTTCTTCCTGGATGTACTTGTGCAGGCAGCCACGGTATTTGAGTATCAAATGTTGCTCCGAATCCTTGATACCCAACTTTGTGCGAAGGGTATGGAAAAGATTGGTGAACTCCGGCACGTCTTGGTCCCTTCCTTGCCGCAACGTGGTCCACTTTATGTATTCATCCTCATAACTTCCGACAGGGTAGTACTGCTCCTTGATGGCATCTCGGAATGAATTCCAGGTGGGTGCGGCTGAAAATAGTGAGCCATTACTTTCATCCTTCTGCTTGCAGTAGGTTTCCCACCAGTCCTTGACGTGGGGGGCTGCTTTGAGAAGAGCGAAAACAATCTTTTCCCGACTCGAAAATTCATGAACAAAAAAATAACCCTCTAGCAGATTTAACCATTTATCTACGGCATCTGCGTCTATCTGACCCTCGAATATGGGGATTTCAAAATTAACTTTTACCTTAAAGGGTGTGGCATTTCCAGAGTAGCTGTTGGAAGCCGATGCGTCACTTCTGGGTAGCCGCTGAAGGATCTGGGCAAAGCTGTCCATCATCGCGTTCCGTTGTCGCTCAAGGGCTTCTTCGAGCAAGCTTTTGATGGGATCTCCTGCCCCCTCGTCTTTCTTCTCATCCGCCATGGGAGGCCATCGAGATTTGCGAGGCTAGTCTTGCAAAGGTTCGACCAGTTCAAGCCCTAACTCCTTATATCCCGACCTTGTTGGGGACATGCAAAGAAAAACAGAGAAAAAGCAGACCGCTCTGATACCACTGATCCGGATTTAAACAGGAATGCAACAAATTATAGAGATAACCATATACACAAAGATGCAGTGGAAATAATACTTCATTTCATTAATGGAAAATACTAAAATATGCTTACAACCAGAAATGGAAATAAACCAGCGAGGGCGATGGTAGCTTATCTCTGAGAAGAGATGTAGTGGCTACATGCCTCTGAACTCTATTACAATGAGGCTCGAAGGCCTATTTATTGTTGAGAAATAATGGAAAAACCCTTAACATTCCAAAACCTAACCTTAGAAGATGAAACGCCAAATTGTGGGCCCCGTTTGGGTAAATTGGTACACCAACTTCCCAGGGTCGTAACTTTGGCATACGATCTCCGTTTGACGCGCACAATAACTCGTTAGAAAGATCTATCCGAGCACTGCCACTTTGGGTGGCAACATGGGTCCATAGACCCATGCTGCCCCAGATTTCCCAAAAAACGTCGTTTAGGGCCTCAAAATGATCCGAAAGTTCAGGACCCGAAAAACTGCTAAAAATAGTAAGTTGTGCTACAATTAAGGAAACTGAAAATGCTGAGAGAAACAATGGTGGGGGTCCAGGTGGACTTGGCAGGTGGCCACCAATATCCACCTGGATCAATGGGAAGGAATGGCTTCAAAGCCATGAACAGAGATAGAAACATAGAGGTCAGTCAATCAGAGAGAATCCCGAGAGGAGGACGAGAGACAGAGGAACCAGAATCTTGAGAGGAGGATGGAACACAAAGAAAGAAGATAGTGAAGCAAAAGCAGAAGAAGACAAAGGGCCAAGCTAACCAAAGGCAGCATTGAGCACCAGAGAGCTTGAGAGATTCAAGTCATCCCTGAGAGGATCTGTTCGGACTGAGCACCACATTGGGCTCTATCCACTGTAGACCAGAAGGTGACAGAGCTGGCAGGCAGAAGAGTCTGTGCACTCCAATGGCTTGGGAAATCCAAGAACCACCCTGCCAAGAAAACCTGCTTTAGGAGAACTCACATTGAGTCCCTGCATTGTAATTCTCTGCTTAAAGACACAATAAAATAAGGCCACCACTGAGAGCTGGACCAGAGATGTAGCCCCGGAGAATAGGGTGAACTCCTTATTAACTTCTTGTGTTTTGTGTCTACTTACTGTATTTCCATTTAAATGTCTATGTATTGGCAATATGATCGATTGATTGCTTAAATAACATGGACACACGCACCAGCACATGAGTTTGTAATACCTTTGTTCAATAAATCTTTAACTGAGGTCACTCATAGGGTGATTATCAGATCACCAAATGTATTGTTACAGTTACTTTTGAGCTTTTCCCAAACCTCAGATTGAGTGGCCAAGTACTCTCGTGAAGATGGGCACCCTCCCAAAAACTGAAGACAAAGTAGGTCGGTCTGTTTGAGGTACCAAGACAGCCCGTCCCAGTCACCTTAGTTAAGTACCTAGAAGTATTGGCCACTAGAGATACCTCAAATCACAGACATTACCAGGGGGGACATAGTTGTAGACAACACACTGTGTGGGTAGGATACCTGAGTCCCCAACTCAGTTCCGAAATCCCCGAAGGGACCCCCGATACACAGAATGCCCAAAGTAGTTGTAAAGGAAGGTGGGCTACCTTCAATTACAGTCCGATGTTGTCTTGTATTTCATTCCGTTGTGAGTGGAGTGGTCCTAGTAGTATGGTGCAGAAGGATTTTTCACTCGTTAACGATACTATTTTGATTTTCAACCTTGGGTAGTTGACTCACTCTCTTATCCCAAGGTCCTAATCTATCTAATGTTGGTTTTCTCTAAAAATAGTAACTGATTGTTTTTAGTGTAAATTTTAGTGTACTTGCTTATTTTTCTTTGGAGGGGGTGTTGACGTATGAATATGATGAGTCTCTCGACTCAATAAACCATGCAGAACAATGCTTTGAAAAAAAAATCAATTTCTTATGCAAACAAGTCTTATTCTACACATGTATTATTTCACATATTCATGGATTCGTCAGTGCATCTAAAGCCATTCAACACTTTGCATAACCAAAAGTTCTTTTCTCAGTATTCCCTAACAACTATTTAACCAAAACAAAGCAGCCTACAACTATCTTGACAGAAGGAGATGTACAGTTTATCAGCTTTTCTTTCAAAAAAATTATTTTATGAGAGAAAAACTAAAACATTTTCTTAAAAAATAAATTTTAAGACACCAAATTTGTTAGCATGATACTGTTGCAGATCTTAATTTAGCTCTTGAGACAAGTTTCCCCCCCTTTTACTCCACAAATCTTTTGAAAAACATGGAAATGGGAGACTAACACTCTGTCTATGTGTAAACAGAGCTTTAGTTTGGCCACTAACGCTCCTTGTGCACAGTCAAAAAGCTTTATAAAGCTCTGTGTAGACCAGCAACCTGCATTAGTGAGGGAAAGAGCTCAAGAAGTGGGCTTTTAGGATCAGTTTCTAAAGAGAATGCAACTTTGCAGGATGCAACAAGTTAGATGGTGGATCAGAGAAGGACATGAAGAAGCAGGAAGCTGTTATGAAACCAACTCAAGAAAAGATAGAAAAGATAGATCAACGCCTTAGAATTCAGCCTCTTCAAGGGGGCAACCTCCTTTACATTACATAAATGAACAATTCTTGGATGATTCAAATGACAAAACCTCCTTTCTATATATAGGAGTCTAAGGAGTCACAATATAATCCAGCCGACCTAACAATAATAATATAAAGCCACAAAAATAACAATAGAGGGATTCTATGGGGCACAGAAATAACAATATGGGGGTAATAGGGGCACAACAATATAAATAAGGGGTATAACTACAATAGTAATGGGGTAATCACTAGTATTATAGGGACCCAACATGCCCCTCTCCTTCAAAAAAGTGTTGTCCTCAACGCTTGAGTAGTTCTGGATACTTCTGCATAAAATTCTCATCCTCCCATGTGGAATCTTCAGCGGATAAGTTCTTCCACTTGATAAGATACTCTGAAATTGATCGATTTCGTAGCTGTCGAGTTCTTGTTTCTGTGACTGCTTCCGGTTCCAATATAATTTTTCCTTCCTCGTCAAGTTCTGGCAATATTGTTTGAATTGGGAGCTTGTCGCCTATAACCTTCTTTAAACATGAAACATGGAAAACTGGGTGCAATCGAGAAGCTGCAGGAAGCTCCAATTTGTATGCCATAGTACCAAATCCTTTGCAACCACCTGTACGGACCATAATACTTTGGTGATAATTTATTATCCTTCTTAGCTTGCTTTAGGGACATTTGCTTATATGGTTGTAGCAGTAGGAATACCCAATCACCTACATCAAAACTTCTTTCACTGCGATGTTGATCTGCCTGTTGTTTCATTCTATTTTGTGCCAACACGAGGTTATCCTTTAAGAGTTGGAGGACTTGTTTTTTATGCTCGATGTGATGTTCCACTACTTGAACCTTAGAATTTTCTCTTAAATTTGATGTGATGGATGGTGGTTGATACCCATAAAGTGCCATAAATGGGGTCATTTTTGTTGCTGTATGGAAGGAAGTGTTATACCACCATTCAGCCAGAGGCAACCATTTCACCCATTGTGTCTGTTTATCAAATACAAAGCAACGAAGATATCCTTCCAAACATTTGTTTACTATCTCAGTTTTCCCATCAGATTGAGGATGATAAGATGAGCTATGAGCTAACTGAGTACCAAGACAAGAAAATAATTCTGTCCAAAAATTTCCAGTGAAAATCGGATCTTTGTCACTTACAATAATATTTGGGTTTCCATGTAGTTTTTGAACTGTTTCCATAAATGCAGTAGAAACTGTACTGGCTTTAAATGGATGTGATAATGCACAAAAGTGTGCATACTTGGTAAGTCTGTCAGCTACCACCATGATGACACTCTTTCCCTCAGACTTGGGTAAACCTGTGATAAAATCCATTGAAACCTCCTCCCAACGTTGGCTTGGAATGGATAAAGGTTGTAATAGACCCGGTGTCTTAATTGTTTCAACTTTATTTTGTTGGCAAACCAAACATTCTGCCACAAACTTTTGAATATCTGATTTAAGGCCATCCCAAAAAAATTCCTTCTTAACCCTGTGGTAAGTTTTTAAAAATCCTGAGTGCCCTCCTAAGGGAGAAGTGTACAATTCCATAAGAATCTTTTGTTTTAGCTGGGAATTCTTACAGAGGTATAAGCGATCTTTGTACCATAATGAATCATTTCGCCAGCTAAATGTATCAGAAGTACTGGAATCTTGTTGTAGCTTTTGAATAAGTGCCCACACTTCTTCGTCATTCTTCCATTCCTCCCTTGCTTCGTTTATCCAATCTGGTTGGATAATAGAAATGGCACACAACAATGCTTCCACATCCTCATCCTTTCTTGAGAGTGCATCTGCCACCACATTTTGCTTCCCTTTTTTGTAGATGATTTCAAAGTCATAACCCAACATCTTTGTGACCCACTTTTGTTGCTCTTCAGAGGATAATCTTTGTTCTAAAAAGTATTTAAGGCTATCCTGATCTGTTTTTACCTTGAAGTGCCTTCCCATTAGGTAGGGTCGCCATTTCTTAAGTGCATGGAGTATTACCAACGTTTCCTTCTCATAAATAGCTTTGCTTAAAAACTTTCCCTTGATTGGACGACTTTCAAAAGCAATGGGTCTTTCATCTTGCATTAGAACAGCACCAATTCCATTTCCTGAAGCATCACATTCCACAATAAAGGTTTTTGTGAAGTCCGGTGTAGCTAAGACCGGTGCTTGGCACATTGCCTCTTTAAGATGTTCAAAGGCCTTTGTTGCTTCTGGAGTCCATGAAAATGAATCTTTCTTCAATAATGTTGTTAGAGGTGCTGCTATTCTCCCATAATTCTTAACAAACTTGCGATAATACCCTGTCAACCCAAGAAATCCTCGCAGATGCTTTATGGATGTGGGGATTTTCCATTCCTTAATGGCTTTAATTTTGCTAGGGTCTACCTTAACTCCTTCATGAGATACAATATGACCCAAATATTCCACCTCCTGGACTCCAAAGAAACATTTGGATCTTTTTGCATATAATTGTTTCTCCTCCAATAGTTGTACCACCCTGTCAACATGTTCAACATGATCCTTCCAAGACTTGTTGTAGATTAGTATATCATCAAAAAATACTAACACAAATTTTCTAAGGAATGGTTTGAAAATTGAATTCATCAAACCTTGAAATGTTGAAGGTGCATTGGTAAGGCCAAAAGGCATGACCAAAAATTCATAATGACCCTCATGAGTTCTAAATGCCGTTTTCGGAATGTCTTCAATCTTCATTCTGATTTGATGATATCCCGAACGAAGATCCAACTTGGTGAAGTAAATTGATTCATGCAATTCATCTAGTAATTCATCAATGACAGGAATGGGGAACTTATCTTTAATAGTGAGCTTGTTAAGCTCCCTATAATCCGGACACATGCGCCATGATCCATCATTCTTGTGCACCAATACTACTGGAGCTGAGAAAGAACTTTGACTCAGTTGAATTATACCAGCCTCTAGCATTTTTGCAACCATACGATCAATTTCACTTTTTTGGACATAGGGATATCTGTACGGCCTGATGTTTGGAGGAACACTACCTGGAATCAGATGAATAGCATGATCATGATCACGCATAGGTGGGAGACCTTTGGGAGTCTCAAATACCTTGGAATGATTGTCTAGGACTTTTTGGAGATCTGGAGAAATAGATGATTCCAATGTGGAAACATCTAGCGAACATAATTGTGCAATTACACCTCTTTGCTCCTTTTTTAGAAGCTTAGTAATGCCATTAGAGCTGATTATCTTTCATGGTTTCCCTGCAATACCCCTTAATTCAACTTCCTTTCCTTCTGTAGAAAAATTGATGAAAAGTTTTTGAAAATTAAAAGCTATTGTACCCAAGGATTGTAGCCATTGGACTCCTAGTACAACATCAGCACCTCCCATTGGAATGGAAAGCATTGGGCTAGTCAATACATATTCTCCCATGGATAGCTTGATATTATGGCACTTTCCAGAGCAATTTATTGTTCCTCCATTTGCAATCATCACTTGACACTCTGGTGCTGGATATAGGAAGCAATTCAATTCTTTTGCTACCCTACAATGAATAAAATTGTGGGTGCTTCCTGAATCAATCAACACTATCACCTTTTTCTTCATGATTTGTCCTTCTATCTTGATGGTTTGAGGAGTGGTAATTCCTGCCAATGCATTACAAGATATGGTCGGATTTATTTATTCTTCATCTAGGCTTTGTTCCTGGAGTATATCCTCTTCTTTTGACCTTTCTTGCTCCTTTTCTTCTTCCTCTTCACAATCTATGTAGAATAATTTCTTCTCAGCACACTTATGACCTTTTGTGTATTTGCTATCACAATTGTAACAAAGCCCTTTTTCTCTTTTTTCTTCCAATTGTTGTGGTGTCAGCCTTGTAGGTTGTGGAAGACTAGGGGCAGCAACACTTCCGTCTTTATAGTTGTGAGTGGTATGCTTCCTAGTTGCCATAATTTTGCTTTCCATTTTTCTTGCTAACCTGAATGCCTTCTCTAATGAATCAGGTTCCCAAAGGTGAACATCATGTTGGATATTATCCTTTAAATACCCTATGAACACATCAATCCTATGCTCCTCTGGAATATCTTTTACCCTTATGTTCAATTTTTGGAACTCCTCAATGTGCTCCATTATTGAACCCTTTTGTTTGAGACTTATCAATTGGCTAAAAAAAGTGTTGCTTTTTGTATCCTCATAATGTGCTATCAATTCTTCGGTAAAAATTGCCCAAGTGATAAATTGTCTACGAGAAAAAAGCCATTGATACCATACAAACTGAATTGGTTCCAAATATACAGTTGCCATACGTACCTTTTGTGCGTTTTGCACATTATTGAGATCGAAGAATTGCTCCATCTGTAATATCCATGTGGCGGGATCCTTGCCATCAAACTTCTGCATATCGATTTTTGGAACATGGTGAGTCTTTGATCCAACATTAGAGTCTATGGAATCATGATTAACATTTCGTTTGTTCTCATCATGAGTTTCCTTTATTACCCTTTCACCCTTAGTGACCATTTCTTGTAGCAACTTATTCATATTTATCTTCAATTCTTCCATCTTATCATCCATGCCATCAATTTTAGCGTCCATGCCATTCACCTTAGCTTCCATGCCATCCATCTTAGCTTATACACCTTTATTTAAACCATCCATCTTAGCTTCTACATATTTCCTTAAACCATCCATTTTAGATTCTGTTGCTTTTTGTGCAAGTGACACTCGTTGCACTTGTTCTTGTAATTTTGATATATCATATAGCATTTCTTCTTCTTCTTCATGAGTCATGCTAGAGCTTTCAGGTTCCTTACTAGGTGTTTTAATTTTCTTTCCTTGGGGCATCAGTTACCGATAATAATGCTCTATTATGCCCTTTGAATTCCTTCAAAATAAATTTTCAAACCAAGCTTAAGCAAAAATTTAAGAAAATCTACACACCTTTTTTCACTTTGTAGGAGCTCAATATTGCCTCTGATGTATCTCTGTACTTTTCAATCATATAGTTCTAAATTTGTGATCTACAGTAGCCCTCTGTGTCCCCTTTCCAATGCCACAAGTCTGGCCCAAATTGGATTCTCCAAGGAAGAGTTATGTGAAATCTCCCACAGTGACTTGATTATAGACTAGTTCAGTAGATCAAACTTGTACGATGTGCCACGAGTCACTGTTTCTATCTTTGGATCTGAAAAATGCATACAAGAAACTACAATCTGTCCTCTTTCTGTACCTTCTTATGAAATTTCAATCCGATCCCCAGAGAGAAAGTTATGACGATTTTCCCCAGGTCACCTGTTTTGAATGTAATTCAGGAGTCTGCAAAAAGACCAACTTCCTCAGATCATATCTCCGCAAATATCGCGCAAAAAGCTCTAAAATTTAGACCCAAGGTTCAACGCGATTTCTTCTCAAATGGGTTTTTTTTGTGACTTCTGAAACGTCACAGAAAAATAGTTATAGCGAAAATGCCACGATGACATGTTTGGAGCAGCGAAACCCTAGAATCCAAAGCTCTGATACCAAATGTTATGAAACCAGCTCAAGAAAAGATAGAAAAGATAGATCAATGCCTTAGAATTCAGCCTCTTCAAGGGGGCAACCTCCTTTACATTACATAAATGAACAATTCTTGGATGATTCAAATGACAAAACCTCCTTTCTATATATAGGAGTCTAAGGAGTCACAATATAATCTAGCCGACCTAACAATAATAATATAAAGCCACAAAAATAACAATAGAGGGATTCTATGGGGCACAGAAATAAAAATATGGGGGTAATAGGGGCACAACAATATAAATAAGGGGTATAACTACAATAGTAATGGGGTAATCACTAGTATTATAGGGACCCAAGACAAGTTTCCCTTGAGACAAGTTTCCCCCCCTTTTAGTCCACAAAATCTCTTGAAAAACATGGAAATGGGAGACCAACACTCTGTCTGTGTGTAAACAGAGCTTTAGTTTGGCCACTAATGCTCCTTGTGCATAGTCAAAAGCTTTATAAAGCTCTGTGTAGACCAGCAATCTGCGTTAGTGAGGGAAAGAGCTCAAGAAGTGGGCTTTTGGGATCAATTTCTAAAGAGAATGCAACTTTGCAGGATGCAACAAGTTAGATGGTGGATCAGAGAAGGACATGAAGAAGTGGGAAGCTCATAGAAGAGAGAAGAGATCTGAGAGGAGTCCGGATAACTGAGAACTAATTGTATAGTCCCCAGCGGAGTCGCCAATTCTACTATGGGGTAATATTCATGGGATGAAAACTACCCTTGAAAGTCTTCCCGGGACTTCTGAAAGACCGTAAGGTTATCTGCAAAAGGTACCTATTACACACATGTTCATCTATCCGACATATATTGATAGGATATGGAGAAAGGATCACCTTTGGTCCTTTCTAGATTCGCTTGGGGATCTCTGTGTGGTAAGAAGAACTCCTCCTGACCAGCTCCAAGACGATTCTTGCACAAAAGAACAAAGCAAACCAATCATAGCATATACTTCTGACAATTAATGTAAGAATCTATAACAAACATGTATAAATATGTAACTTATCTACTCAACACAACAAGTGTCAAAATGAATAAATAAATGCACAATATCACTGACACTTTGAAGTAGGGAACACAACCGCAGTCCTATATTCAGAATAGAAGAGTGATTACAACAACCCTGTTGTATCAGCCTTCCTTATCCCTTCTTCCTCTCTCTCTCTCCTTCTTTCAGCTAGCTCCTTCAAGAATATGACAATATCACAACAACACCATGTACTATCCTTCTAAATGCTCTGACCCTTTTGCAATGGCCCTCTCGTTGCTTATATAGCAATCAAATTAGGGCTACCTAACTCCACCTGTAGTTCATTTGGGTAAAAACCATGAACCTGCCTTGTTTACCAGCTTTTTCCCATTTTCCTTTGTTCTCGGAATAGAATTTCTCCAAATATCTTGATTTTTGGAGTTTCCCTACTTTTCTTGCACAAATTTAGGGAAATAATATCTAGATATTTATTCGCAGATTCGTTGGCATAACCTCTTGAACATCACTTAAGTTCACTAATGCTCCCCCTCGTCTAACAACAAGAGTTAGCAGGTTGACTAACGCTCCTTTATGCTTGGTAACAAGCTTTATAAAGTAGGTTGTTAGTGTACAGATAGTGTTAGTGTGGATTCTAGGCCTATAACTGTGGTCATTCATTTAGTCATCTTGTCTTTCTCCTCTGAGTTGATTAGGAGGTCAATTTGTCCTATAACAGTCTGGTAAGAATGTTTATTTTGATGATTTTGCAGAGATTTGTTTTGAATGTCTGAAGAACAAGAATGGATTGAAATTTCAAAGGAGAAGATGTTTTCCTTTCGAGAAAATGAAATTTCCATGTAAGTTGATTGACTGATTGGTTTGATTTAAAACGTAAATTGAAGTGAAAGGTTTAGAATTTAAAGTTAAATAGAAGAGTGGTTTTCTATGACAATTAAGCCATTTAAATGATTTGAAGAATTTTGTGAAAATTGAGAATGATTGAGGATTGCTTAAAGTATTGTTGAAGACAATGATATTGATAGATGAAGGAACAGTTAGACTGAAGGTTGGATTCAATAAATCTGAAACAAGAACCACTACAAGGAACGAATTTTGGAATTTGTAGAAGCAAGACAGGATTTGCTTACAAAGAGGTTATCAGAAGGAATTTGTAGTGCCTGTCATGAATTTGTAAATATAATTGAAATTCAGATCTAATCTTAATTAATCTTGAAAGCTGAAGAGTCCATTATTAAAAGTAAAATGGGAAATAGTTGCTGACTGTATGGAGTCTTTTGAATGGAAAAGTTTAAATGAAATATTGAACAGATGAATCATTTGACAAAGATTTAACTGATGGAATGGGAATTAGTTTTAAGACATCTTTGAAGAAAAATCACAAGTTTAAAAAGAAAGGTACTTTGATGTATCTTGAGATAAGATTGTGTAGGTCAATGGAAGCAGTGGAATTGCGGAAAGGTAGAATGAGTTGTATCAACATCATAGCGTATGAGCTATGTTAAAGAAGATAGAGTAGGAAGAACTCATAGATGAATGAAAGGTGACAGTACCCAACAATAAATGAAATTACTGAATGAAAGAAGGAAGTGATCAATTGGAGATGTAGAGCCTAGAGCAAGGAGTGTTCAAGAGAAGATGATAACAACTTCCAACTATGGTTGGGTAGAAGTTGATGAGGCATCTCCACAATTGTGATTTTGGGTAGAAGTTGTCTTAAATATAACAATTCCAGCAAGAGGAGTGCTGGGTAGAATTGTTAGTCAGTGAAAGGTTTGAGGAAAGAACTAATAGATGCCAAAAGGGTAAACTTAGAAAAATTTGGTGAGGCATGAAGGAGAATTGTTACAGATGGAAGAAAGGGCTAGTTGGAGTTCACCAGTGAACATGGAAAGATCACCAGAGAAAGAAATGGAACTGACTATTGATAGTCATGACAGGGGTACAGAGGAAAGTCAAAAACAGAGGAAAAAGAGTGCCAAAGCAGTTGGACTCAAAGGAATGAGTAAAGAAGAAATGGACATAGAGTTGGATGAGATGAAGGTAGAACTCAGTCATTTGAAGAAGCTGGTACTGAACGGAATTAGAGAAAAATGGAAACAAGGATTCTATGTGGGAAAAAGAGTTAAATGGTCTGTCAGAGAATTGTTTGCTAAGAAATTAATACTCCGAACAGTTGAGGATGAAGGAGTAGAATACATCTATGAACCAGAGGAAGAATCTCTCTTTGGGGAATGAGACAATGATGACAGTGATGAAGAAATGATCTATGCAGATCAGAATGTGAGGAATGTGTTGGTAGCATCTTCACAGACAAGAGAATCTCATATTTTTGGGATTAATTATTTCTGTGAATGTAAAATTGCAGGTATGCAACCTAATGAATTTGAACTTGTGTATGAAAAGGTGAAAGAGGCAGAGGCAAGAAAACCACAAAAGGAGATGCATAAAGACTTTCAAGACTTCAATTGGTGGAGAAAATTAAAAGGTATGAGTAAATGGTTGTGTCTTCTCTTAGTGAAAACTTATTGGATCATGTTAGAAGGAATTTTAGCATGGATAGAAGACCAATGGGAAATGGAGAAAGGAAAGGAAATAAATGCATTGCAGATTTGTGAAGTGAAGAGAAGAAAAGTTGACACAGAGAACTTAGCTGAAGAAGTTAAGTCAAGGAAAACCTTGAAGGATCAAAGTCTTATCATAGAAGAGGAGGAGACATTGTTGTCTTATTTGGATAAACTGAGTGCTGGAGAAAATTGTGTAAGGCAGAAAGGAATTCTACAAACCTATGATGAAGTTGCCAAGCATAGCCAAGAAGCTACAGTCCAAGAAGTATTCTTTAATGAGAAAGAAATCAGAGATGTTGAGGAATAATTTCTCAATAACTTAGTGAACTATTAGAATAGTTCAGAGAAGCATGAAGATCTGATCACTGAGGCTTCAAATGAAGAGCCTTGTATTTTTGAAACTGACATGTTGTGTATGTTTTCAGGTTTGGCAGGTGATGAACAACAGCTGGGAAATGTGCTTATGCATGTTGATGAAGAATTGAGATTACTGGAAGAGATGGCTGAAACAGAAAGATATTTTAAACATGTATTTACTAATTTTGAGAATGATGGTATTGATAGGGAAATTGTCATGATTAAAGAAGTTGAAGATAAGAAATGAAAGTTTGTGATGATAACCAGAATGAAGTATCTTCAGTAGAGAATCAAAATGAAAGCATTATGGAAATTGTGAAGGAATATATGATGATGATGACAGATACAGAAGTTTAGGAATTCTGTGATTTTAAAGTGGATTACTTTTATGAATTTGTAAACCATGAAGAAGCTTTAGAAAACCAGAATTTTGTTTCTGTTGTAGGTAAAGATGAAACAACATCATTTTATTGCAATGGTATAAGTATAGAAGATGAAAGGATACTTCATAATGATATTCTCCAAGAAATTCTAGCTATTGAATTGTTGAATGATGGTCTTGGTAGAATAAGGAACACTGTGTAATGCAAAAGAAAGTAATGAAATGAAAATTGATGATAGTTTCATAACTTTTGCAGAAGGACAGTATAAAGATTTGATGGAAGAATTACCTATGAAGATTGAAAACCATAGTTCTTTTGAATTTGAAAATTGTGATGGAAATTTCATTTTATACAGGAAGGAGGAGTCATATGCAAATGACATGCTTATTGAATATGAAGGAAATTGTATTTTTATGGAAAAGTTATTAAGTGAACCTGATAAGATAAAGAGAAAGATTATCTTTAATGATAATGAAAGGGAAGCTATAGAGTACAAACAACAGTTTGTAAATGACAGAGGGAAAGAAGAATTGAATAGAAATCCATAATTTCTATGGTAAGGGAGAATGTACAGCAGGCAGATGTCAGTAGAATTTGGCTGAGAACAAATTGTAAAGAGGAAGTTGAGAAAGTGTGGAAGATGAAGTTAGTTAAGAAGAGGGACAACAAGGAAGAGAAATTAACAAAAGAAATTTGTATCAGCAAGGGAGGTGGACAGCAACAACATAATATTTGGAATCGTGGAAAAACAGAAGTGACAGTGGCAGAAGAATTGAATCAACAGCATGATGAAAGTGATGACTAGTTACAAAGTAAAGTTTGGGATATTGGATGATCAGTAGAAGAAACACATAACCAGGAGGTCATGAAAACTTTCAACTTTGGGAGTTTGATGCAGGAGCATTTAGACCTAGTCAGAAATGTGATGGTATGATCACATGTTGTGACGAACAAAGGGTTGGAAGAGAAGATATTAGTTAATTTTATTAATTTAAATTTATGAGTGTTTTAATTGTTGTCAAAATATGAGGAAAAATGGTATAGTGGTTGATTGAGCCTCCCTATGTGGAGATCATGCCAAGCAATTAGATTATTTGGTTTGAATAGGATGTGAGGGATTTGAAAGCTTAAATTAGCATTTGGTTGAGAAAAGAGTGGAGTAAAGAGATTCTTTAGGAAAGAGTGAGAGATTTCTGGATCTGAACTAAGTTTGGTTCATGAATCCATTCTTGTATAAATTATGATATTTTTGCATAATTAGAGAGGTTAGATAGAAGTTAGTCATGAATTAGATTCAGATGGGAAGATAGGATGAATGAGCGAGAGGAGAACTGAAACAGTCCTTGTGAATATTATAATACTAAATAGTGTGGATTGTGTATATTATGGGTGAGAATTTGTATCTGTATGGGTTTTAATAACATTATGGTGCATTAACTGTGAAAACAAGAAATAGTGTGGAATCATGTATTGAAAGGATCATGAATGTCTAATGGGATTTCCTTTACGAAATCCATATTTAAATTAGTTAATAAACCCTGTGTAAATGCATGTAGAGATTGGGAATTCACGTTGAATTGACAGAAGGACCAGCAGAAGCAAACATAGTTGAGTTTGGCTTATAACTTAGAGTTCTATTGTTCTATGTGATTGCATTTAAATATTTCTTTGCCGTGTATATTTTCCTGCAGAACAAATTAAGCATTCTTCTCTATTTTTATGCTTTAAGTTATAAATCATAGTAATCAAAGGTAATCAAAGTCCTTATTGTTAATAACTGTGACTGAGCCCACATCAAATCCCAGTCGTCAATATAGGTCCAAACAACGGTGTGATATCACACCGACCATTGGATTATCTCGCATCCCAATATTTATTTTCCAGTGGATGGACCTTAGGCCTTAAGGGAATGCAATGTCTGATCGACAATTTATCGCATCGTAGTAATTCATTTTTATGTGACAAGACCATAGAGCTTAAGACCATGCAATGTGTGATCGCTAATCCATCACATCACAAATATTTCATGGTATGTGAATGGGCCTCAAGCATTAAGAAAGTGCGATAGTGATATCAGTTGTGGAACAGAAAAGAGGGGATCAGAGCAGCACAATGGAAGGCCTAAACATAAAGAGAAAAGTTAAATGTGAGGCCGATTGTTGATAATGTTCGAAACAATTGACCTCCTACATCATTTCATACCAAGTGAGAAAGCGCTCATTGGTGGTTTGTAAGGTCATGTCTTTGTTAAATCATTGATTGAATGTATAGACGGGTTTCCTAATGTTTTGGATGCGATAGTTTGATGGGGGTTTTGTAATGGAAATTTGGTTTTGAAAAGCGCTTCCAATGCTAATGTGGCCTTAGCTCATAGGTCCACATGGGGTATGTAAGAGATGTCAATTAGCTAGCATCAAGAAAGTGCAGCTAGTCACAACATTGCAAGATAGGGAGTTGCACTGGTATATTAAGAACAATATGACTCACCCAGTTGCGACGTTGAAAGACACAAAAGATGCAATGAATAATGAATTTAAGAAGCCTAAGTCTCAAGCCCGGTTTGTAACTGAGGTCAAAGAAATTAAGAAGAAGGTGAATGAATTTGCATGGGATTTTTATCCAAGGTTGAAATGTCAGCTATAACAAGCTAATCTACAAATCTGAGACGAGTAGCATAAGGATCAGTATATTGCTGCGCTGTTACCTCATTTGAGATCACCATTGTCACAACAAAAGCTTAGAATGCAGCTTGAAGCACTGGAAATTTATATGAAGTTGGAGGCTTCACCTATTCAGGATACAAATTTGGGAGTACATTAGATTCAGTCATAGTTTGCTAGCCTGCATATGGAGTTGTAGGATATGAAAAAGGGGAAAGAGGTCCAAAGTGAGACCTGTGCGGAAGTATGGTGCTTAAAGTGCAAAGGCTAGGGTCAAAATAAGGACCATTGCCTGGTGTATCAGAACTACCTAATTGGGGGAGGTCTTGTCCCCCTGAAGCTGGAAAATACTGTTGGTACAAGCACTGGTGTAGTTCCATGGTGTGTTATCTGCCAAATAATGAAAAAAATTTGAAGGACCAAGAAGTAAGTATCTGAAGTACCTGAAAACTTGGATTAAAATGGTATTGTGTAAGAAATGGGTTATGCCATTTAATTAATGTTTATACGTGACTTGACGGGAACTACGCGAATTGGAAAGCCATTAAAAAGACATCCAGGTTTAGCAGCCTGAAAGCAGTGTTCAGGTTCAGCAGCCTGAACCCAGTGATCAGCTTGCTCATTTCAGCTATGAAGAGGAGGAGGAAAATACAGAAAATTTTGATTTCAGCGAAGGAACTTTACCTTTTTGTTTTGAATCTTTTCAATTCATTAAGGATAATTATCATGCAGTTAATAATCAAGTGTCAGCATGCTTTGATACTAACCATCTAGAGGAGAGTCAAATCCTTGCTTATAATGCATCACCTCTAGATTTGCAGCCCCAAAGTGCCATTGAATATCAGATTGAGGAAGACTTAGAAGCAGCAACATATGATCAACAAATCCAAGTTGATTCCCTGCTGCTTTGTTTTGAATCTTCTGAGTTATCTAAAGAAAGGGAGGAGCAGCATGTGCAAATCTGTCAAGTTCCTTCTGAGCCTGTATGTAATAAATTGCATGAATCATTCCAGGTTCTGTATAATCCATCTGCAGACAGGCTGAGTGATGAAATAAATCTGTGCTCTTCTCCATTAGCAAGCTGTAAGTCTCAAAATCAAGATGCTAGCGATTTCCCAATTCCAAGGCATGATAGCTATCCAAAGCATTTGTACAGTTGTTTAATTCCGCCCAAGAATCATGTATATATTTTGCAAGACCCTTTTGTACAGTTTCTTGATTTAACAAAGGAGATCAACAATTCTCGTTTCTTCTCAAAAGTTAACACAGCTACATCAGATTGCAAGATCTCCATTTCAAGCACCAACAAGCACAAGCACCAAAGCTCATTGATGTATATCGTGCTTAAGTGGCTGCATTGGCTGTTTCATTTCACCTAACCAGCAAAGAAAGTGTTGATTAGAGTAAGGCCCTAAGCTCTTCAACTCTGTTGTCATATATATAAATAAAGCAACCAGCAAAGCGAAGTTTTTTAGTTTACAGCAAATAGTTGAAGATAAGGCCATCTGACTTGCTGTTCTTGACTTTTCACAAGGAAAAGCCATCCCCAAGTGGAGCCACTGTTAGCCTCCTATTATAATAGGTTTCATATTTCATGATTGACAGTGGAAGTGCCAAAAATGTTCATCTTTTCCATGCTACAAAAGTTCCATTTTTGAAGGATTTCACAGTTAAGGGAAGGCCAAACAGCTTAATATTGGCATCCCTAGGTTTAAATTTCTTGTTTTTAGAGATAGAGAATAAAGATCTATCCAAACTGTTTAATCTTGGCAGATTATTAGATAGGTAGAGAAGCAAGGGTGCTCAGCTGCTTAATCTGAGCCCCTCAATGAAATAAGGGTAGATTTATATAGGAGGATACTCAAAAGAAAAGTTGAAAAGCTGGGTTTGCTAGTTCAAGTGCACCCAAACCAAAAAGAAGAGAAAATGCTAGGTAAGTAGGCCGAGTAGGTAGTTTTTGAGGTTGCAGAATGAATAAGTGTGATCAATTTTGTATTTCAAAGTGTTATTTTACTTCAGATCACAAGTGCAAGGCAATTTTCACTTGGAGCAACTCAAGCGAGGCATGATTAACTTCCCTTTCTTCCTTTGCCTCAAATCATTCACTAATTTCCCCTAAGAGATGTTAATATCTGCTTAATATCTCCAAGATTCATCATATTCCATAACATTTGCCTAAGTAAAGATCTGCTTTACTTAAGAATGCTTATATTTCTTCCAAAGTCCTATTTCCCCTTTATAGCCTAATATTTCTACCCTTAGCGCTTTTCTGATCAAAATCCATATTAACTTCTAACTCTATTATGTAAATCCCCGTCTATTTCCCCTTCCCCTTACTAAAATATGTGTAAAATCCCCCTATTTATGTATCCCCTCCCTTTGGTTGAAAAATAACCATAAATATCCCTGGGAATTATTAAGTTTACTTGAAACTTAGTAAGAACCCTCATTTTGCCTCTTTAACCATCTCCCTATGCATTCATACCCCTTCCGATGCATTAACAACCCCTTCAAATGCATCAAAGTCCACCTCCGATCTCATATTTTCCCTTCTGACTCCATAAAAACCCTCTTTTTATGTTATTGGAACCCTTCCGATCATGCAAAAACCCCTCCGATGCCATATTTCCTTCCTCCGATCGCAAGTGGCCCTTTGCCGACTCATAAGGCATGCCTCCGATTGCATTCCCCCCCCCCCGACGCGATATCACTGTCGGAGGTGGCAGTCACAAGTATTGGCCCCTTTATATATTCCTCCGATCCATTTCCCCCGATGCGATTATCGCAATCGGCGTATCGCAACATTATATGCCCCCATATATATGCCCCAGTTCATTCCTCATGCTCCGATGCGATATCGCTATCGCATCCGAAGCGATATCGCTATCGGGAGGCCTTTCCATCGCATATTCCATATGTTTCCATATATCTCCGCTTTACCGCATATTTCACTTTTACCGCAATTCATTGCCTTTACCGCAAATCCATGCTTTTCCACCATTTTCCCCTTTATCGCTAATCCATCGCAAAATATGCATATATCGCTTATCGTTGTCGCAATTATATAAAGGCCCGCACCCCATGCCCTCCGCCGACGCGATATTGCGATCGCGCGACCACCGTCCGATCACCCCGCCCATCCAACGGCCCAGATCATGTCGCATCGCTCCCATTTCGGCGGTTGCATATATATATAAAGCCCCACCCCCATGTCCCCGCCGATAGCGAAACACCGATTTAATCGCAGCCACCCATTCGGGCCCTTAGATCAATGGTCCTCATTAACTCGCGGCCCCATATATCGCATCGCATCAGGAGGGGCCTTTAAACTCTTACCTGTGAGCTCCGATATTCTGGAGCCAAAATACTATAAAGTGGAGCTTAATGGGTGTCGGGTCCGCAAGGGATTGGCACTATATGCTCCATAATCGGATCCGAAAAATTATAAAGAATAGTTTGAAGGGGGCATCAGGTCCGTAGACCCATTTCATTATAAACCCACCGATAAGGGACCACCGATAGGCCGGACCCGATATCCATAAAAAGAAAGCCTATAGTGCGTCGGGTCCGCGGGGTTCTTCGCATATTGGAGGCTTTTTGGTTTGGAGATCCACCGATTGCGATATTGTGACTTCGTCGCAGTCGTTGGATCCGCTTTCGCGCGATCCAACGGCCTAGATCTATTTTGAGCTACAGTATCGCTCCCACCTCTGTTTTTTATGAATTTCACGTATAGTATGGTCTTTTGCCTTATAAAGGCAGAAAGGCTATTTCTTCATTATTTTTGTTCGGCGCCCGCACGCACTCCATCTTCAAAGGGAAATATGGCCATTCCTCGGCCATTTTTTATCGCTCCAGCCCAGATTTGCTCCGGACAACAAGCACGGTCCCAGCACAAGCTACTAGTCCACAAATCCTCCACTATTAGGCAGTATTTCTCCTTTTTGATAATATTTTGATCAGCCAGCGCTGAAACATTCCCAAAGGCCACAGAAAGCCCAGCAGCAATCAAATCTCGCTATAAAGTGGCAGGCAAGGGAGATTTTGCAGTTAAAGTGTATCAGAGTAGCGGCAAAGAGTATCAGATTAAACAATATCAGTGGAGGACTTAATGCCAAAACAGATAAACATTAAAGAGCCTTCAGCAAAGTCAAAGAGTATCAGTGGAGAGTTTAAAAGCCATTAAGGCTCACCAGATCAAAGTTTAATGCATTAAACCCACATGGGAGCAGTACTTCAGAAACCAAAGCACAGTTACGGCAAGATGGCCAGCGCAGAGCTCAAAGGACACCTCAAAGCCTCATTTTTGATGCTGATGCCTCCAGTGTAGCTCAAAGTAGATATTTGTTGCATTTATTTCAGTAGATGTTAGGTTAATCGTAGTTACTTCCTCAGATCTTTTATGATCTGATTTGTAGATATTTTTCTTATAAATACTTGCCCAAACAATGTTTTAAGGGTTGGTTGGTTGATTGGTTAAGTCATTCTAGACTTGCTCTGTAAGCCTGAGAACTTCTATGAACAAAGATTGCTGGAATGTTTTCTTATGAACTGGCTGGTTGTGGTTTGAATGGCTGAAGAGAAAAATATGGAATTCTCGTGCTTCCTCATGGTTCAATAAGTCTTTCTTACCTCTGTTTTTAGGTTCTATGTGTCTATATCATCTATGTATCATTATCTAAGTTGCAGAAAGAAAGAATAGGTTAGATGTTACTTAACTGTACTATGTGCTCAATTTCTATGATTTTTCTATGTTTTCTTCTGAATTAGTCATGGATATGAATACTTTATTGATCATGTTTAAGCTAGTTCTCTCATTTCTGAATGCTGTTTAGGAATCCTTCATTGCTCCTACATAGTCTTCATTCACTTTCCCTCTGTTGGCTGAATGAAAGATCCTTCATTGCCTTTCATTCCCTGACCTCCATTTCATCTCATTTCCAGCATTAAAGATTGTTCTATGTGTAGCTATCCTGCTCTGTATTCCTCTCTTCTACCAAAGAAAACACACCCAGCAGTTCACATTCATTGACTCCATGCCCAATGGTCTGAACTTCTCACACTTTGCATGCCAACTCTGTCTGAAAACATCAACCATCCCACCAAATTTAAGACAAAACTCTGCACTTCATAACTAGCCTAAAATTACCCCAAAAAAAAGCTAAATCATAAAGAGAGAGCCCTCTCTGATTGCAGGTAGGCTAGGACCTGCAATCCAAAAGATTGGTTTTGGTTACCCCGGCCGTATTCCCTTAGGAGTCAAAGGGAACAACCTGAGTGATAACATCATTGGCGACTCCATTGGGGAACTGAATCATTTGATTATCACTGCAAATCTAAAGACTTAATCAGTTACTTGACTCAAATACAATCGTTTTTGAAAGAATCCCAAAAAAAATCAAAATAATCATAAAATCTCAAAAAATATTGTTTTCTGGAGAAAGTCGACCTTTTCTACAGGATTATTTCACGTTTAGATCTGATTTGTGACGGTGGACAGAGATCAGACACTTCAAAGTTAATTCATCCACCTGGCGACTCCACATCATTTTCATAATAAAGACTCCACTGGAGAAATGAACCCGAAAGAACTGTATGAGCAGATCAGGCTTTTGACCTGGATTGTCATCCAAGAGATTATGTTCTTTCTCATCCATAATATTTTGCTATGTATATTGTATTGTAGAGATAATTTTTATAATTTTCCTTTGAAAAATGTTGTTGAAAAGTCTCCTTGCACATCTGAACAGCAGTCTTCTAATTCCGTTGAAGATCATCATACACCCAAGGAGAAACCAAAAATCGAGCCCAATCTTCCAATCCTTGTACATATTCCCATGCCTCGTAAAGTTCCTGATAGATATAAGCCGCTCATTTTGCCTCCCACGCTCAATCCTTTACCTAGAAATCATCCTGAGTATCTCCCAAGATTTGATGGAGAGAATGGTGTTACTGCTCAAAAGCATATCCAGGCTTTTGAAGATTATCTTAACATTTTTGAAGTAGAAGACGAGGATGTTAGTATTAGGCTTTTCGCCCTTTCTTTGCAAAGCGAAGTTAGGACTTGGTTCAAGACCTTGCCTGAGGCTAGCATTTCTAATCTTGAGCAGTTACTCAAACTCTTCCTTGATAGATGGATGATCAAAGTCAATCTCCTCATGCTTATTGAAGAATATAATCAGTTAAAAAGGCTTCCAGATGAAACAGTTCAGCAATTTTCTGACCGATTCAATCAAGTTTATCATTCTATGCCATTGAATATAAGACCTCCCCCAGATTTAGCTCTATTGCATTATCCAAGAGCTTTTGATCCAGAGATTGAATTTCGTCTGAGAGAAAGAAGCTCGTCCACTATGAAACAGATGCAGGACATAGCAGTGGACGTAGAGGTCAATCTGAAGATTAGAGCTGAGATGCGGAAAGCAGAGGAAAAGGAAAGACTTCATAGTTTGTTACAGAAAACAGAGGAAATGATGCAGAAGGTCACACTGAGAGTTGAAAGTCTAGAGCGCCAGAACACATCTGTTTTGCAAAGGGAAGAAATTGATATTCACGAGCCTATTTCCCCCAAATCAGATGACATATTCATAGAGCAATATATGGATGAATCTCCCAATCTATTGTGTGAATATGATAGCTTTTCTCCTTTCAGCTGTTTGCCCAAATATGATCTATATGATGAAGATTATGCGCCTCAAATCCATATTAACCTTCCAGAGGAATCAGGGCCTATTTTGGCAGAAAGCAGTGTTCAGGTTCAGCAGCCTGAACCCAGTGATCAACTTGCTCATTTCAGCTATGAAGAGGAGGAGGAAAATGCAGAAAATTTTGATTTCAGCGAAGGAACTTTACCTTTTTGTTTTGAATCTTTTCAGTTTATTAGGGAGAATTATCATGCAGTTAATAATCAAGTGTTAGCATGCTTTGATACTGACCATCTAGAGGAGAGTCAAATCCTTGCTTATAATGCATCACCTCTAGATTTGCAGCCCCAAAGTGCCATTGAATATCAGATTGAGGAAGACTTAGAAGCAGCAACATATGATCAACAAATCCAAGTTGATTCCCTGCTGCTTTGTTTTGAATCTTCTGAGTTATCTAAAGAAAGGGAGGAGCAGCATGTGCAAATCTGTCAAGTTCCTTCTCAGCCTGTATGTAATAAATTGCATGAATCATTCCAGGTTCTGTATAATCCATCTGCAGACAGACTGAGTGATGAAATAAATCAGTGCTCTTCTCCATTAGCAGGCTGTAAGGCTCAATATCAAGATGCTAGCGATTTCCCAATTCCAAGGCATGATAGCTATCCAAAGCATTTTTTACAATCATTTAATTCCGCCCAAGAATCATGTATATATTTTGCAGGACCCTTTTGTACAGTTTCTTGATTCAGCAAAGGAGATCAGCAATTCCCGTTTCTTCTCAAAAGTTAACACAGCTACATCAGATTGCAAGATCTCCATTTCAAGCACCAACAAGCACAAGCAGCAAAGCTCACTGATGTATATCATGCTTAATTGGCTGCATTGGCTATTTCATTTCACCTAACCAGCAAAGAAAGTGTTGATTAGAGTGAGTAGGTAGGATTTCAGTTTTCTGTTTGGATAGCAAGCTTGCTGCAATTGAAGCCTGAAGTGAAGGTCCTAAGCTCTTCAAGTCTGTTGTCATATATATAAATAAAGAAACCAGCAAAGCGAAGTTTTTCAGTTTATAGCAAATAGTTGAAGATAAGGCCATCTGACCTGTTGTTCTTGACTTTTCACAAGGAAAAGCCATCCCCAAGTGGAGCCACTGTTAGCCTCCTATTATAATAGGTTTCATATTTCATGATTGACAGTGGAAGTGCCAAAAATGTTCATCTTTTCCATGCTGCAAAAGTTCCATTTTTGAAGGATTTCATAGTTAAGGGAAGGCCAAACAGCATAATCTTGGCTTCCTTAGGTTTAAATTTCTTGTTTTTAGAGATAGAGAATAAAGATCTGTCCAAACTGTTTAATCTTGGCAGATTATTAGATAGGTAGAGAAGCAAGGGTGCTCAACTGCTTAATCTAAGCCCCTGGATGAAATAAGGGTAGATTTAGATAGGAGGATAGTCAAAAGAAAGGTTGAAAAGATGAGTTTGCTAGTTCAAGTGCACCCAAACCAAAAAGAAGAGAAAATGCTAGGTAAGTAGGCCGAGTAGGTAGCTTTTGAGGTTGCAGAATGAATAAGTGTGATCAATTTTGTATTTCAAAGTTTTATTTTACTTCAGATCACAAGTGCAAGGCAATTTTCACTTGGAGCAGCTCAAGCAAGGCATGATTAACTTCCCTTTCTTCCTTTCCGTCAAAACATTCACTAATTTCTGCTAAGAGATGTTAAGATCTGCTTAATATCTCCAAGATTCATCATATTCCATAACATTTGCCTAAGTAAAGATCTGCTTTACTTAAGGATGCTTATATTTCTTCCAAAGTCCTATTTCCCCTTTATAGCCTAAGATTTCTACCCTTAGCACTTTTCTGATCAAAATCTATATTAACTTCTAACTCTATTATGTAAATCCTCGTCTATTTCCCCTTCCCCTTACTAAAATATGTGTAAAATCCCCCTATTTATGTATCCCCTCCCTTTGGTTGAAAAATAACCATAAATATCCCTTGGGAATTATTAAGTTTACTGGAAACTGAGTAAGAACCCTCATTTTGCCTCTTTAACCATCTCCCTATGCATTCAGACCCCATCTGATGCATTAACAATCCCTTCAAATGCATCAAAGTCCACCTCCGATCTCATATTTTCCCTTCCGACTCCATAAAAACCCTCTTTTTATGTTATCGAAACCCTTCCGATCATGCAAAAACCCCTCCGATGCCATATTTCCTTCCTCCAATTGCAAGTGGCCCTTTGCTGACTCATAAGGCATGCCTCCAATTGCATTCCCCCCCCCTCCGACGCGATATCATTGTCAGAGGTGGCAGTCACAAGTATTGGCCCCTTTATATATTCCTCTGATCCATTTCCCTCGATGCCATTATCGCAGTCGGCATATCGCAGCATTAAATGCCCCCATATATATGCCCCAGTTCATTCCTCATGCTCCGATGCGATATCGCTATCGCATCCGAAGCGATATCGCTATCGGGAGGCCTTTCCATTGCATATTCCATATGTTTCCATGTATCTCCTCTTTACAGCATATTTCACTTTTACCGCAATTCATTGCCTTTACCGCAAATCCATGCTTTTCCACCATTTTCAGTTTTATCACTAATCCATCGCAAAATATGCATATATTGCTTATCGCTGTCGCAATTATATAAAGGCCCGCACCCCATGCCCTCCGCCAACGCGATATTGCGATCGCGCCACCACCATCCGATCACCCTGCCGATCCAACAGCCCAGGTCATGTCGCATCACTCCCATTTCGGTGGTCGCATATATATAAAGCCCCGCCCCCATGTCCACGCCGATAGCGAAACGTTGATTTAATCGCAGCCGCCCATTCGGGCCCTCAGATCAACGGTCCTCATTAAGTCGCGGCCCCATATATCGCATCACATCGGGAGGGGCCTTTAAACTCTTATCTATGAGCTCCAATATTACAGAGCCGAAATACTATAAAGTGGAGCTTAGTGGGTGTCGGGTCCGCAAGGGATTGGCACTGTACGCTCCATAACCGGATCCAAAAAATTATAAAGAATAGTTTGAAGGGGGCATCGGGTCCACAGACCCATTTCATTATAAACCCGCCGATAAGGGACCGCCGATAGGCCAGACCTGATATCCATAAATAGAAAGCCTATAGTGCATCGGGTCCGCGGGGTTCATCGCATATTGGAGGCTTTTTGGTTTGGAGATCTACCGATTGCGATATTGTGACTTCATCACAGCCGTTGGATCTGCTTTCGCGTGATCCAACGGCCCAGATCTATTTTGAGCTACAGTATCGCTCCCGCCTCTGTTTTTTATGAATTTCACGTATAATATGGTCTTTTGCCTTATAAAGGCAGAAAGGCTATTTCTTCATGATTTTTGTTCGGCGCCCGTGCGCGCTCCATCTTCAAAGGGAAATATGGCCATTCCTCGGCCATTTTTTATCGCTTCAGCCCAGATTTGCTCCGGACAACGAGCACGGTCCCAACACAAGCTACCAGTCCACAAATCCTCCGCCATTAGGCAGTATTTCTCCTTTTTGATAATATTTTGATCGGCCAGCGCCGAAACATTCCCAAAGGCCACAGAAAGCCCAGCAGCAGTCAAATCTCGCCATAAAGTGGCAGGCAAGGGCGATTTTGCAGTTAAAGTGTATCAGAGTAGCGGCAAAGAGTATCAGATTAAAGAATATCAGTGGAGGACTTAATGCCAAAACAGATAAACATTAAAGAGCCTCCAGCAAAGTCAAAGAGTATCAGTGGAGAGTTTAAAAGCCATTAAGGCTCACCAGATCAGAGTTTAATGCATTAAAGCCACATGAGAGCAGTACTGCAGAAACCAAAGCACAGTTATGGCAAGATGGCCAGCGCAGAGCTCAAAGGACACCTCAAAGCCTCATTTTTGATGCTGCTGCCTCCAGCGCAGCTCAAAGTAGATATTTGTTGCATTTATTTCAGTAGATGTTAGGTTAATCGCAGATATTTCCTCAAATATTTTATGATCCGATTTGTAGGTATTTTTCTTATAAATACCTGCCTAAACAATGTTTTAAGGGTTGGTTGGTTGATTGGTTAAGTCATTCTAGGCTTGCGTTGTAAGCCTAAGAACTTCTATGAACAAAGATTGCTGGAATGTTTACTTATGAACTGGCTGGTTGTGGTTTTAATGGCTGAAGAGAAAAATATGGAATTCTCATGCTTCCTCATGGTTCAATAAGTCTTTCTTACCTCTGTTTTTAGGTTCTATGTGTCTATATCATCTATGTATCATGATCTAAGTTGCAGAAAGAAAGAATAGGTCAGATGTTACTTAACTGTACTCTATGCTCAATTTCTGTGATTTTTCTATGTTTTCTTTTGAATTAGTCATGGATATGAATACTTTATTGATCATGTTTAAGCTAGTTCTCTCATTTCTGAATGTTGTTTAGGAATCCTTCACTGCTCCTACATAGTCTTCATTCACTTTCCCTCTATTGGCTGAATGAAAGATCCTTCATTGCCTTTCATTCCCTGACCTCCATTTCATCTCATTTCCAGCATTAAATATTGTTCTATGTGTAGCTATCCTGCTCTATATTCCTCTCTTCTACCAAAGAAAACACACCCAGCAGTTCACATTCATTGACTCCATGCCCAATGGTCTGAACTTCTCACACTTTGCATGCCAACTCTGTCTGGAAACATCAACCATCCCACCAAATCTAAAACAAAACTCTGCACTTCATAACTAGCCTAAAATCACCCCAAAACAAAGCTAAATCATAA
This sequence comes from Pinus tabuliformis, assembly GCA_031772625.1. Classification (NCBI taxonomy): domain Eukaryota; kingdom Viridiplantae; phylum Streptophyta; class Pinopsida; order Pinales; family Pinaceae; genus Pinus; species Pinus tabuliformis. The sequence continues at coordinate 76,369,336 of CM062805.1, forward strand.
AGAGAGAGCCCTCTCTAATTGCAGGTAGGCTAGGACCTGCAATCCAAAGATTGGTTTGTGGTTACCTCGGTCGTATTCCCTTAGGAGTCAAAGGGAACAACCTAAGTGATAACAGAAGGAATCTAATCAAAGATTCATATCCACTATTGACCAAAAGCAAAAGGAATTAGAAACATCTTCAATAGAAATAATCAGGCTCGGGATTGAAAATGAGAAGCAGAAGGAACAGATACAGGTTCTCAACAGAGAAGTAGAGACGACCACTCTTCTCAAGCAACAGGTTGAGGAGGCAGAAAAAAGAAGGAATATCTTGAAAGGATGGTTTCAAGAAGATCTTGCTCAAAAGTAAGAAGAACTATATGCAACCCATGATGAGATCAACAAACTCAAGGGATCACAAAAAGAACATTTACAAGATAAGATAAATGAAGAAGCAAAAATCAAGGAAATTAAAGATGGTAAAGCTCTAGTTGATGAAGGTACAAGCTCCACAGCTTCGTAGGATGATTCTAAGAAGGAAGTTGATCAAAGTGAAAAGCCAAATAAGAATGTTGCAACTCCAAAGAACAAGACCAAAGAAATCAAGAACAAAGGACCACAACAAACTACAACACCACCTCCAAAGAAGAATGAAAAATCTTCCAGGTATGTTTGTTTATTTAATGTTTATTGCTTATTATGCACTAACTATGGACATATCGCTAGGGATTTTGAAGTTTTTGATAGGTACAATCATTATCTACAAAACCCCAGAAGAAAGTTTGGAGGATCACGAGATAGGTTCCACGATGATTTTGTCAGAAGAGAAAACATGCTAGATGGGCCAAATATTGAATGTTTCAAATGCCATAACTACGTCCATAGCGCTCACGGTTGCAGATATCAGATGGAATCGCCTATGGACAACATTGAATGCTTCAAGTGTCATAACTATTGGCACATGGCTCGATATTGTAGGAATAAGAAGGTTTGGAAAAGGAAACAAGTACAGGAAGACAAAGCAGATAACAATGTTTCAGTAGTTATACTTTTAGGATTTGTAAAAGAAAAATGTCATGACGAATTAGCAGTTGCTTCAGATAATGACTCAAGTGAGGATGGCCTATTAGGTGACTCACTATTTTGAACTATCTAGCTTGTTGACTCCTTAATGTTTGTATAGGAGGAGTCTATGTAGTAGTATATGGCACAAGTCTATGATTGACAGGAAGGTAATTTGAACAATATGGTAGTTTTATTAAAGGTTCAAGGGGAGCAAAACAGTTGAAGGATTACAGGTTACTAGGAACAAGACAAGATTAGTCTGCATTTAAGGATATGCATAGGTTAAAGGAATCAATTTTGAAGAAACATTTTCACCAGTTTCCAGAATGGAAGCCATCCCGATGTTTCTGACCTATGCATGTTCAAGAAAAATAGAAGTCTACCAAATGGATGTTAAGTCAACATTTCTCAATGGCAAATTAGAAGAAGAAATTTACATCGAACAACCTGAAGGTTTTCTACTATCATAAAAAGAAGAGTATGTTTGTAGGTTAAAGAGAGCTCTATATTGTCTCAACCAGGCTCCCAGAGCATGGTATGCTTGTCTTGATGGATATCTACATCAACAAGGGTTCAATAAAGGTACCGCTGATAGAAATATTCATGTACAAATAGATAAAGATAATTCAACAATCGCTAAGGTACATGTGGATGATATAATCTTTGGTAGCAATGATGATTGACTAAGTAAGAACTTTGCTAAAAAGATGCAAAGTGAGTTTGAGATGTCATTAATCGGTGAGTTGACATACTTCTTAGGGCTTAAAATATCTCAGTAAGAGAAAGGAATATTTATATTTCAAGCCAAGTACATCAAGGAAATGCTCAAGAAATTCAAAAGGGAAGATTGCAAACCTGTCCTTACTCCGATGGTAACAGGTTGCAAATTGAGCATAGACAACTCATCTAAGGATGTCGATTAGAGGTTGTATAGATATATGATTGGTAGTATTCTATATGTAACAGCCTCCCGATCAGATGTTATGAAAGTAGTTGGACAAGTAGCAAGATTCCAAGTAGCACCAAAAGAATCAGATATTATTGTCGTCATAAGAATTCTTCGATATCTAAAGGGAATAAAAGGATATGGCTTGTGGTATCCCAAGGGAAACAATCTCATTATTCAAGCCTTTACAGATGCAGATTGGGCAGGAAGTGTTGATTATCATAAGAGTACTAGTGGAGCATAATTATATCTAGGTGGTTGTCTTGTATCATGGTTGAGAAAAAAGAAAACCTCAATCTCGTTATCTACAGTGGAAGTAGAATACATTGTAGTGGCAACTTGTTGTACTCAAGTACTTTGGATGAAACAAACTTTGCAAGATCTTCAAGTACAATTCAGTGAGCCTATTCCCATATTCTGTGATAACACGAGTGCCATCAGCATCTCCAAGAATCCTGTCATGCATTCAAAAACAAAACACATTCTGATCAAATATCATTTCGTTAGAGAACAAGTCACTGAAAAGAATATCAAACTTGAATATGTTGCAACAAAAGGACAAATCGTTGATATATTCACCAAACATTTACCTCGTGAAGCATTTTTATATCTTTGTCAAAAGCTTGGGATTCTCCCAAGTTCTCATTAGATTTTCCTTATTCAGAAAATAAAGGGGAAGTGGAGGTGTTTACAGGTCCGCAGGATGGTTTTGGGTCAAGGGGAGTTACCCTTTGCCATTGATGTCAAAGGGGGAGAGAAGGTAATAGGAAGAGGTGCCCTGATCGTATGGGGAGTACTTGCGTTGCCATCAATTCCAAAGGGGGTGATTGTTGATCTAAAGATGATCTGAGGTTGTCATTGATGTCATCCCAAGTAGCACCAAGGATGACCCTGAACTTCCATGGCACATTGCGCATCATCATTCATGGTTTCTTGTCTCATAACCATTATAGGAATATGTTGTAGCGGCTACAACCACCCTCCAAAATTTTTCCTTAGCCTGTTTGGAGCCTCCCTACCAACCTTACATAGCATTGTGTGTTGCTTCATCAAGTACTCAAGCTTCAGGTGTTTTCCACGCACAAAGATAGACTCTTGATCATAGTTGATCCATTCCCCTCATAAGTTTCTCACCCAGACATGGCCCAATTGCAGGATGAGAAACTTCCCCTTCAAAATTGTGCATTTATGGAGGGAAACTAGCCTTCCCTCCAGGAATTGTGAAATCCTCTCTAACAACTTGTTGGGCTCCAGGATTATGCAATCTTTCCAGGAAACCCTCCCAGCAAGGATTTGCACAAATTTTCCCAACAGCAAGTTGTTCAGCCCAGGATTTGTGCAAATCTAGGTAGAAGTCAGCTTCTCTACCCAGAAATTGTGCAAACCTCCTAGGCAGTCAACCCAGCTCCCAGCCAGGAATGCACATTTTTCCCAAGCAGTTGAGCACTTGCATGCATGAAGAGTCTGGTTGACCAGTTTCACTCGGGACAGAGGAAACTTGACTTGCATGCATGCATGACTTAATCTTCCCAGAATAGAAAGAGACAACATGCAAAAGTAATCCCATGATTCAAGGAGCTATTTTTAGCAATTGGGAGTTACATGAAAAGTTGTTTTAGAAGTTTCTCTCCAAGTGTCGCTTTTTCCTTGACTTGTGGCATGTGCATCATGAGACCAAACTTATTTATTCAACACATCAGATCTCATTCATTCACATCGATCTTGGATATCTAACATCCCACAGCACATCCAAGACTCTTCGACACATCTGGCTTAGCTATTCATGGGTAAGTGGCCCCAACTTATCTTTTTCAGCATTTCTATTGCTTTTTGTGTATTTTCTTGTGTGAGTGTTGTTTGCTTGATTTATTTGAACATATTCTTTCATTTACATGTATTCTAGCTTTTCCTAGCTATGTTTTAGTTTTCATTGCTGTTGCATGCATGAAACTATTTTGCATGAACGTTCGCCCAACCGGTGAACTGCCTCACCCACATGCATGTTTATCTTTCTGCTAAACCTTTCATTCATGTTTTGCATGCACTATCAATCACTTCTTCTATCACTTAGCGTCGCCATGGATTTCACTGTCTTAGTTGCTTTCGGTTGCCCATAGGCGTGTTGGGCCAACCTTGGCCCGGGCTCTGCCTTCACCAAGGCTGCATTGCACAATCTGGGGAAGGAAGGCTCACCTTCCTCTCCATATTTGTGCATTCTTGCCCAACAATGGCCTCTGCAAATTTTTTGTGCATTTCTGGAGGACAATAGCTGCTTGGCCCAAGAAATTACGCAAATATGTCCCTGAGCCAGCAGTCCTTCCCAGTTGGGATTGCGTATTGCGTAATCCTAGCAGCCAGCTGCCTTACTGGATTGCACATTTCACAGATCTAGTAGGAAGTCCAGCCTCTCAGACAACCCAGACTACCTTTTGCGCAGTTCTAGAAGCCAGTCACCCAGCCTCCCAGTGAAATTTGTGCAATCTTTCTCATTAGTTTCCCAGGTATGTGTTGTGTCCTTCCCCAGATTTTCTTTGTTTTCACTGACATATTTATTTCCATGCATGCTACTTGTTTATAGATCTTTCAGGTTTTCATTTGTCTCAATGGCTTCCAAGAGAATAGGATCATAGGACACTGATGGTATTATAGCTGGAGTAGTAGTTAAGCAGGTGTTCTCTTGTTTGCCGATCTATGAAGATATGAAGGTGCACCTAGACAAAGACATCAAATTGAAGTGGCAAGAGGTTAATGAAGCATTCATAGGAACTTTTGGGGAAGGCCTCGAAAGTTGTCAGGTGTACGTGAACATTCACAAGTCCGGCTTGTACCAGATTGCATGCAGATACCCCACGTTCCCATTAGCAGACATGATTCACTAGATCGTCTCTCACACTGACCCCGAGACAATGACCTTGAGTAGTGTCAGTGGGATGAAGCTTGCAACCTTTTGGGTATGAGCTTACGATGATATGTATCAGATGTATGAGCCCATGACTGTTATGACCCCTCCATTCAGATTGCCCAACAACAGATCTCACTCTAAAGACATTCTGAAGGATTGGGTAAAGGAGCCAAGTCGCTCCTTTACCCATGGATTGATGAGCCTTGACCCAGGTTTAGAGTTAATTAGCCAAGAAAATCCCTACCCTACTGGCCCTTTCAGCATCAATCCGCAGATCGCAGACTAAAGTCTCACCCGAAGCAATATGGAGGGATACGAGAACCAAGTTTCCACACCCAAAGATGGTGGTGATGTTCATTTTATACCCTAAACCTTCCTTCAAGCAAGGCCAATAAGCCTTTCAGGGCTTATCGATATACTCATCTTAGTCATCCTCTAGATCTCTACAAAGGTCTACGACTGTCCATCACATACCCTAGATAGGCGGATTAGACACTTACGCACTTCTATAACTACCCTTACCTTTGTAATTACCCATATTAGCTTAAATATCAGATAGCTTCCACATGCATTACGACGATATTCGCGTAAACATATATTCTTACTTGCGTTCATATAGGAAAGCAAAGCATATGGATTCGCACATCAATACAACACTAAAACATAAACCACGTATTCATCGTAACATAATCATATGCCTTTATAACAAAAGTAAAATAGATCATACGGAGATAATTCCAAAGTAATTCTCTTTATTTATGCTTCAAATCTTCTTTATAGACTCTAACTACCATGTGCGCATATCTGCAGGGGTTTGCGCACTCAGTTGTAGACTTCTACCCTAGGCCTCTGCGCACACAGCTGCAGAGCCTCTTTCCTATGCTAAGACTCTTCTCTCTTAGCTCTTAGAAACCCATTACATCAATTACTCCAAACATATCAGGTTGTACTAAACTGTCTTAGACTCTTCTAAGACTTCTCTTTTTTTACAATCCCATGGTCCGTGGACAATGGGTAGATCTCCTAAAGTCGACATGACTTACATAAACTAAGGGTAGAAACCCTTTATGACACTTCACATCTTTGCACTCTATGACCACAAAATGTGAAGACTTTACACTTCTTATACAAAACATGGGCTTTCTGCACCAAGACTTGGGATTTTAACCCAAAAATTGATCCTAGGGGACCCGTTCCCAACAGGCCCCCAACACAAAAATGGTGACTTGCCCCTGAGTCACTCTACTGGCATGGAGATCTTGTTGTGAAGACCTCCCAGATCCACTTGTACTACTGCAACTTCGGTGGCACACTGCGTCGCTGCCTGCTTAACATGTTCTACCAGCTGCTTTCTTGTTGGTTTTGTGCTATATGCCTTGATTTGCTGCTGTGTTGCCTATAGATTTGCCAACTTTCCTTCAATGGTGGTCATGAGCACATAGGCTTCATCTAGCCAAGGCCCCAATCTGGCCTTCAGCACTGCCTCCCTGCGTTATGCTGCGTCCACCTATTCCTTCAGTGCCTTTTCTTCCTGTAGCTTTGCCAACCTCTGTGTGATGGTGACGGTGTGTGCCGTCATTCTGACCTCATCGTACCTCTGCTACAATTCCCTCACCTCGATCTCTAATCTCTATAGGTTGGGATCTTCTTGCATACTGGTAACTACTTCAAGCGACTACTCGAAGAGCGTAGTGCAATCCTTCACTGCCACATCTACTATTGCAATGACATCCTTGATAGTGGCCCTGCACTACTCTTTGACCTCTAATGGAGTCGAAGGCTTGGCCTTCAACTGAAGCTCTATGATCTTAAGGTTCAACTCAAACTGAATCTTAGCCAGCTTTGTCTTTGCGTCACACACACCTATAGTGAGCTTTTGAATTCTGGCATCCACCAACGCATCTTCTAGAATATGCAGCTCTGAAACAATTCTGCATGCTTCAACTACCACGGCTATGGTGTACTCATTCTTCTCCTAAATCTTCTTAATGAGATCAATCGCAGAATTTGTCTCTACAAACATCTGGGCATTGTTAACTATCTATTCGTTGATCACATTCAGCGTGGGCTGCTCTTGGGCCCAAAGTTCCGCTATCACACCATCTTGTAGGGTGTGAAGGGCTTCACTTGGAAGCACAGCCAAGTTAAAGCCAACCTTCTTGAGAGCACTAACAGTGGCCCTATCAACCTTGCTTCCTGTAGTCAAAGCTCCATCCAGTAGGGAAACGACTCAGGGATCCATAGAGTGAACCATCTCCACTACTTCTGAGGTTCCAGGCACCAAACTAGTCAATGTCACCCTGCCTCACCCTACACCGGTCTATATTTGAGTAGCCTAGATCTATAGCTTGCGCAGACCATCTGAATGGCTACCAAGTCTTGTTTCTATTGCTATAGAAATTCCACAGTCGCGTCCCTTACTGTGTCCCCGATGTCATTCAGATCACCTTCTGTCAAAGTGATCAGGTCAAGCGATGATTTACTGGCCTTGGACTTCTTCCGTGGCCCTTCACTTTCCTACTCCCCAGTGCACTTAACCCAGAATGGAGTAGTCTCTAGGTCTGCACCACCCTGTCCTAATTTTTTCTCTTCTTCCTCCATCTGCAATGAAGGAGACTTCTGACTTCTATCAGAGTCACGTTCTTCCTCATATTCCTTCTCTGTAGCCTGCTCCTTTTCATCACGCTCTACTCTGGCTTTTTCCTCAACCTCCTTTTTCCTCCTATTAGCCAACTGCTAAATCTTCAACTGGACCTCTTCCTTCTTCAACTTTCCTTTGTACTTACTAGACCCAGCTAACAAATATGAGGCTGTGGGCCACTCTGCTGGCCAATTCTCAAGGATCGTTGCGATTGCATCATCTGTCACAATGTATGGGAGATCATACCACTTCTGCTCAGGGTCCTTCCGTGCCCGCATGGAGACATAGTGGAAATTTGACTTAAACTCCACATATCCTGATAACTGCTCAAAGATAGTTGGTGATAGTCGCGTCTTGCAGCTTATCACGACGCGGATGCTTGCTTCCATAAACACCCAAAATATCTTATAATCCTTCACCCTTTCAAGGTCCTTTGTGGCCTAGAGTGAAGTGAATTTCGCCACTTCTAGCGGATCTGATGTGATCACATGAAAATTACTATCCTCCGGTAATTCCCATGTGACTAGTACGATTAATAGCAGAAGCCATGCATAATGGAAGGTCTTACTCTGGTCTTTTGCTTCTTTGCAGTTCGCGAGGAAATCACTGCATAGTTAGCACACCCAATTGAATTCTATGCCCTCCACGCACTAGGCCATTAATGACACAACTGGTGTCGGCACTTCATCTGCATTACACTTTCCCATTATCTTCCCAGCTAGGATCTGGGTGGCTACCTTAACCACGGGGTCAGTTATGCTAGAAATTGAGTAGCCGCATGGCTTCTTGGCAAGCTTAAACTTGTCCTTCATTCTCTCAGCGAGGTCGTGCTCGCCCGACTTTCCACCAAATGCCTTGGTCGGATTCAGCCCTGAGTGCAGTAGCAATGTGATCCTATGGATTAGCATATTGGTGATCGGTATCGGTTCTCCTAACCATAGGCACCCATCATGCACCAAGCATAATAGATCTTTGATCACTATCAAAGTTATGGGCGTGAAGTTGTAATGCGGCACCCATAGTAGGTTCAACAGTCCTGCCTTGTCCACCCCTTTAATCCATTGCCTCGGCTCTAGCGTGATCACACCAGAGTCTTTATAGAAGACGTGGGTCATAAATGTATCAATCGCCAAGTGGGAGAACCGCTCAGTATCCGCAAAGTTCCAATCCTCTAACTTCATATCTGGCACACGTGCCAAACATAGACCTTTGAATGTGATCTTGTCTACCAGCAATGGTGTGTTAGGTAAAAAATTTCCCTCATCTAGGTCCTTCAGGACCTTCACCTTGCCTTGGCATGGAGGGATGTATTTTGGTAACTTGGAAGTAAGGTCTACCCCCTCAATATCGATATCCTTTGTGCCCATACCAGTGTCTTCCACATCCTCATTGGATTCTAGGTCTACTACCTTGCCTTTCTCCTACACAGTAGGCTTCTCTTTCTTCTGGTGCTTTCTCGGTGACTCGCGCACTGGCTGTGTCACTTTCTGCTTGTCCTTCTTTGTCTTAGGACCCTCTCTAGTCGGCGTAGGCCCCGGCCCAGGAGACCTCGATGATTTTGGAACTTCTGCGGGCACCTCTACACTTGAAACCTCATGGGTAGGTCCCTCAAAGGCCATTGATCCTCCAGCACTTACAATTTCAACAGGTACCGACATGAGGCTAGTAAGAAGCTCCTTGGTTTCTTTAGGTAACTTGTCAAATACTGAACTAGCTACCAAAGCCTTGAAATTCTCAAGGTTCATGCACGCCTGATAGCTCAACATCTCAATTCTTAGACTGCAAAGTGTTTTTCGTTGGGAGATCATCTACAATTTATAGGCAAATTCAAATTTGAATCCAACCGTTTCCCCCAAAATCTGCTCATAGATACTAGATTGACAACAAATTTTCAAAGGTCTCGCTCTTAAAATCTGACTTAAATGTCGCACCCCCCACCCGCTCCACTTAGCCATTTTCTCACTGTCAACTCATGAACAGTGACCATAACGGTCACTTTCTGGCTGCCCTGCATGGTCTCTCCTTTGATAGCACAACTCCCTTCGTGCTTATACTGATATTGTGACGTTCCTCTTTTCTGCGCAGTCCCCCTATCGCGCAGCTCTACAACTCGGGTCATGTACTTTATAGTCTCGTGCCTCCTTTCAGCTACCTGGAGCACTAAGACTGTGCTTCCATCATATAGTCATCTGGTTGTATCCATGGTGTATGGCTTCAATCGACTGCCATTTACCTTCCCTGGAAATGGCTCTCCATTCAACTTTAGCAGCTGAACTGCTCCACCATCGGTAATATCGTTGATGACATAGGGCCCCAGCCAATGCACCCGAAATTTTCTTGGAAATTTATCAAACTTTCTATCATATAATAACACTAAATCATTTACCTTGAAGGTTCACAGTTTGATGTGCCGATCGTTCCATGCCTTTTTGTGCTCCTTTTGAACTTGTTGATGGAATCCAGCCAAAAATCTATCCTCTTCAAGCTCTGTCAACTACACGAGCCTGTCTTCTAAGGCCCCACAATCCACCATGCCTATGAATTCCACTATGCACAGAATAGGTACAATGTATTTCATCGGCATCACAACTTCTACGCCATAAACCAGCATGAAAGGTGCTTGTCCAGTCAGTTTTTTGCAAGTCTTTTGTAAGACCATAGCATCACGGGTACTAACACATCCCAATCATTTCTTTGTGCATTTAAAACTTTCATCAACACGTTCTCCAATATCTTATTAAATTCTTCAACCATCCCATTAGCCTACGGATGATACGACATAATTTTTTGGTGATAAACCTAGAATTCCTCCATCAACGTGCTAATTGTCTCATTAAGGAAATGTGTACCTTGATTGCTCATCAAAATCTTTAGGCAAACAAACCTATTCAGTACATGCTCAAATATTAACTTTGTTGTTGTTGACCCTGTACAGTCCTTTAGGTTGCGCCTCTGCCCATCTGGTCAAATACTCCGTCACGGTAATGATGTACAATGCACCTGTCTTCTTTCCTGGAGGCTAAATTGGTCCTACAAAATCAATCGCCCACTTCTCAAATGGCTGTAATGATAGTTGCGGATTCAGAGGCAGCTCATCCCTTCACGATGGCCTACCCATCCTCTGACATGCATCACATGCCTTATAATAAGCCTTGGAATCCTTATGAAGCATCGGCCACCACAGCCGAGCACGTAAAATCTTTTGCGTTATTGCTTTTCCTGCATAATGTCCTCCCAAAATTCCTCCATGAGCCTCAATGAGGATTTTGCTTCATTCAAACTCAAGCACATAATGTCGCAGTATTTCATCCAAGCCCATTTTATATAAATTCCCTGCAATGACAGAAAAGTTAGTCGTGTGCACCACCATATCCTTCTTTTGTTGACTGGTATACCCTTCTGGAGTCGTCCCCGTCATCAGTAAGTGTGTGATATCTGCAAAGTGATTGTCCGCAACACACACCGCAAAGAGCTGTGCATCAGGTAGTCCTTACTCAAAATTAGTAGGATCCTCTCTTGATTCAATGCACGACAGATTATCCGGTCCAACATTCAATCATCTTGGATTCATAATAACTTCGAAAGCATATTCCTGTAATAGCAGAAGCCATCGGCATATCTTCCCCCCCAACATAGGCTTCTTAACCAATTACTTCAATGCATAATGGTCTGTATACATCTTAAAGTGTCTACCTACCAAGTAGTGTCTAAACTTCTCGAGCAAATACACCATAGCTAAACCTTCATGCTTTGTCATTGAGTAATTATTCTCGGTTTTAGACAACTTCCTACTCGCAAATGCTATAGGTTGATCTGACTCTCCCTCACTGGCCTATGTCAGTACTACGCCGAACGCAATACATGACACATCCACATGCACATGAAATTCCTTCTTCCAATCCGAGAAGACTAGGATCAACACAATGACCATCTTCTCCTTTAACACATCTAAGATTTGCTGACATTCTTCGAATGTAGCATCCTTATTTAGCAACTTCTCTATCGATGTGGTAATCTAGGCACAACTCTTAATGAAATTTCTATAGTATCTTATATGCCCCAACGTTGCGCACAGTTGTTTCACACTTCTTGGTGCCTCTAAGTTAATTATAACAATTATCTTAGCTAGGTCAACCATTAATCCTTGTCTACACACCACATGGCCCAACAAGATTCCAAAAGGAACACAAAACAAACATTTCTTCAAATTGAGTGCGATCTGATACCTCTAGCATGTATCCAGCATCAATAGTAGGTTGGCTACATGGCGTTTCACCAGCCCAAACACTGTCCAATCGTCAAAGTATACCTCCAGAAACTTGTGAATGAAGTCCTTAAATGTGCAATGACTACGCACGAAAATATCATTGGCACATTCATTAGTCCAAAAGGAATTACAGTATACTGAAAGCACCCCCACTCTATGGCAAAGGTCATCTTACTTCTATTCTCCAGTGCGATCTTGATCTGATGGTACCCCAAGAATCCATCCGTGAACGAATATGCTTCCTATCCTCCTACATTATCCAGCACTTCGTTAGTGAATGAAGTTGGAAAGGGATCATGTACACAGGCATCTTTTAACATCCTGAGATCTACGCATATCCTTATTTCATCCTTCTACTTCTTTCCCTGAAGTACTATTGGGCTTACCCAATCAGACTCCTCTACGACTTCAATAATACCCGCCACAAGCATTTTATCCAACTCTAAGCAAACCCTTTCTTTATACTTCAGATTGAGGCAGTAAGGCCTCTATTTGATCGGCTTTGCGTCTGGTTTCAACGTAATTTTCATAAATCCCAGGTCCCCTATTATCCCCTTTAGGTCAAATAACTTCTTAGGGAACAAGTCTTGATATTTGCGGGGCAATTCATCGATATTATCTACTATTGCATAGTCCCCAATCTTTGCAAATTCCGGCTCCACCTTTGTTCCAATTTTCACTTGTCTTGTTTTTAGCAGCGCGATGATATCTAGGTTTTCAATTTGTAGTCCTTCAACTTTGCAATGACCTTCAGTCTCTGGGATATTAATGTACCTCGAATCCTCGTCCTCTTCTTTAGCAGTCACATTGTAGCACTCCAACGCGTGTTGCAGCTAGGTGGTCCAATTCGGTTGAATTAAGTTCAAAGGATCCTTCAATACTCTGAATATTGTTGCCTTGACTTCCTACAATGCCTCATTAATACTTTCAAACCCATCCTCAAAGCTAAACATCATCAAAGAATCCTTGTTGCAAAACGTCCCATTCTTTAGTGCCATGGCAGATCTCCATTTCCAAGTAGGAGTTCATCGGTATTACATCCAAAGTATGACAAAATAGATGCACCCATTCAGGTTGAGGCTCGGCTCCATAAACCTTAGTCCATTTGGCTAGGTGATTGCACAGGTCATTCCTTCCATCATATTTCTCTATTATCCAAACTTGTGGGTGACCAAACCTTAATCTCATCATTTTTTCTATACATGCGTCAATCATCAAAACTGTCTTTATGCGTACCTGACCATCTCACAGGCATAGTGCGCAGCACCCAATCTAAGGCCTGGACGAGATGCTTCTCTAGTACTTCCATTTTGAATGCATCCAAAAATTTATTGACATCAGTTAAACCATCATAATAGGGCAGACTCCTTACCACCGATGATACACAGTGCAATGACTTGCTCATCATATTACAATGTAGCGTAGATACGTCATGCAGTCGATTCTACTAGTGGTCCAAATTCTCATCTAAATCTGATGTGCAGGAATTTTTGCGGTCCCAGGCAATGTGTCCATTTGTTGTCAGATTCACCCAATCTTGATCTCACATCGTTATCTTATAAATCTAGTCCAAATCATCATCACTTTCATAATCGCGGACTGGTTCAGTATAGCGCGGTCCTTCCGCAGGGTCCAGGGGCACTACTATGCGGAGGGATTTCTTCTCAAATGTCATCTTCCACTTCTTCAAATTGATTACCACATTCATGTCAGTAGCCCAATCGATCCAAAGGAGTGCAGGGTAGGGATTGTTTTCATCCATAATCTCTATCACTTCAAAATTAGCCAATGTGCTCGCACACTCAATATTAACTGTCACTCCGTGCGACCTTCCCATGGAGATGATTTTTTGCTGATTTACCATTCTTAACTCAATCGGATACCACTGTAGCACAAGTCTCCTCCTCCTATCCCATGTCTATTTAGGCAAAACATTCATGTCTGACCCTAGATCTATAATAACTTGATCCATATCATATTCTCCTATTTGCGTAGTGAGCCTCATCTCACACCCTATTCTTGCCTTATGTTTACCAATCTTCCTGACTACGCGCGGTCTGTCAGGAGCATTTTCTTTTTCGGTGCACTTATTTATCTGATCCTGCAGTCCTTTCATAGCCTTGCTATTGTGCACCAACTTCATACAGGTCTCCAAGAAAGTAGTAAGCATGGAAGGTTCCATCTCTTCAGCTGACTTATTTTGACTTCCTGAGGTAGAGGCCTTAGCTAAGTTTTCTTTGCTTCCAAAAACATTTCCCTTGCTTGCTCTAGATCAAACCCGATCTCCTTTTCTGGTGCTTTTCGGACCCATTTACCTTAGGATCCTCCTCACGAGGCTCAACCCTCATCATCTGTAGGTTTTGAGCCTGCTACTGAGGTTGCACCCCGTTTTTGCGTATCTTGGCTAATAATATAGGGAAATCCTCTATCGCATGGTCAAACTGAGTACAATATCAACATGAGAGACGTGTCAGGTTCATGTAATCCCATGCGTAGTATCTCGATCCTCCATAGTTGTAACAAATGACCTGTCCCCGACATCTACCAGGTCCTCCTCCACCTCGACCTCATCCGCACCCCTGATATTCGCCTCGCGCTCCCCTAATGCCTTACTCCAAAGGATGGCTTTCTGCCTACACCCTATCCATCGTTAGCTCATAACTACGGAAATTATGCTCATTATGACCTATCGATTGACAGAAGTTGTAGAAGAGATGTTGCGATGTCTGTACAAATTTCTGTAGCAAATGACAAATTTTTGTCACATGTTTTCCAGCTACCTGACAGATAGCACACCATAGCGCAAGCCCTATACATGGCCCTACTTGAGCTTTTAGCCTTAGAGGCATTGGCCCCCCTATTGCAACATTATTCGCAAAGACTGGATAATGATATTTGTCATGCCCCAGACTTTTTCACTTCAAGATCCAAACTTCTTCGCACACCTGTGGCCGAACTGCTCTACCTTTCTTCAGACTCTAAAATTGCAGGCACAGGTTATGAAACTATGCATGAATCTACTGAACCCATAAATTAGCATCTTGCATTGGTGTCTTCTGAAATCTCATTTCAATCTCCAGGGTTTCCACCTGGGTTCCAATATTTTTTGTGACAAAGCAACCCTTAGATGAGGTAGGAGCAAAGCCACAAACCATTCACGATGTTGCCCATCCATAAGCTTCATGTTGGCTTCATAGATTGTGCACTACAACCTCTAATCCAAATCCCAGGGTGTCTCACCAGGATTCATCATGATCTCCTTGAATACCACAATTGATAAAGCTTCAGATTTTGGCCTACTGAATCCCTTATTTAGCGTGGTCTCAATATCGTTCCTCCCTCTTGCAAGAGCGTTCGGTGGGTTTGACCTGCTTTAAACCTGCCCCTTTCAATTCTGTCATCCTCCCGCGCCTCCCTTTACGGCCCCTCCCCTTCTTATCCTGCAGACAAAAGGAGTCTATTGAACATCTCTGTGAACCCGTCCTTCTTAGAAACCACCTCATTTTTAATATGGCTCGATCTGAGCAATGCTTTCATTGCCGCGACCTTCAGGCGGAATTTGATGAGGTCAGAGCCCAGCAACGAATTCTAGAAGATCAAGTGCGCAATATGGAAGGTAGGCATGTCAAGCAGATTCGAAGTCTGGAAGCAAAATTCGAGGAGCAGTTCAGAAATCTCCATACCAAATACCGCACAGAAATGAATTTGTTTCTCCACAAGGTTCACTCTCTTCAGGAACAGTTTAATGGGCTCAGCAACAGATGTCTCCATGCTGAGGAATCGCTGGCAATCCTAAGGGAAATTTTGGAAGCAAAACAGAAAGAAAAATCAACATCTTCAAGTGCAAAGCCGATGGAAGCAGATCAGCACCCCGAGGACTCCACAGCGAGAAATATCAGCCATATCTCCATTGACTGATTATGTATTGCAAATGCAAATTTTTGTGTCACCAATTTGTCCGGATTTATAGTAGTATTAGTTCTTTAGTAGTCAGAATTTTCAGAAATCAATTTCAGGATAGGGAACCCAAGCAGTGTCTTTGGAATTGTAACGCTCTTGAAGCATCCTATGTACGGCTTTATGCCTTATCTCTTTTTTCAATCAATACATAGCATCCTACCTTGTTATAAAAAAAAAATATCTGCTAATGAAGCCATCAGATTATCAATACAGTACTTAACGTACTATGTTAGCGTACATTCCTACAAATTAGTAACCAATGTTGCTTTCTTCATCTAATCATCTATAATACCCTGAGCTTCCCATACAGCCTTTCCTACGAACCAAAATTGATTTGGGTCCTCAGTTCCTGACCCCTTGAACACAAGCAATTTTACTGAATTTGCCATATTGGATGGTGTTGGCATTATGATACAAGTGTTTTCCTTGATGGCAACTCACTCACAGGTCAATTCAGTTTTGATGAAAGGAAACTCATAGTGTAATAGGTATATTCATATGTAACAGGGCACTGGTGCAGAAGAATAGGTATATTGAACTAAGTTCTACTAATCAGAATAAAGAAGTTGAAGTAAAAGGATGGTGTAAAGAAGTTTAAGACGTGTACACTGGTCCACTTAGTCAAAACAGCGTATACACGCTGCTATCATGGCTGTGATTGCACCTTACTAAACAGGGGAGCATACCGTACAAAGAAGAACATGACGCACTACCAGACACAAGAATATTTGAAGGGTGCCTGCAGCCTAGGCTAGCAGGAAAATGCAAGCCTCGCACCGGGGGTGCGACCACCTAACTATCTGTAGGAAGCATAGTCTCAGTGCTCCAAGTAGTTGAAAGAAGGCACGGGACTATAAACGAGTCTGCTGGATAGCTGCACGGGCAGGAGGTTCCGCATAAGGCTAGTATGTCACAGAGATCGTGGTCACATATAAGGGGCTGCGCTGCTATGCGAGTAGGCTGGGAGGTGACCATTGATGTCACTGTTCATGACAAGAGATCGAATTTAAGGCAAATAGGAGCAGATGGCAGGCAATTAAGACATGCAGTCAGAACTAGATTTGAAATGATCTACTGCCAATATAGCATTAATGAGCCAAAAAAGGGGGGAACGGTCAAATTTGAATTTCAACATGCCTATAAATCACAGCTGGTCATCCACCAAACAAACCATGGCATCTTGAGAATTAAGTTATTGCGCTATCCAATAGGTATCGAACTGTCGAACTTCGATGCTTTGAGAGTAAGCCCAGTGTTTGCAACATTGCCAAAAGAGACGCAAGACCTTTAGGACAGTGTAATTTTGATAGCTAAGGACATCGCGCTGAGCCCAACACCAACGATGGGAGATGTATCGAAACTTCCCAGACAGGTAGCAGGACCGGTCAGGGTGTTGCCGCGAAACCCGCGCTCTAGTAAGCAATCTATGAAAGATAAGGGCAAGACGGTGAATCTTGAGACAAAAGATGGAATTCCGTTTAAAAGTTCGTCTCTGGGCCATGTGCCCATGATGAAACTTGAATATTGGGACCTCGCGGACAACAACAACTCTCTTGCAAAAATGCAACACAAGCTTCAACAGACATTGAGTATACTGAACCAGAGATTGCAAGATTGTTGCTCTTGCACAAAAAGTTCATGCATTTGACATCTCAACTAGAGCTAAAATCCTATGAGGGGTTGCCTTTTGTTAACCTAGCAGAGTAGAATGAGCATCATCAGTTAAGCGAATTAGTAGGGCCAATGGAGCAGGAGCTTGAAGAAGCATTGCAGGAGGCAATGATGGAGCAACAAATTGTAGTGTGTCACTCACAGGGTGGCAGACCACGAAGCTTTGGTAGCATGACTCATCACATCGACAGGGTGACTTGACGGTGAGTCACGATGTTTGTGTTAGGGACCTATTGGGAAACGGATCCCCCGCGTAAGGGTTTTGGGGCTTAAAGCCCACAATTTTGGGTAATGGTACTGTAAAGGCTTCGTGAAGTGCGCGTAGCGCGAATTGTAATGAGTCAAGTCAAAGGGTTGTCTACCCAAAAATAATGTAAGGTAATGGAAAGTGAGTCAGCCTACCCATGGTCTGAGGACCATGGGAATGTATAAACAGAGCAAGGCTCTAAGTGTAGAAGTCAGTTTTTTGCTAGTCTTCATTTAGTTGTTATGGGTTTTTGAATGAGATATTCGCTCTGAGTCTGTAAGTCTGAGTCATGGGTCATAGTAGTAGAAGAGGTTTTACAACTGTGTGCGCAGAGGCCTAGTAGAGTCCACAGCTAAGTGTGTGAACCCCTGTAGCTGAGTGCGCAGGGCGGAGTTGGGATTGTAATGGGACAAAAGTTAATAAAAGCTAAGTTGATTATGAAATATTGTGCATTCATTTGTAGATCTATACGTTTATGTTTTTGTTACATTTTTATGCATCTTTTTACAGTTTATGGTTGCACGCACTAGTTATAAATGTTGAATGATTAATAAAGCTTACTGGGCCCACAAAATTAAGTCAGATCTATAATAATAACACAATAAAGTTAGAGGATCTAGATAGCGCCCCCTTCGCATTCTGTATAGAGCTACTCGAAGGTTAGACATCTACATGGAGCTGCACTAGTGCACAGGTTCAGTTTGCGACCATTCCAAATCTCATCAAGACATCCCTAGGGTGTGGAAACCTGGTTCCAGCACCCTCCCATACCACCTCGGGTGAGACTTCAGTCCGCGCTCCGCAGATTGTTTCCGAAAGGGCCGGTAGTTTCGGGATTTGTTTGGCTAAAACACTTCTGAACCTAGGTCAGGACCCTACCTAGGCATCCACACACTCAGCTTCAGACTCTACCTAGGCCTCCGCACACTCAGCTGTGGAGCCTTCCTTCCTCTACCTAAGCACAAGAAGCAAAGCCTTCCCGCCCTAGATTTTTCTCAAGAATCTTCAATGAACCCAATTCTCTAGCTTAGTTTCCTATTTCTTTCGCTAAGACTCAACTATTTATAGACTTTTTCATGCAATGCCATGGTCCGCGGACCATGGGTGAATCTCAAAACCGACTCAAAACTTTACTTAGAATAAAGGGCTAAGCCCCTTTGACTCTTATTCATTCAGGCACTCCACTTCCACAAATCATGGAGACTTTACATCTTTTACAAAATTGTATAGAAAAAAGGACTAATTAATTCCATTCTGCCCTAGGGGAATCCATCCCAACAGGCCTGCAACAAAAAGATTATGACTCACCCTCGAGTCACTCAGCCGATTTCTCTACTTTCTAGCAGAGTTCACTGAATGCCTTGGCCAATGCTTATAGCTCCATTATACTCTATTTTGCTGCTTGGTGCACCTCCTCAACCAATTTCTCTGTGGTTGGTCCCTATACTGCCATCTTCATAGTACTTTGTGTTTGTTGCATAGCCTTCAGCTTCTCCAGAATGGTCTGTGAGAACTGGCTGCCTTCCTCTCTCCAGGGCTCAAGTTGTGCACTGAGCACAGGCTTCTTCTTCTGCAATTCCTAAATATGCACCAACTTTTCCTTACCTTCCTATAAGCACGCGAAATTCTAGACTAGCACCAACATCCACGTTGTCATGCTGATTTCATCATATTGTTTCTCCACTTCCCTAAGCTTCGTGCTTAACTGTTGCAGCGTAGGATCCTCCTGCAATGTATCCCATAGGCCCAGTGCTTGAGGGAAGAGCTTATCACAGCCCTGAATGATGACATCTAGCTTGGCCATCGACTCTTTAATCTTCACGTTCCTCTATTCCCGCACCTCTGGCAGTGTGGTCAATTGCAACTTTAATTGTAGCTCAGCTATCTGCATCCTGAGGTTGAAAGTCACCTTGTCAACCTTCTCCTTCGAAGCGCGCACTACAGCAGCCAATTTTCTTACCTTAACGGAAGCCTCTGCATCATCAGGTATACCCAACTCAGGTATAGATTTGCAGGCCTACTCAATGGTTCTGACTAGATTCTGACGTTGTGTGTGCAACTCCTCCTGCTCCTTCAGGGCCTGAGTCTTTTCGACGAACAATTGCTGATTGTTGACTTTGACCTCACTGACAGCAGTGAGTGCACATTATTCTCTGATATGTAGCTCATCAACGACCCCCTAATGTATCACATGAAGGGACTCCAGTGGTAGAATGGCAAGGTTCAATCCCATGTCTTTCACTTTGTGAAGCATCGCGTGATGCGACCAGTCCATCTCTGCTACTACACTCTTTCTCGTGTAAGACTAATTTACGTGCCGCTTGCCTCCCTGACATCTACCTGAATTCTATTTTCTTGGATCTTCAGCTCGTGCAAATCCTTCTGGATGCCCCCAAGCATCTGCATGTATTGTTGCTCGAATTCTTGCAGAACTTTTTTCGTGGTGTCCCAAATTTTGTCGTTGATCTCATTGAGATTGCCCTCTATTATCACCATGGGATCCACATGCGTCTGCTTGTCATACTTCTATTTGTTGTGCTGCCCACTCTGCTGCTCCTGTGTGCATTTATTCAAGATGAAAGGATTCATTTGCTCTTCACCGCCACCTCCCCCTTGCTCAGATAGTTCTTGCTCATTAGTGTGTTGGGAAGAATACTGTTCGTTGTCCTCTACATCCTTCTCCTCACTATCTATCTGGGCCTTGGTAGCACACTCCTTCTCCATGCAGGCTTCTCTGCAGCTGCCATAGTAGCCTCCTTCATCTTTTGCGTAGGCAATGTGCTAACAGCTTCCTTAGCAGCATCCTTCTACTTCTACACAGCTAATGTGCACACCGCTTCCTTGGTGGCATCCTTCTGCTTATGCGCAGCAAAGCTTTCTACACCAATTCTTGTACCTGCATGCAACTCCGTAGGTGTGCACCATTCCGTAGCCAAAGTCCAACAAATTCCTGAATATCTACATCTATCACCATATAAGGCAACGTGTGCCATTTTTTCTCAAGGTCTTTGCGCGCTTTGATCAAGACCCTGTGAAAATCGGCTTTAAATTCTGCATAAGTGTTGGCTTGATGTGCCCTAACCCAGGTTTAGTGTTA
The DNA here is from genome assembly GCA_031772625.1 of Pinus tabuliformis. Lineage (NCBI taxonomy): Eukaryota > Viridiplantae > Streptophyta > Pinopsida > Pinales > Pinaceae > Pinus > Pinus tabuliformis. The sequence continues at coordinate 76,390,111 of CM062805.1, forward strand.
GTCAACCAAGAAAATCCCTACACTACTGGCCCTTTCGGCATCAATCCACAAAGTGCGGACCGAAGTCTCACCCAAAACACTATGGGGGGGTGCACGAACCAAGTTTCTGCACCCTGAGATGGTTGTGATGTCGGTTTTATACCTTAAAACCTTCCTTTACACAAATCAATATGCCTTTAGGGCTTATCAATGTACTTTCTCTTCTGTCTCTTAAAACCTTTGCGAAGGTATACAATCATCCTTCACGCAACCCTAATCATTGGCTTAAGTACTTACGTGCCTTTGTTACTATGTTATTGTATAATTTCCCAAATTCCCTTAGGTGTTCACCAATGTTACCATGCAACTAAGATTATCTTTGCGTAAACATATATCCTTATTTGCATTCATATAACAAATAGAAACATATACATTTGCGCATCAAATTAGAATTATAACATAAACACAGAACTTAACGTAATATAATCACATGCGATCCACTAAGGAAAAATACATAGTAATTTCAGAATACTTCTCATTATTGATGATTCAGATTTACAATAAAGACTCTATTTTCCTTGTGCACACAGCCGCAGGGGTCCACACACTCAACTGCGGACTTCTATCCTAGGCCTCTGCGCACTCAACTGTAGAGTCTCTTCCTACGCTAAGACTCTCGCTCTTAACTTTTCACAGACTCATCAAGCACTTAAAATTACCTCCAATTCTACTTCTAAAACTCCATTTTTATACAATCCCATGGCCCGCGGACCAAGGGCAGATCTCTAAAGCTGACTCAAGCTATCTAAACTAAGGGTGGAAACCTTTTTGACTCTTGCTATCTTCGCGCTCTGCGACCACAAAATGCGGAGACTTTACATTCCTTTGTAAAAAATTTCATCTTTCTGCCCCAAACTTAGTCTTTTAGTCCCAAAAATTACCCCAAGGGACCCGTTCCCAACAGACCCCTAACACAAACATGGTGACTCGCCCTCGAGTCGCTCAATATATGCTAATGAAGCCATCGGATTATCAGTACAGTACTTAACATACCATGTTAGCGCACATTCCTACAAATTAGTAACCAATGTTGCTTTCTTCATCTGATCATCTATAATACCCTGAGCTTCCCATACAGCCTTTTCGACGAACCAAAATTGATCCGGGTCCTCAGTTCCTGACCCCTTGAACACAGGCAATTTTACTGAATTTGCCATATTGGATGGTGTTGGAATTATGATACAAGTGTTGTCCTTGATGGCAACTCACTCACAGGTCAATTCAGTTTTGATGAAAGGAAACTCATAGTGTAATAGGTATATTCATATGTAACAGGGCATTGGTGCAGAAGCACAGGTAGATTGAACTAAGGTCTACTGATCAGAATAAAGAAGTTGAAGTAAAAGGATGGTGTAAAGAAGTTTAAGATGTGTACACTGGTCCACTTAGTCAAAACAGCGTATACACGCTGCTATCATGGCTGTGATTGCACCTTACTAAACAGGGGATCGTACCATACAAAGAAGAACGTGACGCACTACCAGACACAAGAATATTTGAAGGGTGCCCGCAGCCCAGGCTAGTAGGAAAGTGCAAGCCTCGCACCGGGGGTGCGACCACCTAACTATATGTAGGAAGCATAGTCTCAACGCTCCAAGTAGTTGAAAGAAGGCACGGGACTATAAACAAGTCTGCTGGATAGCTGCATGGGCAGGAGGTTCCGCGCAAGGCTAGTATGTCACAGGGATCGGGGTCACATATAAGGGGCTGCGCTGCTACGCGAGTAGGCTGGGAGGTGACCATTGATGTCACTGTTCATGACAAGAGATAGAATTTAAGGCAGGCAGGAGCGGATGGCAGGCAATTAAGACATGGAGTCAGAACTAGATTTGAAATGATCTACCGCCAATATAGCATTAATGAGCCAAAAAAGGGGGGAACGGTCGAATTTGAATTTCAACAGGCCTATAAATCACAGTTGGTCATCCACCAAACAAACCATGGCATCTTGATAATTAAGTTATTGCGCTATCCAATAGGTATGGACCCGTCGAACTTCGACGCTTTGAGAGTAAGCCCAGTGTTTGCAACATTTCCAAAAGAGATGCAGGACCTTTAGGACAGTGTAATGTTGACAGCTAAGGACACCACATTGAGCCCAACACCAACGATGGGAGATGTACCGAAAATTCCCAGACAGGTAGCAGGACCGGTCTGGATGTCGCCGCGAAACCCGCGGTCTAGTAAGCGATCTATGAAAGATAAGGGAAAGACGGTGAATCTTGAGACAAAAGATGGAATTCCATTTAAAATTTCATCTCTGGGCCGCGTGCCCATGATGAAACTTGAAGATTGGGACCTCGCGGACAACAACAACTCTCTTGCAAAAATGCAACACAAGCTTCAGCAAACATTGAGTATACTGAACTAGAGATCGCAAGCTTGTTGCTCTTGCACAAAAAGTTCACGCATTTGACATCTCAACTAGAGCTAAAATCCTATGAGGGGTTTCCTTTTGTTAACCTAGTAGAGCAGAATGAGCATCATCAGTTAAGTGAATTAGTAGGGGCAATGGAGCAGAAGCTTGAAGAAGCATTGCAGGAGGCAATGATGGAGCAATAAATTGTATTGTGTCACTCACAGGGTGGTAGACCACAAAGCTTTGGCAGCATGACTCATCACACCAACAGGGTGACTTGACGATGAGTCACGATGTTTGTGTTGGGGACCTGTTGGGAAACGGATCCCCTACGTAAGGGTTTTGGGGCTTAAAGCCCACAATTTTGGGTAATGGTACTGTAAAGGCTTTATGAAGTGCGCGGAGCGCGAATTGTAATGAGTCAAGTCAAAGGGTTGTCTGCCCAAAAATAATGTAAGGTAATGGAAAGTGAGTCGGCTTGCCCATGGTCCGCGGACCATGGGAATGTATAAATAGAGCAAGGCTCTAAGTGTAGAAGTCAGTTTTTCGCTAGTCTTGATTTAAGTGGTATGGGTTTTTGAATGCGATATTCGCTTTGAGTCTGTAAGTCCAAGTCGTGGGTCATAGTAGTAGAAGAGGCTCTACAACTGTGTGCACAGAGGCATGGTAGAGTCCACAGCTGAGTGTGTGAACCCCTGTAGCTAAGTGCGCAGGGCGGAGTTGGGATTGTAATGGGACAAAAGTTAATAAAAGCTAAGTTGATTATGAAATATTATGCATCCATTTGTATATCTATATGTCTATGATTTTGTTACAGTCTTATGCATCTTTTTACAGTTTATGGTTGTACGCACTGGTTATAAATGTTGAATGATTAATAAAGCTTACTGGGCCCACAAAATTAAGTCAGATCTATAATAATAACACAATAAAGTTAGAGGATCTAGATAGCGCCCCCTTCACATTCTTTATAGAGCTACTCGAAGGTCAGACATCTGCACGGAGCTGCACTAGTCCACAGGATCAGTTTGTGACCATTCCAAATCTCATCAAGACATCCCTAGGGTGTGGAAACATGGTTCCAGCACCCTCCCATACTACCTCGAGTGAGACTTCAGTCCGCACTCCACAGATTGTTTCTGAAAGGGTCGGTAGTTTCGGGATTTGTTTGGCTAAAACACTTCTGAACCTAGGTCAAGCCCCTACCTAGTGTTAGAATATTCCGACACATAGGAAATAGTTAAGTACAACTTGGTCTAGTATAGAGTTAGGTAAAGTGTGTTTCTTTGCTGTGTACATTTTGTAACTTACAATCCGACAGTCACGATATATAGTGATCCGATGATTCATTCTCTCCTCGGTATTAACGACACTTGATCCGTGGCTTAACACCCGATTGGTCCATGATTTCTATTTAAAGTGCATGGAGGGTCATTTGTAGGGTAATCCATCTATGAGAGAAGCATATGTAAATTTTCATTCTTTTATTAATAAATTGCCTGAAGTGGCCGCGTTGGCTCAGGCCATGGACTGTTTCCCTCTTTGAGGGTTTTAACCACGTCAAAATACCAGTGTATTGATCTGTGATCTATTTGTGAGAGGTGTCCTTTGGTGTTCTGTCTGAGGAACTTAACCTGTAAATTCCTACATGGTATCAAAGCTATTTGAGGGTCGTGTCCGTTGGTGATCCAAATCTGAAGCCGGTAGAACTACATCCGACTGCCGTTTCCTAGATCTACTATTTCTGACTGCTTTCAGGCTGAGAGGACTACTCTGTTGTGTTGGGAGCATCTGTTCTAGTGAGGAACCCCTTTCGTTTCACCTGCAAAGGTTTTCGGTAGCCCTAGCTGCGTCATTTTTAAGATCTGGAGGTATAGAGTGTTTATTTGCAGTTTACAGTTACTTTCTCTCTGTTTATTTCGGTTTCGGTTTATTTAGCTTTTTTTTATTACCGGATCTATACCTTTCATTTCTGCGTATGCTCTTTGCCCTGCGACTCTGTGCGATCTGGGCAAATCAGAAACAGAAAGGAAGGATTTTTCTCATGCGCATGCTCTTTTCCGCTACGCCTTAGTGTGATCTCGGAAAATCAGAAACATTGAGGAAAATATTTAGTTTCCGGCTAAAGCTAACTTCAAGCTACAAGGTTCATTTTTGAAAATATTTAGTTTCCGGCTAAAGCTAACTTCGAGCCGCAAGGTTCGTTTTTTTTTGTATGTCCGTGTTGGGTTTTGTGTTTTTTGTTTTGTAGGGAAAAAGAGCTTTCTCAAAGCAAGCACGCAACCCAAAGCATCAACCCCCCTCTCTCTCTCTCTCTCTCTCAAACTTTTTGTATAGCTCACTTGGTGCAAAGCTAATTTATGAGAGTAGAGGTCTTGGGTTCAAGTCTCCATTTTGTGGGGGCGGATTTTTTCATTTCCGCACATTCCCACACTTCGTCGGCGACTTCATCAATTTTTTTTCAAAAAGCCATAACTTCTTCATCCGGAAGCCGTTTTCAGAACCATTTTTTTTGAAATGGCCTAATTTTTCGAGATATTTCCATTGGTACACTTAGTTTTAGCATCTACAGCTTCAGTTTCTGTTAAAAATGGAAATTCCATGCCAAGTCATTCTTGATAGCACTAACTACTTCCAATGGTGGTCCTACATTGTGGATTTACTTAGAAGTAAAGGTCTTTACAGAATAGCCACAGGCCAAGAGACCAAACTGAAAGATGAAGATAAGGAAACTAAATGGGAAAATAGGCAAGACCAAGCACGTGGGTTGATAGGGATGTCTATTTCTCCAGATCTTAGATTCCATATTGCAGAACTTGATACTCCTGATGAAGCACTGCAACAAATTACTAAAATCTTTGGAATTAAAAATGAACTTAAAGCCCATCAACTTGAAAATGAATTGCTTACATTGGACCCCAATAATTTTTCTTGCATTGAAGATTTTTTGTCGAAGTTCAAGACCCTTAGACTTCTCTTGGAAGGTGTTAAGGTTAAGAAAGAAGATAGTAGCCTTATCTACTCCATTCTTACTAAGTTGGGACCAGCCTATTCTGTGTTTATTTCCACCTTCCATTCTACAAGAGAAGCCTTAATTTCTCAAGGACAAACCTACAAGTCCCCTTCCTTTGATTCCTTTTGTGATTCTTTAATAAGAGAACAAGAAAAACTCTTACACCTTGGTCTTCTTCATCTTGGAAACTCTTCTAAGAAAGCGTTCGCTGCCCAGCAGCAACCAAATCCAAAGAATCCTAAGAAGTTGTATCCTAAAAAGAATGGTCCTAAACCAAACAAGGGTCCTAAGAAATTTCAGCCTCAAAATGAAAAATCATTTCAACAAAATGATAAGACAAATAAAAACAAAGGGAAGAAGACAGATAGACATTGCAACTTTTGTAATCGAGATGGCCACTTAGAATCCAAATGCTTTAAGAAGATGGAAGCCTTGGAAGCAGCAATGAAGAAGCATAACATCCATTTGGAGCAATCTTCAAATTCAACTCCATCTTCAGGAATGGCACTTTCTGCATGTGGTTGTCAAGCATCTCGGTCTGGCTATGCACTAAATGTGTCTTCTTCTTCTCATTCTCATGAGTGGCTCATTGATTCTGGAGCTTCTTATCACATGGCCAAAAACAAAGCCATGTTTTCTTCTTTAAATGATTGTAAAACCAAAAATATATATGTTGGTGATAATAGATCTCTTAGTGTTGTAGGGACTCGAACTGTTCATCTAGACAATGGTCAGTTTAATGATGTATTATGTGTTCCAACCTTATCCTGCAACCTTCTATCTGTATATCAAATAACGCATTCAGGTGAAGGTAAAATCGTTGAATTTTCACCTCACAATGTTGTAATTAAGGACCTAAGAGATCCTAGACAGATTTTAGCTACTGGCATTGTTGATGATTCTACAAGGTTGTATAAGTTTCACAAATTTGGGTCATCAAATCTTCCCTCAGTATTTGTTGCTCATAATGATGAAGTGAGCAAACTTTGGCATGAGCGATTTGGTCACTTAAAATATCGCTCTCTTCAGAATCTATGTAAAGAAAATATGGTGATAGGTCTTCCAATGGTATCTTGCAGAGATGGTGTTTGTTCCGGATGTGTACTCGGAAAACATCATCGGGACAGTTTTGAAAAATGTGCCTCTTGGCACGCCTCAGCCCCTTTACAGCTCGTGAATAGTGATTTATGTGGTCGACTTCCAGTTGCTTCATTCTCTAGCTACAAGTATTTCTTAACTTTCATTGATGATTTCTCCAGACGCACTTGGGTATACTTCTTAAAACTCAGGAGTGAAGTATTTAACATGTTCTTGGCCTTTAAGGCCTTTGTTGAAAAATAATCTGGACATCAAATTCTTAAGCTAAGATCTGATAATGGCGGAGAATATGTTAAAAACACATTCATCAACTTTTGCACTGAGAATGGAATTCAAATGCAACATACTGTTCCATATACTGCACAACAAAATGGTGTAGCTGAAAGGAAGAATCGCACCTTAAGGGAAAGGGCTAATTGTATGCTTCAATCTAAAGGACTTAGTCTTAATTATTGGGCAGAAGCAATTAACTGTGCAAATTACATAATAAATCGCACTCCTACTATGGTTTTAAAGAATATCACTCCAGAAGAAGCATGGAGCTCAAACAAACCAGATGTAAGTCACTTTCGCGTTTTTGGAAGTGAAGCATGGGCCCATATTCCAGACGAGAAACATAAAGCTTTAGAACCAAAGAGTGAAAAATGTATTTTTGTTGGATATTCTGAAGATGTCAAAGGATATAGACTTATTCCACTTAAGTCCAAAAATGTTATCATTAGAAGAGATGTAAAGTTTGATGAAAATATATCGACCTGCGAGCCCAGTTCGGCGGATGTGCCACCTCTCCCTACCTCTTCTACTTTTGAAAATATTTCTTCTTCAGATGATGAAAGCGAGGATGAAAATCCTCCCCCACCTTCTCAGGATCCTCCTTCAGCTCCTCAGCTTCCAAAATGGGTCCGTGCTACTCGGGATGCAGCAGGCGATCTTGCCGGTGATCCTACAGATTAGCGACGTACACGTTCTCAGTTCGAGAGAGCCTCTTCTTTACTGGCTCAAGCTTCAGTGAATTATGATCCTGACACCTTGCAGAAGCTTCAGGCCATCCAGATTGGGAAGCAGCTATGAATGAAGAATATCATTCATTATTGGCAAATGATACATGGGATCTTGTTCCTCTACCAAAGGGATGAAAACTTGTCAGATGCAAATGGGTTTACATAACCAAGTATGGACCAGATGGGAAAGTTGATAAACATAAAGTTCGTCTTGTTGCTAAGGGTTTTTCACAAGTTGAAGGCATTGACTATACTGAAACCTTCTCCCCTGTTGCCAAAATGAACTCTGTCTGCCTTGTTCTTTCCCTTGCTGCCTCTTTCAAATGGGAAGTCCATCAGATGGATGTTAAATCTGCCTTCTTGCATGGGGACTTGAATGAAGAAATCTATATGGAACAACCTATTGGCTTTATACAAATAGACTCCAGCCTTGTATGTCGGCTTAAGAAATCCCTTTATGGTCTCAAGCAAGCTCCTCGAGCTTGGTATGCCAAAATGGATAACTTTCTTTTAGAATCTGGCTTCTCTAGGTGTGCCACTTTCACATGGAAGACTGTAAGCCAGCCCCTTCTCCCTTTCAGTCTGGAGTCAAACTTTTAGTCACTTGTACTTCTCCTGAAGTTGATGCTACCTGATACCGTCAACTCGTAGGAAAACTTTTGTATCTAACCCATACTCGTCCTGACCTTTCCTTTGTTGTTGGCCTTGTTGCTTGGTTTATGCAAAACCCACGTGAAAGTCATTGGAAAGCAGCTAAAAGAATACTTCGTTATGTTCGAGGTATAGTTCAGTTCGGGATTCATTACAGTGTCGAAGCAGCTCCTCTATTGGTTGGTTTCACTGATTCCGATTGGGTTGGTGACCCTGATGATCAGAAGTCTATTGCAGGGTATGTGTTCACTCTTGGTTCAGGACCTATTACATGGGCTTGCAAGAAACAAGGTGCCATTTCTCTTTCTTCAGCAGAAGCAGAGTATCGTGGTGCCGTAGAAGCTAGTAAGGAAGCCTTGTGGCTTCGTCATATCCTGTCAGAGTTTGGCTTTCAGCAACAGCATCCGACTACACTTTGGTATGATAATCAAAGTGCCATTCAGCTATGCAAAGATCCAGTCCAACATCAGCGCAGCAAACACATTGAACTGCACATGCACTTCATCAGAAATCTCATTCACGACCATGTTCTTGAAGTGCAATATTGTTCAACAGATGATCAAGTTGCAGACATCTTTACAAAGGCTCTCATAGAGGCGAAGTTCACTAAACTTCGATTTATGGTTGGAGTTTAGGAAGTTGTCACTAAGGGGGGATAGGCTGTAGTGCCTCCTTCCTTCTCCTATTGTTTCATATTTGTAAATCCTTCAATCCTATCCCAAGTTGTTCTTAAGGGGGGATGTTAGGATATTCCGACACATAGGAAATAGTTAAGTACGACTTGGTCTAGTATAGAGTTAGGTATAGAGTTAGGTAAAGTGTGTTTCTTTACTATGTACATTTTGTAACTTACAATCTGACGGTCACGATATATAGTGATCCGACGGTTCATTCTCTCCTCAGTATTACCGACACTTGATCAGTGGCTTAACACCCGATTGGTCCATGATTTCTATTTAAAGCGCATGGAGGGTCATTTGTAGGGTAATCCGTCTATGAGAGAAGCATATGTAAATTTTCATTCTTTTATTAATAAATTTCCTGAAGTGGCCGCGTTGGCTCAAGCCGTGGACTGTTTCCCTCTTTGAGGGTTTTAACCACGTCAAAATACTAGTGTATTGATCTGTGATCTGTTTGTGAGCAGTGTTCTTTGGTGTTCTATCTGAGGAACTTACCTTGTAAATTCCTACACCTAGGCATCCACACACTCAGCTGTAGACTCTACCTAGGCCTCCGCACACTCAGCTATGGAGCCTTCCTTCCTCTACCTAAGCACAAGAAGCAGAGCCTTCCCGCCCTAGATTTTTCTCAAGACTCTTCAATGAACCCAATTCTCTAGATTAGTTTCATCTAGTTTCCTATTTCTTTCGCTAAGACTCAACTATTTATAGACTTTTTCATACAATGCCATGGTCCGCGGACCATGGTTGAATCTCAAAACTGACTCAAAACTTTACTTAAAATGAAGGGCTAAGCCCCTTTGACACTTATTCATCCATGCACTCCACTTCCACAAATCATGGAGACTTTACATCTTTTACAAAATTGTATAGAAAAAAGGACTAATTAATTCCATTCTGCCCTAGGGGACCCTATCCCAACAGGCCTGCAACAAAAATATCGTGACTCGCCCTCGAGTCACTTAGCCGGTTGCTCTACTTTCTAGCAGAGTTCACTGAATGCCTTGGCCAATGCTTGTAGCTCCATTATACTCTATTTTGCTGCTTTGTGCACCTCCTCAACCAATTTCTCTGTGGTTGGTCCCTATACTACCATCTTCGTAGTCCTTTGTGTTTGTTGCATAGCCTTCAGCTTCTCCAGAATGGTCTGCGAGAACTGGCTACCTTCCTCTCACTAGGGCTCAAGTTGTGCACTGAGCACAGACTTCTTCTTCTGCTATTCCTAAATATGCACCAACTTTTCCTTACCTTCCTATAAGCACGCGAAATTCTAGACTAGCACCAACATCCGCGTTGTCATGCTGATTTCATCATACTTTTTCTGCACTTTTCTAAGCTTCATGCTTAACTGTTGCAGCATAGGATCCTCCTGCAATGTATCCCATAGGCCCAGTGCTTAAGGGAAGAGCTTATCACATCCCTAAACGGTGACATCTAGCTTGGCCATCAACTCTTTAATCTTCGCGTTCCTCTATTCCCGCACCTCTGGCGGTGTGGTAAATTGCAACTTTAATTGTAGCTCAGCTATATACATCCTGAGGTTGAAAGTCACCTTGTCAACCTTCTCCTTCGAAGTGCGCATTGCATAAGCCAATTTTCTTACCTTGAAGGAAGCCTCTGCATCATCAGGTATACCCAACTCAGGTATAGATTTGTAGGCCTACTCAATGGTTGTGACTAGATTCTGACGTTGTGCGCGCAACTCCTCCTGCTCCTTCAGGGCCTGAGTCTTTTCAATGAATAATTGTTGATTGTTGACTTTGACCTCACTGACAGCAGTGAGTGCGCATTGTTCTCTTATACGTAGCTCATCAACGACCCCCTAATGTATCACATGAAGGGAGTCCAGTGGTAGCATGGCAAGGTTCAATCCCATGTCTTTCACTTTGTGAAGCATCGTGTGATGTGGCCAGTCCATCTATGCTACTACACTCTTTCCCCGTGTCAGACTAATTTACGTGCTACTTGCCTCCCTGACATCTACCTGAATTCTATTTTCTTGGATCTTCAGCTTGCGCAAATCCTTCTGGATGCCCCCAAGCATCTACATGTATTGTTGCTTGAATTCTTGCAGAACTTTTGTCGTGGTGTCCCAAATTTTGTCGTTGATCTCGTTGAGATTGCCCTCTATTATCACCATGGGATCCACATGCGTCTGCTTGTCATACTTCTATTTGTTGTGTTGCCCACTCTGCTGCTCCTATGTGCGCTTATTCAAGATGAAAAGATTCATTTGCTCTTCACCACCACCTCCCCCTTGCTCAAACAGTTCTTGCTCATTAGTGTGTTGGGAAGAAGACCATTCGTTGTCCTCTACATCCTTCTCCTCACTATCTATCTGGGCCTTGGTAGCACACTCCTTCTCCATGCGGGCCTCTCTGCAACTGCCATAGTAGCTTCCTTCATCTTTTGCGTAGGCAATGTGCTCACAACTTCCTTAGCAGCATCCTTCTACTTCTACACAGCTAATGTGCGCACCGCTTCCTTGGTGGCATCCTTCTGCTTATGCGCAGCAAAGCTTTCTACACCAATTCTTGTACCTGCATGCAACTCCGTAGGTGTGCACCATTCCGTAGCCAAAGTCTGACAAATTCCTAAATATCTACATCTATCACCATTTAAGGCAACGTGTGCCATTTTTTCTCAAGGTCTTTACGCGCTTTGATCAAGACCCTGTGAAAATCGACTTTAAATTCTACATAAGTGTTGGCTTGATGTGCCCTAACCCAGGTTTAGTGTTAGTCAACCAAGAAAATCCCTACACTACTGGCCCTTTCGGCATCAATCCGCAAAGTGCGGACCGAAGTCTCACCCAAAGCACTATGGGGGGATGCACGAACCAAGTTTCCACACCCTAAGATGGTTATGATGTCGGTTTTATACCTTAAAACCTTCCTTCACACAAATCAATATGCCTTTAGGGCTTATCGATGTACTTTCTCTTCTGTCTCTTAGAACCTTTGCGAAGGCATACAATCATCCTTCGCGCAACCCTAATCATTGGCTTAAGTACTTACGCACCTTTGTTACTATGTTATTATATAATTTCCCAAATTACCTTAAGTGTTCACCAATGTTACCATGCAATTAAGATTATCTTTGCGTAAACATATATCCTTATTTTCATTCATATAATAGATAGAAACATATACATTTGTGCATCAAATTAGAATTATAACATAAACACAGAACTTAACATAATATAATCACATGCGATCCAAAAAGGAAAAATATATAGTAATTTCAGAATACTTCTCGTTATTGATGATTCAGATTTCCAATACAGACTCTATTTTCCCTGTGCACACAGCCGCAGGGGTCCACGCACTCAACTGTAGAGTCTCTTCCTATGCTAAGACTCTCACTCTTAACTTTTCATGGACTCATCAAGCACTCAAAATTACCTCCAATTCTACTTCTAAAACTCCATTTTTATATAATCCCATGGTCCGCGGACCAAGGGCAGATCTCTAAATCCGACACAAGCTATCTAAACTAAGGGTGGAAATCCTTTTTGACTCTTGCTATCTTCGCGCTCTGAGACCATAAAATGCGGAGACTTTACATTCCTTTGTACAAAATTTCATCTTTCTACCCCAAACTTAGTCTTTTAGTCCCAAAAATTACCCCAAGGGACCCGTTCGCAATAGACCCCTAACACAAACATGGTGACTTGCCCTCGAGTCACTCAGCTGGTGTGGAGATCTTGTCACGAAGACCTCCTACCTCAACTTGGACTACTACAATTTCAACGATACACTGTGATGCCACCTGCTTCATCTCCTCGACCAGCTACTCCGTTGCTAGCCTTGCGCTGTCTGACTGGATCTTCTTCTCAGTCTTTTGTAGACTAGTCAGCTTGCCTTCAATTGTGGCCATGATCAAATAGGCCTTGTCCAACCAAGGCTGTAAGCGAGCCTTCAGCACTGCTTCCTTGTGCTAAGCTTCATCTACCTGCTCTTTCAAAGCCTTGGCCTCTTGCAGCTTTTCCAGCCTCTGCGTGATGGTGAAAGTTCGCGTCATCGCTTTAACTTCGTCATAGCGCTGCTGAAGCTCCCACGCTTCTGTTTCTAGCCTCTGCACAGTGGGGTCTTCTTGCAAGCTGGTGACCAACTCGAGCGACTACTCAAAGAGTGTTGTGTAGTCCTTTACTGCGCTATCTACTGTTGTTATGGCGTCTTTCACAGCTGGGCCTTCAATTGCAACTCTGCAATTCTGAGGTTCAGTTCCAGCTGGACCTTTACCAATTTTGTGCGTGCATCACATACACTCTTATCGAGCTTCCAAACCCGCACATCTACTAGCTCAGCCTCGAGAATGTCTAGCTCCGGGACAGATCTGCATGCCTCAGCCACAACCTTAGCCATGCACTAACTCTTGTCCGTAAGGTCTTTCACGAGGTCAATGGCGGAGTCTCGCTGTACAAACATCTGGGTGTTGTTGATCTTCTGCTCATTGATTACCTATAATGCGCGTTGTTCACGGGTCCATAGTTTCATGATCATGCCATCTTGCAAAATGTAAAGCACCTCACTTGGAAGCACAACCAAGTTAAGTCCAACTCCCTTGAGGGTGCTAATAGCGGGCCTGTCAGCTTCTATCTCTGTAGTCAGTGCTCCATCCAGTAGCACTATTACTCAAGGATCTCATGTGCGCAGCATCCCTGCTACTTCAGAGGTGCCACACGCCAAACTGGTTGACGCTGCGCTAGTCTGTACCTGTGATGCATGGATCTATGGCTTGCACAGACCCGTTTGGATAGGAACCAAAGCTTGTTATAGCTGCTACTCGAACTGCTGCAGTAGTTCCGTGGTGGCATCCCTCACCATATCACCTATGTTATTCAAGTCCCCCTCAGTTAGGGTGATTGGGTCGAGAGACGTCTTTCTAGCCTTTGACTTCTTCCATGGCCCTACTTTTTCTAGATCTCTATTGTGCTTGGTGCAGAACAGAGTCGTCTCTGGGTCGACTCCTCCCTGCTTCGTCTGTTGGTCCTCTTCTTTTGGCTTTGGGGAAGGCAACTTCTAACTCCGGTTAGAGCCATGCTCCTCTTCCTCTGCTTGCCCACTCATCTGCTTCACGGAAGCGTGCTCTACCTTGGCCTTATCCTTGGACTCCTTTATTTTCTTCGCAGCCAATTGTTCCATATTCAACTTGGCTTCTTCCTTCTTTCATTGTGGGACAGACTTGCTAGATCCCACTCTCAAGTCCATGGCAGTGCACTAATCTGTCATCTAGTGATCAAGGACCGCTATAATCATGTCATCTGTGGCCAAGTACGGTAGGTCATGCCACTTCTATTCAGGGTACTTTAGTGCACATATTGAGACATGGTGGAAGCCAACCTTGAATTCCATGTACTCCTGCAGCTTATCAATATTTATTGGTGACAACCACGACTTGCGATTGATGGCCATATGGATGCTCATCCCCATCAAGATCGAGAAGATCTTGTTGTCCTTGATCCACTGAGGATCCTTCGTAGTCCATAGCGAAGTGAACTTCACTACTTCCGGTAGGTCTGACACCACCGGAGGAAACTAGCTATCCTCGGATAGCTCCCACGCAACCTCATGATCTTTCCTGCCAAGATTTGTGTCACCACTTTGACCGTGAGGTCACATATACTTGTGATGGCATAGCCACGCAACTTCTTTACTAGCTTGAATTTTTCCTTCATCACCTCAGCAAGGGAATGCTTGCTAGCCTTTAGGACAACTGCCATGGCTAGATTTTCTCCTGAGTGCAGCAGCCATGTGATCCTATGGATCAGCATGTCAATGATGGGTATCGGCTCCTCCAACCACAGACACCCATCATGCACTAAGCACAGCAGCTGCTTGATCACGATCATCATGATGGGCATGCAGTTGTAATGTGGCACCCACAGCGGGCTTATCGAGCCTGCCTTGTCCACACCTTTCAACCAATTCCTCGGCTCCAAAGTAGTCACTCCAGTGTTTTTGTGGAAGACATGGTGCATAAGTTGGTCTATCGCTAAATGAGGGAAATGCTCCATGTCAACTAAATCCCAGTCTTCCAATTTTAAAAGGGGGACACACCCCAAGCACAGTCCCTCAAAGACAATTTTCTCTAGTAGTAGTGGTGTGTGCAGGGTGACCTTACTCTCATCAATATCCTTCGGTACCTTCATTTTACCCCGACACAGAGGAATGTACTTAGGTAGCCTAGTAATGGGGTCAGACCCCTCAACCTCAACATACTATGTTTCCATCACAATATCCTCATCATCCATGGGCATTTCTTCAACCTCTTCTTTCAGCTCTAAGTCAACTACCTTGCCCTTTTCCAGCACGGTGGGCTTATTCTTCTGTGGGTTCTTTCTAGGTGATGCACACACCAGCTGCGATGTCATGGCCTGTGTTATCATTGAAAATTCTGTTGCCAAAATTGCTCAGACTAGCTTAAGGACAAAGTGTTTTCGCAGCGCATAAATCCTTTAGCAGTTTCGCAGCGTAACCTGTTTTAGTGATTTCGTAGCAAAAAATACCGACTTTGCACTAACTGCACTACGAAATGGGGAATTCGTGCTGATCCATAGCACATCTCACACCAGCTGTCATATTTTCTGCAAGAATTTTACGGGAATAGCATGTGTAAGGTCTTACATGTCGGTCTTGACACGTGCAGGCTCTGTTGGCATCAAAGGGGATAGCGGTAATATAAATTATTATGAAGTCGAATGGAAGTCAAGGTTGCCTTTGTCTGCATATGTTTTGACGGGGATCATTCTCAGGAAGCAGCTTTTGTGATGACATTGAAGGCCCTTTCTCAGTCAGTCTCCTCTATTATAATGGAAATCTAATAGAGCAGGAGGATCTGAAGGAGGGCAGACACTATGCTGTCTGGGAAAATCTTTTCAAGAAGCCGTGTTATCTATTTACTTTGGTTGCTGGCCAAGTAGTCAGTAGAAATGATACATTCATTACACGATAAGGACGCCAAGTTTCACTTCGCATTTGGACTCCTGCAGATGATATATCAAAGACTGCTCATGCCATGTATTCCCTTAAGGCGGCCATGAAATGGGATGAGGATGTCTTTGGTCTGGAATATGACCTTGATCTATTCAACATCGTGGCAGTACCTGATTTTAACATAGGAACGCTGGAGAACAAGAGCCTTAATATATTTAATTCAAGGTTTGTTTTGGCATCCCCACAAACTGCAACGGATGCAGACTATGCTGCTATCTTGGGTGTTATTGGTCATGAGTATTTCCACAACTGGACTGGTAATAGGGTAACATGCCGGGATTGGTTTCAATTAAGTTTAAAGGAAGGACTTACAGTTTTCAGAGATCAGGAATTCCTCCTACACCAGGCCCAACTTTTCTTCTTTGCCATTCGTTCCTATTATTTTGGGAAAGGGGTTGAGGGTTCATTCTCCTGGGTTCCACCTGCTACTCCGAAACCCTCAATTCCCGCAATTCCAAATACAGCGATACGTCCGGGGATTGGCAGATCCACAGTTGAAGAAGAGCAAGAGAAGAAGGCAAGCTGGGAAAAATGTTTTGGCGGATGACTGGTTTCTCGCCCCCTTCAGCGGTGGATTCAATTTTGGACAAAGAAACATGTACAGTTGAAGACCTCTTTGCCGAGGAGGAAATTATTCAAGAGTGCAAGACTATCAACAATCGCCTTATTAATTTTCTTCGAGGCAAGGAACAAATGCAACAAATGCTATGTTACATTGTACAAGAGCCACCAGATGGTGCAGAAAGTAAGCGAGCTTTCAGGTTTCCATTTATAGCGTGTGAGATATTCTCTTGTGAAATTGACATTATTCTCAAGACACTGGTTGAAGAGGAAGAGTTAATGAATTTACTGTTTTCCTTCTTGGAATCTGACCGGCTCCATAGAACCTTGCTGGTTGGATACTTTAGCAAGGTTGTAATCTGCTTGTTGTTAAGGAAGACGGTAGCCACCATTCGTTATATTCAAGCACATCAAGAGATACTGGCTAAATTGGTGAATTTGATTGGTATTCCATCGATCATGGAGGTATTGATCAGGCTAGTTGGAGCTGACAATCATATGTATGCATATCATGTTGATGCTTTGCAATGGTTAGCTGATACTAACTTGCTAGAAATGCTTGTAGATGCATTGAGCTCAACGAATTGTGCTGCAGTACATCAAAATGCAGCAGAAACACTTTGTGCTATAACTCATCTTGCTCCATCTGCACTGGCCTTGAAGCTTTCCAGCCCAAGCTTTGTGGAACGACTTTTTTGTAATGCCTTAGAGAACCCACAGTCGAAATCTACATTAGTGCATTCGTTGTCCGTATGCATTTCATTGTTGGACCCAAAAAGATCAGCATTGGGAGCAGCTGGTTCAGCATGGGGAAATCATATCATTGAGCCAGTTATAACTCCAAATCCTGAGACAGTGGATGGCATGCTACACGGCCTTGGTAAACTGCTAGAGCTGTTGAATGTGTCTTCTGATGCAAATGTTCTGCCTACCACATATGGAGAATTAAGACCTCCTTTCGGAATGCATCGTTTAAAGATAGTGGAATTCATTGCAGTCTTGTTGAAGAGTGGGAGTGAAGTTGCTTGGCAGGAGTTGGTTCGTTTGGGTGCTCTTCAGACAGTTATCAAACTTTTTTTTCGAGTACCCCTTCAACAATAGTCTGCATCATTATGTGGAGTGTATCATAAGCTCATGCTTAGAAAGCAACAGTACTACTGTTATTGATCACCTGTTCCAAGAGTGTGATTTGTTAGGGAAACTTCTGGTAGCAGATGAAAAGCCCTTAGTTATTGATGATCCCAGCAAGCCAATAGCACCTACATGTGGGAAATTACCTCCGAGGACAGGAAATATGGGAACTTGACACACAGATGCAAACAACAAGAAGCAGAGTTACAACAGACAGCAAAGCAAGCACAAGAGGCTATGTCTTTGGCTGCTGCAGAATCTCGCAAATGTAAAGTTGCAAAGGAGGCAAATTTAATAATGCAGAAAAGCCTGAGGGGAAGGATTTTCGAATTGGACAGCCCATATATGATGATTGGTATATGCTGCTTTTCAATATTATTTTGACATCACTGCCAGTCATATCTTTGGGGGTTTTTGAGTAAGAGGTTTCATCTGAAGTATGTTTGCAGTTCCCTGTTCTCTATCAGCAGGGCCCAAGGAATATATTTTTAAACTGGTACCGTGTACTTGGATGGTTGGCAAACCATGAGATTATTTATGATATTTGTCAACAACCACTTCAGTTGCCTCTGCCAAATGTTTCAAGTACAGTTCAGGAATTTCAGAAAGTGGAGGACTATTTATCTATGGTGGAACAGTAACCTTCTGAGATAATGCAGGATGCAGTGATTCCATCCATGAGTGCATTGGTAAAGCCAGAGTTTCTAAGGCACCAAGACAAAGATGTCAGGCTCATTGTTGTTACTTGCATTAGTGAGAATCACACTGAAAACGTATCTGCTTCAATGCAAACAATTAGGAGTTCGGTTTGAATGAAAGAAAGACTGTGTTTTTGAAATTACACAGCAGTTTCGTAGCGCGCTACGAAACTGCTGTAGGTGTTGTTTTTTAACGCAGACAAACAGTTTGATAGGATGATCAGAAATTTTCAAAGGAAACATCTGAGGGACATTTAAGAGACCAAATGAAGATAGCATAGCCATTCAAATGATGACAGGTGTACCTTTGTAAAAGTGAAATGTTTTGGCTCAAGTTAAAGTTTTGATTATAAAGGCACTTTATTACCGGTCATTAGGGTTTGGAAGGAGTTGCATACGAGGAGACTTGGCTTGCACACCTGTCCATCAACGAAGCCTCCAACACATCTGGAAACATGGTGGTGCTCTACATTTTTGGGATATTAAAGAGCTGGAGACATGCTGCTGCATTTTCGAATAAGTGGTGGAAGACTGGAACCGGAAAAACAGGGGTTTTCTCCTAACATCACTGAACCATCAAAGCATTCAGCATCCAAAGCTAGTATGGGACATTGAATCCTTTTCTCAGCCATCTCGGCCAAGCTAAAAGGAGACAGGTGTCAAAGAACAAGAAAGAATCATTCTACGAGGAGGATAGAATTAGAGTTATAGTTAAATTAGGACTCTTTAAAATTCCAGTTTAGCACTTATTGTATTTAATGAGTTAGTTCAATAGTGGATAGGGGTAATTAGTGGCAGTCATCGAGCTCCCCTCATGACTGGAGGAGGAAGCTCAAAGTAGTTAAAGTTATGTTTCTATATATAGTTGAAACTTTTATGTAATGAGGGTTGGATATTTGAGAAAACAGAGTGTTGTTTTGGCTTGTGTAAAAACTCAGTTTCAGTAATACAATTTGCTGCTTTTCTTCTCAAGATTCATACAGTGTTTCAATGCTCAAGATATGTGGTTTTGCTTTATCCTTTATGTTTTTACAGTTGTATAAATACACAATCACTCAGAATTCACTTTGCTGCTCTGATTTCCTGTGTGTATTTGTAAGCTGAGGTTTCTATGAGATGTGTTTTGAGTATTTAAACATCACATGCCCTGACTTCTATGAATGAGTAGTGTTATAGTTTACTGAAGGATGATTAACTCCATAAGCCCAATGGAAGTCTTTGTAATGTCAGTCCAGCCAACATATTTGTTAAATTCACTTTGCAAGAGTTAGCCATCTCATCAATAGTCAAAATCAATAACCTTTTGAGAGAGCCCTCTCAGGCTAAGGAGGCTAAGCCTTAGTCAAAAGATTGGTCTGAAACAGTTACACAGAGTCTACCTGGTCAGCAGCCTTCCAGTGCTTGATTTTGTGATAACAGCCTGCCTGCCTTTCTTGTTCTTCGAACACTCCTTGGTCGGGGTAGGCCTCAACCTAGGTGACCATGGTGACTTAGGTACTTCAACTGGTACTTCCGTTGTTACAACCTCCGGGGAAGCTCCCTCGGCTGCCATGGCTACCCCTAGAATAGTTCCTTCGGCCATCATTTCTTCCCCAACATTTACAGTCTCAACTGATGTCAGCATGATACTATTCAACAACTCCTGTGTCTCCTTTGGAAACTTCTCAAATGCTGAACTTGCTATCAAAGCTCAAATTTTTCACGATTCATGTGCGCCTGAGAGCTCAACACCTCAATTCTCAAAATGTCAAGTGCTTTCCACTGGGAAACCCTTTGTAATTTATAGGCATTTTCAAATTCAAATCTAACCATTTCCCCCACAATCGGTTCATTAATGCTAGATTGGCGGTAGATTTTCAAAGATTTGGTCCATAAATTCTGACTTAAATGCCCCCCCCCCTCCATTTGGCCATTTTTTCATCGTCAAATCATGAACAGTGACTTTAACGATCACTTTCCGACTATCTTGCACGGGCTCTGTGACATTTCTTCATTTCGCGTGGTTACTCGATCGCACAGCTCTCTGACCCGGGTAGTGTATTTTATAGTCCCGCACTTCCTTTTAGCTTCCTGGAGTGCTAAGATTGTGCTTCCCTCATATAGTCACCTAGCTGGATCAACGGTGTATGGCTTCAATCGACTGAAATTCACCTTTCCTGGGAAGGGTTCTCCATTCAATTTGACCAGTTGAACTGCTCCACCATCGGTAATCTCCTTGATGACATATGACCCTAGCCAGTGCATCCTAAATTTCCCTAGAAATTTATCAAATTTGTTGTCATATAACAAAACCAGATCATTTACCGTGAAGGTGCGCAGTTTGATGTGTCGATCATGCCATGCCTTTTCGCGCTCCTTTTGAACTTGTTGATGAAATCTAGCTAGAAATTGGTCCTCCTCAACCTCCGCTAGCTGTGCGAGCCTCTCTTTCAGGGCCCCGTAATCCACCATTCCTGTGAATGCTACTATGCATAGACTAGGTACAAAGTATTCCACTAGCATCACAACTTTTATGTCATACACGAGTCTGAAAGGCGTTTGTCCAGTCAGCTTCTTACAAGTCGTTCTGTAGGCCCATAGCACCGTGGGTATGCACACATCCCAGTCATTTCTCTGATCATTGCAAAACTTTGTCAGTGCACTCTCCAATATCTTATTAAACACTTCCACCATCCCATTAGCCTATGGATGAGAAGGTGTACTTTTGTAATGATACACCTGAAATTCCTCTGTCAATGCGTTGATTGTTTCGTTAAGAATGTGCGTACCATGATCACTCATCAAAATATTTGGAAACCCCAATCTCATTAGGACATACTCAAAAATATTTTTTTTTTGTTTTCATGCCTATGTAGTCCTTCACAAGCTATGGCTCTACCCATCTAGTCAAATACTCAGTCGCAATGATGATGTACCGCGCACCCATCTTCTTTCCTTGAGGCTGAATTCGTCCCACAAATTCAATTGCCCATTTTTTGAATGGTTGTAACGTCACCTGCAGCATCAGAGGAAGCTCATCCCTCCACTACGACCTGCCAATCCTTTGACATGCATCACATCCCCTACAATATGCTTTCGAATCCTTATGCATGGTTGGCCACCACAACACAGCACGTAGAATCTTCTACGTTGTTTCTTTCCCTGCATAATGTCCTCCCGCCACTCCTCCATGAGCCTCAATGAGGATTTTGCTTCGTTCAAAGGCAGGCACATAACATTGCAATATTTCTTCTAATCCCATTTTGTACAAGTTCCCTGCAATTATAGAAAAGTCTGTCACACGCACAACCAATTCCTTCTTCTATTTACTTGTATAACCTTCTGGAGTCGTTCCTATCATCAGGAAGTGGATAATATCTTCAAAGTGACTACCCATGATGCGCACTGCAAAGAGCTATGCATCAGGCAATCCTTCCTCCAAATTAGTAGGTTCCTTTCCAGTTTCAATGCGTGACAAATGATCAGGTCACACATTCAGTCATCCTGGCTTCACAATAACTTCAAAGTTGTATTCCTGGAACAACAACAGCCACCTACATATTTTTGCCCCCAACACAGGCTTGTTGACCAGGTACTTCAACGTGGAATGATCCGTATACATCTTAAAGTGTCCGCCCAACAAATAGTGCCTGAACTTCTGGAGAGCGTACACCATAGCTAATCCTTCGCATTTTGTCATGGAATAGTTTTTCTCTGCTCTAAACAACTTCCTACTTGCGAACGCTATAGGATGATCCAGTTCTCCCTCATTGGCCTGTGTCAGTATGACCCCCAATGCAATACATGATGTGTCCACGTGCACATGAAATTCCTTCTTCCAATCTGGGAAGACTAGGATCGGCACGGTGACCATTTTCTGTTCAGCACATCCAAGCTCTTTTGACATTCATCATTCCAACAGAACTTAGCATCCTTTTTCAACAATTTCTCCAAAGGCCCAGTGATCTGGGCATAGCTCCTGATGAACTTACTATAGTATCTAGTATGCCCTAAAGTTGCGCGCAACAGTTTCACACTCCTCGGTGCCTCCAAGTTGATTATCACTATGATCTTCACAGTGTCTACCATCAATCCTTGTCTACATACCACATGACCCAGCAAGATCCCAAAAGGGACACAAAACAGACACTTCTTCAGATTGAGCACGATCTCGTATCTCCTACATGTATCTAGCATCAAGCATAGACTTGCCACATGGTGCTTGACCAATCCAAACACTGTCCAATCATCAAGTATACCTCTAGAAATTTATGAATGAAGGCTTTGAATGCTGCAATGACTACGCACGAAAAGATCATTGGCGCATTCTTCATCCCAAAAGGCATTACGGTGTATTGAAAACATCCCCATTCAGTCACGAAGGTCAACTTGCTTCTATCCTCAGGTGCGATTTTGATCTGATGGTACCCAGAGAACCCATCAATGAAAGAGTATGCTTCGTGGCTGCCTACATTATCCAGGACCTCGTCGGTGAACGAGGTTCGGAAAGGATCATGCACACTAGTGTCATTCAATTTCCTGAGATCTACGCATATCCTTATTTCTTCCTTCTGTTTCTTTTCCTGATCGAATATTGGGCTTACCCAATTAGAGTCTTTCACCGGTTCAATAATACTCGCTGCAAGCATCTTATCTAACTCAACGCGGACCCTTTCCTTATACTTTGGGTTGAGGTGGTACAGTATTTGTTTCACAAGTTTTGTGTCTGGCTTTAGGGTGATCTTCATGACACCCAAGTGTTGGCTTGTTGGGGCCTGACCCAGGTTCGAAGATGATTTAGCCAAACAAATCTTGGTACTACTGGCCCTTTTGGCAACAGTCCACAAAGCGAGGACTGAGGTCTCACCCGAAGTAGCATGGGAGGGTTCTAGAACTAGGTTTCTACACCCTGGGATGTCTGATGGGTTCCAAGTGCTCTATGGTTTGATCCTGCGTGCACATTGCTACGTGCACTTATCAGTGCATCGCAACTTGTGATGTTATCTTCACGCAGCCCTACTCGAGGGCCGAACAGTGTTATTACCCAAGCCCTTATTAGTAACCCAATATTAGTTGATTAACTTAGCTTATCTATAGGCTTTCAGTTATACTTAACAATATTCACCATTCAGACAAATGTGCACAGTAAATAAACAATATAATTGCAAATGATATCAAACAGGTAATAACACAAGAACAGATACACGGAATTCAGATAAAACTTCTTTTTATCATTCTTCCTTCTCAATTACAGACTCGACTCCAGCCCTATGCACTCAGCTGCAGGGGTCCGCGCACTCAGCTGCGGACTCTACTAGGCCTCTGTGCACTCAACTGCAGAGCCTCTTCCTACTACTACGACCCAAGACACTTAGACTCTTGCTCTATGCTCGTTATCTTATTATATCTATCAAATTCCATCCCTTTCCTTGCTTCCTATACAATTTAGAGCCTCACTCTATTTATACAATCCCATGGTCCACAGACCATGGGTAGGCTGACACTACATTCAAAACTTAGGGCGGACATCCCTATGACTCTAGCATAAAATTCGAGCTCTGCGCCCACAATTCGCGACGTCTTTACAACAATATTCCTCAAAACTTGGGCTTTGAGCCCCAAACCATGTTGTGGGGGGATTACCTACCCAACAAGGCCCCAACATAAACATCGTGACTTGCCCTCGAGTCACTCTGTTGGCATGACAATGATGGCACGGAGTCCCTTCAACTGTTCCCGAATGGTCTTGATGTCTGCAGGGCACTGGGCTACTGCTTGCTTAACCTGCTGCATTCTCCCTTCTGACACCTCTTTTTTCGGCATGATATGCTGCATCTGTGCATGCATCCCCTAAATCTGCGCGAGCTTTCCTTCAATATCTACCATGATTGTGAAGGCTTCGTCAATCCATGGCTGGACGCACGCTTTGAGAACTGCTTCCTTATGGTGCGCCATGTCCACCTGCTCCTTTAATGCCTTGGCTTGCTGCATCCTTGCAAGTTGCTGAGTAAGGATTACTATCTGCGTAGTCCCTCTAATGTTGTCGTACTATTGCTGGAGTTCGCATGCTTCTGTCTCCAGCCACTGGATGTTGGGGTCCTCCTGCAACGTCGTGAGGACCTCAAGCATGTGTTCCAACATGTTGGTACAGTCGCGCACTTCACCTCCAATCTCTTCCAACCCTGTTGTAATAGCGCTAGCACGCTATTCTCTGATCTCTGGAGTGGAAGGTTATGCCTTCAATCGTAGCTTGACAATCTGAATGTTTAGCTCCAGCTAAAACTTTGTTGTCTCTTCTCTCACATCGCAGACTCCAATTGCCAAACTGTGAATCCGTACTTCTACCAATAGGTCTGTTGCAATAGCGAGCTCTGGGACGCGTCGGTAGGCATCATCTACCATCTACTCCAACCTTTAGCTCTATGACACCAACTCGTCGCACTGCAAGATGAGCTGCTCCATATTGATCTTCTGTTCACTAAGAAATTGGATCACATGGTTCTCCCTAGTGCTCTACTATTATTCCAACTTGGAGCTGATAAAGTGTTTCCCAGGAAGGGCAGCTAGATTAATGGCAAGACCTTTCATCATGCTAACCATCATTCGGCCCATCGCATCTGATGATACTAACACTCCCTCTGGCAACACTATTGTGTTGGCCATCCTCACGTGCAGCATCTGCTCTGTTGCTGAAGTGCCTGTTGCAACGTGGGTAGACAGGGTACCTTCCTGAGGGGGCCACACTTGTAACTCTTGTAGCTGCACCCTGAGGGCCCCCAACACACTCTGGTGCTCTGTCATAAATTCTTGGAGCACTTCACTAGTGACATCGCAAACCGTCTCGCCGATGTCATGGAGAACACCTTTGGTTAAGGTGATCGGATCAATGGCCAGCTTCAAGGCCTTGACCTTCTTTCTAGGGCCCGATCTCTTTGTGATGCGCAACTATTTGAGCTGTGCAGATGCAGTCCCTGGGTCCACACTCCCTTCTACTATTTCTGTGTCCTCTGCCTCCTGCCTTGAGGGTGTTTCCTTTCCCTCCTATGCTTGAAACATTGCTACCTCTATTGTTTGCACTGTTTCTGCTACTTCTATGGCCTTCTTCTGCTTTGTGGCTTCCTGTGTCACTTCGCGTATTGCCCTTACCTAGCTGCCACTTTTTCGTTCCACCTTCTCACGGCCAGTTGGGTGACGCATAGTTTGGCATCATCCTTCTTTTTCTGTGTTGTCACTTTCTCAAGTTCCGCCAAATCTGGGGTGCACCACTTGGGCAGCCATGTCTCCAATACAGTGAAGATTGCGTCGTCAGTGGCTACAAATGATAGCTTTGTCCACTGCTTCACCGGCCCTTTCGCACCCTGATGTATATGTTGTGCATATCCACCTTGTAGTCTGCAAAACTTTGCAAACTATTGTGCACCATAGCTGATAGGCGTGGCCTCCTGTTGATCCACATTTGGATGCTCACCTTCATGAGAACCTAGAAAATTTTTGTATCGTGAATCTGTTTTGCATCCTTAGTGGCCCAGAGCGAAGCATACTTTGCGGCCTCTGGTATACCTAGGTCAATGTTCGGGAACTGACCATCCTCTGATAGTTCTCCTGCTACCAGCAAGATGGATAAAAGCAACCACGCGTAGTGGAAGGTCTTACCCTGCTCCTAGGCTTCGCGATAGCTCAACAAAAATTCCTCGCAGAGGAATTCATCCCAGTTGAACTGGACCCCCTCCATGCACTGCTCGGCTAGTGCGATCACTGGCGCCAGTACCTCATCGCCGCGGAACTTCCTCATCACTATGTTGGCCAAGAGTTGGGTGACTATGCGCACCCCTTTGTCCTTGATGCTGGTGATAGCGCAACCCCTCTTTTTCTTATCTAGCTTATACTTTGCCTTCATCGCCTCTGTGAGAGCCAAATCGCTACTTTTCCCAACTATTGTCATGGGGTCCTTTCCCTTACAGGGAAGTCGAGAAATTCGGTGGATGAGGTCTGCCATGATGGGAATAGGCTCCTCCATCCATAGATACCCATCATGCACCAGGAAGAGCAGCTGCCTGATGTTGTTGGGAAAAGTATCCAATTCGGAATGCCCCTATCCCACTCTAAGGTGTGATAGTGCCTTAGCAACAAACAAGGAAAAACTATCTGAGTATTCTTCTTTATGAGATGTAAATAGAGAAAGAAGGATGTAACTAATCGGTGTCTTCCGCTAGTTTGTCGATCCAATCGCTCTCTCTTTTTTTCGCTTCCCGCTGCCTGCTCTTTCACTGGTTCAGCTTCACCCAGTTCCTGCAAAATCACAAGAGAGGAAAACTACACAAAAGATATAGATTCACATTCATAACTAGTTTAGGATCAGATGTAAACTAAATATGCAAATATAACAAAACATCATTGAAATACAAGCATATAGGAGAAACTCAAATAGCTTTATTGATATGATAACAAGGTTCAAGAGGAGATACAACCAAATGAGTCCCGATCCAGCATCTACCTCCCAGCAAAGGAATCCCTTCCTCTCCTCCAACAAAGCATAAATCACCTAATGTACTAATCTCAATCTCAAACCAACAGCAATTCTCTGCAAAGTACAAAATTCCAGCCTCCAGAACCTCTGGGTGAGAGATCCATATATAGATGTAAGCAGAGAGGATGAGTCAGCTTATGTTTTGACTTGTGGCTTCTCTTTGTCAGTTCTTGCTTCCACTTGGAGGTTGAGAACCTCTTACTCATCATTTGGTCGAATTCATTGAGGCAAGTGTCATTGAGGAAGATTCTGGAAGTTTCCAGAGTCTTTCCACCTCGTTGAATGAACTTGCCATTTGTCATTTCCCGCTCAGCGCACCCTGGTAGTGCTTCTACCTGTGTTGCAGTGCACCTAGCCAGTGTAACCTCTGCATTTCAACGTAGGCAGCTAGTGGAGCCACTGAATTGATCCTGATTTGACCATTTCTGAGTTGTTTTTGGTGGAGAACTTCTGGGAGAAGCTGTCATTGGTTGACCTTGTTCCTTTAGGGGTAGGAACAACTCTTTTAGGGACTTTGGATCCCTTGGATTATGGACATCTCATGCTCAATGCTGTAAGGCACAAAAATGTATATAATAGTTGCCCCCTAAAGTATGAGGCCGTTTATCGGGTGAAATGCTTTATTAGGAGGATCCGAAGTTTTTCCAATGCTGGGAGGAGACCTGTAATAAGATACAATACAATACATTATTTTTCATACTACTTTCATGATCTAGCTGAGGCGGGCATTCCCATGCTCAGCTTTATAAATTCATTTTTCTGTACATAGAACAGACAATCGTCTGATGGTAGACTGATGATTTTGATGAAATCATCATCCTTTTGGTAGGATGATTATCTGTTGCAATGCTGTACATGTCAATGTCTTTATTTTTCCTGAATATATATCGCAGCCCAGATGGATGAAACTAGATCTGGGGTCTTCAATCTCATCCGATCTTCACTCTAAGTACAAGTCGATCCATGTGAGAAATGTTTTGAAGTCAAACATGGAAAGACATCGCTTGATTACCAGTCAATGACGTAAACCATTAACAAGCGCGAGAGGAATCACCGATAATGATAATGACCCTCAAGGTACTGCAGTACAATTCACGTGGTGTGAATAAAGGACTTGGCGTCGAACACCACGCAAAATCTCTCGGTCGAAGGTCGTTGATGTATACCTGTCGCCGGAAGTGAGAAACTTGCCATTGAGGCGTGCAAGCTTCAAAGTACTGAAGGGGGTGTTCCTAGATCAACTTCTTGGATAATGAGCTGATGTCGACAAGAAGCGATCCGTCAAAGGAGGGCCTTAATGTATCCCACATCAGTGACACGAAACGGAGCAAATGATTTTGATGGAGGTGAAAACGATCTGATGATATATGGTTCAGGGTGGCAGTCATGAAAGGAT
This sequence comes from Pinus tabuliformis, assembly GCA_031772625.1. Classification (NCBI taxonomy): domain Eukaryota; kingdom Viridiplantae; phylum Streptophyta; class Pinopsida; order Pinales; family Pinaceae; genus Pinus; species Pinus tabuliformis. The sequence goes on from CM062805.1 coordinate 76,418,242, forward strand.
GAAGGATAATGTATGGTAGTGGATGGGACACGGTTGACTTCTCTGGATGACTTCTCTTGAACATATCGGTGACACTTGTGTGATGGATTGGTAGCATTTACCCCAAAGGTGGATGGTATTGGCGAGACCATGGTGATGTGACCGGTGAATGAAACAACCCAACCCGACTCAGGCACGGAGTGGAAGTGTCATGTTCAAGAGCGACTTGCTACCAATAAAAGTTCTTTGAGTTTCTTCCCAATTTTTCCCCAGTCATTTCTGACCAGTACCTCTTTATTTTTTTCAAGCTTGAGGAGGATAACATATGCTTGTTCTATAATTTTCCCTTCAGGCAAACCCATCGCTATGTTTTAACGAGCCTAGCGATAGTGAAACTCGTTCTCGTCTAAAGACAAGCTTGTCGCTATTAATGTTTTTTAACGAGTTTAACAACAAAGATAACTCGGTCCCTTTTCATTTTTAGAGAGTCTAAAAAGGCACGTAAAGATAACTCCAAAGTTCCTTTTTCGTCATCTAATCCCTTAAGTCCGAAAAAGTATAAAACAATACAGAAGGGATGAGTTTTCGATAGTTTTAACGAGCCGAACAAAACAAGCGCTCGATCTTTTTGTGCAATAATCCCTCAGGTCGAAAAAGATTAAAATCTAGAGGAGGGATAGCACTTCCGGTCGCTTTAACAAGCTGGAAGGCCAAAACTCGGCAATCTTTTCATTTTTTACGAGTCAGATGAAAAGAGCTTAAAGAAGACTCGTCTTTTGAGGAACGAGTGATAAAACGGGTAGCAGCTGATTCCAGGTAAGGGTCGGAATCTTCCAATCACAGCAGTGTTACAAGGATGGCTAAGTGAAATCACTCTTCGCAGCTGTTCCTCAAAATGGGTAAACAATCAAATGGAGGTGAATGATCGGCCAATGGAAAAGTGGAGGTGATGGTGTAAACACGACCAAGGCTTTAATGGCTGATAATGTTACATTCACGGTGGTCATTTACCGGAGGGTAGTTCATTTTTTAACGAGCTTAAACGCGGATTGAAACACTTGCTCGATCTTATGTTTATTTTTTAACGAGCATGAACTATGTGCTAAAACTGCTCGATAACATGGTCTAATTTTGATTTTTTACCATAACTAGCTTTGCCCTTTTCAAAGATAGTATTGTACCCTCAATTGCTGCATCAAACTAGTTAGAAATGAATAACATTTGCTTGAAAATGAGATTAAAACCCTAATATTTCGCTTTGAACTACGTAAAAAGAAATTAAAAAGTGTTTTTACCTCTCATTTTACCATTTCTTTTGAACTTGGTTTGTTGGAGCTTTGGAGGTGCCTCTTCCCCCTTGATTTTCATCAGCTGATTTCGGGAGATTCTGTGGACGATTCTCGGCGCCGTCTGGACCAGGTAGGAGCTAAACTTGAGCTCTTTCATTTCATGGTTTCCTTTCTGCATTCTGTGCTTGATTTCCTGTTTTTCTGAGCCCCTGGGGTTTGATGGGGTCGCTCTGCCATCAGCGCACCTAGTGCACTCGAAACCTGCGCTGAATGTCAAGCAGCATGAAGGCAGTTTGACCTTCAACGCAGGTGGAACACTGGGCAGGTGCGCTGGGCGCAGAAAAAGAGTTTTGTTGCACAGTTTTTGATGAAAATTTTTGCCAGTTTCTCATCAAATCCAGGATCTAACTCCTCTCATGTTTTTTTTTTCAGAGATATTGGAGCAAAATGACCCTTACATGGCGAGAACGAGAACATGAAGAAGAGGACATGATTGCCCTACATGATCCTGTCACGGTGAACGCACTGCGGAACTGTGGCCTGCTGAAGTTCTTCCGCATCTCTAGCATGAGACAGCAGATCAACCTACTGCAATATTTGCTCGATGCTTGGGATCCTATCAACCAAGTGTTCCAGATTAGGGGCAAATCTATCCCCTTGACCGCAGTAGACATTTACTTCTTGACTGGCTTGTCAAGGCGGGGTGCCCCCATTTCTTTGTCAGGTTCGGCCCGAGGGAGTGACTCTGTGAGAGATTACGTCCGCCAGTATTGCAGGGAAGGATCTCAGCCGAGTAAAGACGGCAAGATCGTTATCCGTGAGGTTGCTGACAGGTCCCTCAGGTCTATCCTGTACACTATTGGTAGGATGGCCGGTAGTGCGTCTCTTCATGTAGCCAATAGATCCTATGTGCAGCATGCCTTGGAGTGCCTCCAATCGAAAATATTCAACTGGTGTGATGCAGTACTTCTTCAGATGAAAATTCAGTTGACCAAGGTAAAGGACGGGAAGCTGAAGAACTTTGGGTTTGGTTCTATTTTGACAGCCTTCGCTTTGGAGAAGATACCACTGATGCAGCCACAGTACATTGCACTCGACTTGCCTTCTCCTACTGAACCACGCATGCAGAGATGGGTTGATCAGATGTCTAGGCATGCTGGTCAATCTCAGATTTCTTTCTCTGATACCTTCTTCAGGTGGTTTGAGCGTCAGGAGATGGTCTATTCCGAGTATCCATATGTTGGCATGGACTTCCGAGGTGATCCGGATTTGGTACTGCCGGATGGCAAGCAGTGGGGCGCTATTGGTAAAATCTTCGACCATATCACTGTTTACTGTTTTTATTCATAATGTCCTTGTGCTTTATTCTATCAAGACTTTAATCAAACTCATGTGTGCATGCAGATGTTGGTCCTGTTCGTCCAGTAGTTCGCCCGAGAGCACCAGCCGCTGCCCCAGCAGGGGAGGCCGCCGGGAGGGTTATTCTTCGTGACCTTGATGTGGCCGAGACCCTCTCAACTGTGCAAGAGTAGGTTGAGAGCCTTACTCTCGGCATTCCAGATGTGAGGATCGACGAGTTACCTCTACAGTTGCAGCGGCATACTACTGGTGTGCCTAGACGATGGACTCGTCTCTTACGCATGATCGCACAGGCCGTGACGTGCTATCATGAGCATCACTAGACTAGGGTGCCCCCTAGCATTTTTGAGTTTTTGGGTCGTGCGACCGATTTTGTCTTGGTTACAGAACATTATATGTAAACCATAAACAACTTATATATATATATTTTGATTTTCGGGGTTTTATTCTGGTTGAGTTATATGATCCATATGTACAACATTGATGATGTGTTTCTTTTTATAAATGTCGCAAATGTCTATCTAACACATAGTTTGCTAATGAGTCGGTTAGTGTGTTTAAGTTTCTGGAAATATGTTGGTATTGAATTAAATCAAATTGTCTTTCCAAAATCTTAACCCTTAGGAACATACGATAAATAGCTGGGTTGCGAACGGAATATATACCATTGAGTTGTAGTATTACGAGTTGTGAGTCTAGCCTGACGATTAGCCGGCGTATACCATGGGTGATGGCATCAGAGAGCAGTTCTATCAACGCACTATATTCAGCGATGTTATTCGTTGATTGACCAATACATACACCTCTGAAACTTACTAACTCGCCGCTTGGATCAAAAATGGACCAGGCTGCGGAGGACAGGTTCCGCGAACTACGAATCGCTCCATCGGCATATCCCACACATGTCTCCAAAAGGTTCGACATCTGCAATAAATGTAAAAAGGTGGATTACTCGACCAGAACGACCACTTTAGCGAAAACAAAATACAACAAAAGCATATTGGTTACTATTTAAGCATAGTAACGCTTAAGGTACAACCCATTGCGAGGTTGCGCCAGTGGAATTCCATCATAATCCATTAACTCGTAGGCTCCTTTTGCTAACACTCGTTTAACAATATAGGGGCCCATCCATAAAGAATTAAATATACCTGCTCCCAATTTATCGGATTCTTGGTCGTAAAGCAAGACCAAGTCACCTTCTGAGAAGACACGGGGTTTGACATTTTTGTCGAACTGCGCCTTGACTCGTTTCTTATGGGCTTCGTTAGCCAAAGCGGCATCACGACGGGTTTCATCCAATTGGATTAATTCCAAGAAACGGGCCTCTTCTTCTGAAGTTCCAGGGAGGAGATCGATTGCGAGTTTAAGAGACGAGATTTCGCACTGGACTGGTAAGACTGCTTCCAGGCCATATACCAGTTGGAAAGGTGTGAACCCGGTCGCATTCCTTACTGATGTTTGGTAAGCCCACAAGGCTGAGTACAGGATTAGGTGCCACCTTCTTTTGTGAACTCCGATCATCCTTTGCAACATACGCTTCAGGACCTTGTTGATCGCTTCAACTTGTCCGTTGGCTTGCGATAATACGGGGTAGAGCTGTCGTGAGATAGCCCTAGCTTGGCAGCTAATTCAACCATCATGTGATTGCGAAAATGCGATCCATGATCCGTAACTATAGCCTGTGGTATGCCGAATCTGGCGACTACATGATTGAAAAAGAAAAGGGCAGCTGTTTCACCAGTGTTATCTAATGTAGGCATCGCCTCGGCCCATTTGGTAAAATAGTCAACGGCGACTATAATATACCCATGCCCCCCGGTCGAGGTGGGGTTACATGTCATGAAATCGATGCCCCATTTGGCGAAAGGCCCAACAGCTACTATTGGCTGTAAAGGTGCGGGTGGTTTTCTGGTTTTGCTATCAAAAATTTGACAAGCATGGCAACTTCTGACTGCGGTTATGCAATCTTTGAACATGGTTGGCCAGAAGTATCCTGCTCGTAAGATTTTTTGTGCTGTAGCATATCCAGATTGATGCCCCCCACATGCGCCTGAATGACACTCATTCAGGGCTTTTTCGGCCTCCTCATGGGTGAGGCACCTCCTCAGAACTGTATCGATACCACGACGGTAAAGCGTATCACCGACGATCATGTAGTCTTTTGCTTGGTATCGTATACGTTTTTGTTCAGAGTGAGAGGTGTTAGGCCTGAACTTTTGGGTTTGGAGATAAATTATTATATCTCCATACCACTCATTGCTTGTAGATATCAGAAACAAATTCTCGTCCACGATTGATTCTTCGGATGTTTCATCGTTGGACGACGATGGGAGATCGCACAATAATTCTGCGAAAACTAGAGCTTTCTTTGATTTGGATTTTACAAATTCCAGATCAAACTCTTGAAGGATTGCTATCCATTTTGAATATTTTCCCCCCAGCAACTGTCGCGACAATATATAAGTCATGGGGTTGCAATCTGACAGAATGGTAGTTTTCCGAAAGAGGACATAGTGTCGAAATCTTTGTATTGCTTGAACAGCTGCAAGCGCTAGTTTTTCAACATAAGAATATTTGCTTTCTGTATCATTTAAGTTTTTACTTAAATAATATATAGGGTGTTCAATTCCGTCGACTTCTTGAACTAAAACCATTGCGATGGTTGTATCTGCTGCAGCCAGATACAGGTTAAAATCTCTTTGATAATCGGGGGCATACATTAATGATGCTTTTATTAAGGAATCCTTTAAAGCATCAAAGGAAGCTTGCGCAACCTGATCCCAAACGAAGGGTACCTCCTTTTTCAAAAGACATGTATAACCTTTAGCAAGTTCTACGTAATTTGGAATGAACCTCCTCAGAAAGTTTGCTTTCCCTGGAGTTTCTGAATCTGAAGCAAATTTGAAGGTGGAGGCAAATTGATGATTGCCTGACCTTGCAAGGGTCGAGACGAATCCCATCTTTGGAGACTACAAAGCCAAGTAAACGACCAGAACTGACGCAAAATACAAATTGTGCGGATTGAGTCGTATCTTGTAGTGTCGGCAACGTAGAAATATCGCTCTTAAATGCTGCGGATGATCAGTCCGCTTTCACGAATGAGCCGGAAGGTCGTCGAGGTATGGTTGAACGATGTTCTTGATGTCATGGAAGGCATAATTCATTGCCCTCTGAAACGTCGCCCCTGCGTTCTTTAAACCAAAGGGTAATTTTCGATATGCGAATGTGCCCCATGGACAAATGAATGTAGTCTTTGACTGGTCCTGTGGGCGGATATTTATTTGATTATACCCGGAAAATCCATCCATGAATGAAAAGATTTCACATCCGGCGCATTCATCAATTATCTGGTCGATGAAGGGTGTAGGGTAGTTGTCTTTCGGACAAGCTAGGTTTACATCCCTATAATCGACACACTCTAATTGTCCCTTGTTTCTTCATAACAGGGACAATATTCGATACCCAATCGGTTAGAGGAACCGGGTAGATGAAACCAGCATGGAGAAGTTTTTCAACTTCTGCCTTAATGGCAGCGGCTTTCTTGGGGTGCACCTGCCTGAGCCGTTGTCGTACTGGTTTGACATCCGGATACATCTTAATTTCATGTTCAACGATACTCGAGTCAATGCCTGGCATTTCATCATATGACCAAGCAAAGACATCTCTGAATTCGCGAAAAAGAGCGTTATATATTTCCAGTTCTGAAGGAGAACAACCTTTGCCGACATAAATATTCTCTACAACATTTGTTTTAGTCGAGATATTTATGGCTATAGTCTCTTCAATATTGGATAAGTTTCGCTCGGAATCCACCGTATTTACAGTATTTGATAGGAATTCAAAGACTGAAGGGTGATAAAGGTCATTTTGAGTATCTTCTTCATATTCTGGAAGAAGGGAACGATGGTGGCAATCATTCCATGGTGCCCCTTCAATCAACATTGATTGTAGAATTCCTTCGTCGGTTCCATGCACTCTCGACCAAGGATCTAAAGGGGTACCATATTCTCTAGACCTATCTACCCAAACGCTTGATGAGCGTTGATTTGGGTTCGCCTCCCATGCCTGAAACATTGATTGCTACAATATTTCTATTGGGCTCGGGGGCAAAACCATTGCATGATCCATGTTGATATCGTCTTCTGAGATCTTCATGGAAGATATCATATTGCAGGTACCTATCGACGCTACTTCCGCCAAATCAATTGGAGGTGGAAGAGTGAAAGTTCCCATCAATATGGGATCTTTTAGTAGGCCTACTCGGATATTCTGAAGCGAATGGGGCTTCCATGGATCATGGGAATGCTTCCTGTAACTTGTGAACATTTGGGAGGAAGTTTTGTTGGTCGACGATCGTAATTCCCTCTTGAAAGGGAATGCGATCTTTCTGAAATAGGTCGACAAAACAGCTGCCATGGCATATATCCACAGTCTTCCTAGTAGGATGTTGTAATCAAGATTCCCATCGATGACTTCAACATCTATTTCTACTGTTTTTCCCCCTAGTTCAACCTTCAAGTTATTTAGGATACCATATGGGGTATATGTCCTTCCGTCGAATGCTTTTAATGTCGTCGAAGATCGCGACAAGGTTGGAGATCCTAAAGTTTTCCAGCAACTCATCGACATAATACATGTAGATGCCCCCTCATCAATAATTGTTCGGTGAACAGTTTTGTTGAGGGCTTTCATTTGAATAAGGAAAGCTAGTTGAGCTGGTAACTGAGGATCGTATCCTTTGTGGTCGAAGGATACAAGATTGGAATCCTTAGGATCAACCCCACCAATGGCCGATAACAAAGCCTGCCTTTGGGATGGACAATTTTGTAGTACTTCAAGAGTCGACATAGCGGATGGCGATTGGGCCAAATCTTCCACTATGTTATAATGTTGTGCTGCTCTGGCGCGAGGATTAAATGTCGACTTGTGTACTACTCCCTTTGGCGTTTTATTGTTAATTCAAGGAATGATGGGTGGTACAACTTCTGTCGAAGTTGTTGTCGAACTACTCGGTTGATCTTTACCTTTGTCGTTCGACAGCTGCGGATTCCCGTAATCTTTGTTCCTTGTCGAAATCAAAGCATCATTTTGTTGCTTGGAAATCGACAACATTAGCACTTGCGACGGGGAAGCATTTCCACTATCAACCAGATTTGTGCCTGGATTTGGAAACGGGTCAGTTAACACAGCTGAGGTTTGTGAACTCTTAAAGAATCTTTTAAGCTCAGCTTTGTATGGACATTCTCTCGTCCAGTGATTCTCATCACATATCTGACACCCAAAAGGGGGTTTCCTATCTCCAGGAGGGTTTGAAGAAGTTTTTTCGGGAGATGATTCACCCTGTTTCTTCTTCTTCCCTTTGCTTTGTTTCTTCTTGCTTCCTGGTTGTTTGGTTTCTTTGCCTTGATCTGCTGATACGGCATTTACTTCCGAAGCAAGAATTTCGTCTTTTGCATTTTGATCTGAAATCTTACGGGCTTTCTTGGACGAAGCCTTTGTCGATTTTGCGTTTGTCGTGCCAATCACGCCATCGCTGGAATGAGAGTCATTATTTGATTTAGGAGGAGGAGGAATTGAGAATTCCGGTCTAGGGGTGTCAGGTATTTTGTCGTAGAGCGTGCCAGACTGAGTATAGACCAAGTCTAGATATTGAGCACGAGCGATAACTTGCTCTTTCGTTACGACTCCCCCCTTCGCCACATCTTCCATTATGGCAGGAAGTAACGACTTGATAAACCATTCAGCTAATAGCTGATCGGGAACGTGCATTTTTACCATCCTACGACGACGTCGCCACTCATGTATATGATCAGATATGTGAGTGGCCGTTGTCTGTTTGAAGTTGGTTAATATTTCCGTTCCTGTCTCATACCTTATCGGTAATTGAAAATGGGTTAAGAAAGTCGTGGCTAAGGTGCTGAAATTGTCGAACGAAGCTCTAGGCAATTCAATATACCATTTTGCCGCCGGACCCGTTAACGTCCTCTGAAAAAGGCGAAGCCTTATCGAATCATCATTTAGGGTGTTTGATGAACACCATAGATGAAATGTCATCACGTGATTCGATGGGTCTTCACCTGGATTTCCATTAAACTTAGGAATGTCTGATGGAAGCTTGTGAGGAATCGCTGGCCACCAAGGGGCGTAAACGATTGGATCGTTTGTTAACCAGTGTAAATCGGGTAACTCTAAAGTTGCCACGAATGGTAACTGTTGATTCAGGTTAGGTGAAGCATACCCAGGGTACGATGGAATTGCTTGAGCAGTTGGCCTTTGCATACCAGCATAATGTAGTTGATGTTGGTATGACTGATACGGTTGGTGGACTTGACCACTATAAAGTGGTTGATTTTGACCGTTTTGAATGTACGGTTGTCCACTGTTCACAAAGATCTGCTGCTCAGAACCTTGGTACACTTGTTGGAATTGTGGTTGTTGGTATTGCACCAGCCACGGTTGTGAAACCATGCTCTGTTGTGCTATACTAACCATCGGACCAAGATGTGGGGTAATTGTACCCGTTTGAACCTGTGTCGCCCCACCAGTTGGCGATTGTGGTTGAGTCACAGGGTCAAGGGGCTGTTGCATTACAACCTGAGAAATCTGAGGTTGACATACAATAGGCATCGTTTGAACTTGTGACACTGTTACAATAGCTGGTGTTGTCGGGATGTTCGACATAGGTACACATTGTTGCATAGAATACACAACTCTTGGTTGTTGGGGTAGCATAGGTACCCAACCACTTGTCGTAACTCCAGTATAACCTGAATACTGTTGAGAACTCCCGTACGGATATCCTCCCGGAGGGGGTAATGAAAGGGTATACTGCCCCCCATACGGTGGTAATCCGGAACTCAAGGGGATTGTTTGCCCTTGGGGACTGGATGGCCCAAATTGACTTCCAAATGGATCAATTTGTCGAGTCTCAACATAAGAGTTGCCGGATATTATTCCGGAGGAACAAACAGGAACGGACCACACTGTCGAAATAGTCCCTGGATGGACTCCTTCTAGCGGTTGTGAGCTAGTCGGGACAGATGGTATGCCGGCAAACATTGTCGGAGTGACGGCAGGGAGTTCTGCCGTCGCTGTGTCATTTGACACAGTCCTAGATGTTGACGGTTGTTCAGACATTTTGAGTCTATCCAAAAGATTACCTAGCGATTCTACAGGAACTTCCACTGGTGGTAGACTAACTTCTGATGTCGCAGGAAATAGAGTGACCCCGACTCCAAAATGTGTTGGAGTACTTGCTTGCGGATCTTCTACAATTTCCTCTATCGCAATCAAACCAGGTGGAAGGGGAAGACCGTCAGGTCCATAAAATATTTCTGGTGCCGAAGAAGGGGTTGAATCGACAGCGACAGATGTTTGAGGAGCAAGACTCTCTGAACCGGTTGCAGATGGAACTGGTTCAGTAACGCAAGTGTTTGCTCTCAGACTAGGATCAGTATCACTGTCCCTCTGTGGCTGTTGAACTTCCTCTATAGGGGCAGGGTTTCCAGAAATTTTTGGAGTAACCGGAATCTCGGATGTTATTGGAACACTTGTTCTAACTTTGATAGGAGATTTTGAACCGGTTAAACGAGTCTGCTTTGTCCGTACTGTTTTCGATTCCGGAGACAAAGACGGTTGACTCGTAAGCCTCCGCGAATGACGGGGTTTCAATTGACTTTCTTCCACGATTGCGGATTACTCGATCAACCAAAATACAAAAGGGGAAAGTGTGTTTCCGAATTAAATGAATTTTTAGACGCTTTAGACACAACTTGTTTTTTCAATTTTAAAGAGTCGAGAAAAAGCTAAAGATGACTCTAGTCTCCTTCGATGTTTTAACGAGCCCGAAGTGACAAATGCTCGGATGGACTTTTTCCGTTATAGAGTTTGAAAAAGGCCAAAAGGAACTGCTCTGGAGTTCTAGGTAGAGGGTGTGCCAAACTTTTCGCAAAACCGCAGAATACTTTTTAGGGTACGGGCAGTCAATCTTCCTGAATGCTGTGTTCAATGCATTGCGATCAGTAGGGCAGCCGACACGGCTTCCTATGGATAAAGGTTATATTCCTATAGGGGTCTCCCAATATATACGCGACGGTACGTGGGAGCACAATCCGTACTGGCACTTATCGTCTCTCAGGAGGAATCACCCAACCATCAGCGAGGCGACCAGTGACCAGGTTTTACGATGCCGGAACATGTCTCTAGCCTAGACCTCTATGTTGTGCGTTATGTTACAAAGCGTTGTTAAGTTCATTCAATTTATTTTAGGTTGATCTTTCTTAGAAGTTTTCCTTTTTGGATCACCACGAGATGTATGATACAATTCCTAAATGCAGTCTAAAGATGATAAGCAAGCTTTTATATCTTTTCAACAATGAAAATCCTAGCTACAAGGGGAAAAGAAAGACACCATCTTTTCTCAAAGAGCATAGAGCACACTGTAATGCACTTTTTTCCTAAATCAACATACAAACTGTCAAAATGCAAATGCACATATGCATGTATTTGTTTTCACTTTCGTAATATTGATGCCTAAAAAGAAAGCTGTTGTACAAATTCGAATTCGATTTCAAGTGAAAAACACAAACAAGTTCCTTTTTCGAAATCAAAAAGACGATTACGACACTTTATGATTTACTTGTTTCGACACTTGAAATGCATAAATTCAAACCAAAAGACAAAAGTAGAAGCTAAATCAACTGTGAACAGCAAACAAACTCACTCCTAAGATCAAAACGACACTTACGACAGGTCTAGATCTAAGGGCGACAGTATGATTAGTTTACTTTTGTAATGGGAAACTGCAAATGATGTAACAAATACACAAAGAACGAATACAGTTTCTTTATACAACCGAGGCGGAATTGAGGCAAAGAAAAGGGGTTTCAGATAGGTACACTGACTGATAACAGGCTGCAAAAACAGAGATAAAACTGAGCAAAAGGAAGCAGGGAACCTCAGCTGCACAAGGCAAAGACTGATCAGCGCACCCTCAACACAGAGAAACTAAACTTCAGCACAGGTAGCCTTCACGGGACCTGCGTTGAAATGCAGAACCTCTTCACAGGGTCTGCGCTGAAGCAGAAACGAGAGTTGTTTCTGGGTTCTGGGTTACGGTTTGCAGTTTAATCTACAGTTTTTGGCCGGATAAAAGCTATCAATTAGGTACAATTAGAAGGATGATTTATAGGAGGACTAAGATCTATCACAAAGGGCTTTTAGAGCACTTGTGGATCAGCTGTTCAGATCATAAACAGGCCCAGTGAGTGGACTAGAGTAGTTGATCTCTACTTTGCATTTGTAGATGGCAAATGCAGTTCGATTCGGCACTCTTGAGTTTATGAAATGAATAGCAATAGAAACACAAGTAAACTAACAAGATGAGGTGTTAAGTCATCCACTCCAGATGTTGAGTCTCAAGGATCTGGAGAAGACGGCGATGGAGGCGACTCAAGGGTTTCGGTTTTCTGCAGATTCGATTTGCGTAGCCGCAGGCCCCAAGAACTTGCTCGACTGTGGATCGAACAGAAGACTCAACGCTGGATACTCAGCAAACGTTGCTTCCCCATGGCACAGGACTGGATCCACCGACGGCAAGAACCCTCACGACTCGAACCACAGGAAACAGAGACTGGAGCGTTTTTTCGCTCTCTGGTCACAGGTTTGGCTTGATTCGCCCTCCCTCACAAACGCTCTGCTCAAGATTGGCAGATCCGCCTTCGATCTCCGACAACAGAGGTGTTTGACAGACCCCAGACCCCTTTTTGATCTCCCATGGATCCGATCCGCTGATCTAGGGCCGTCTTTTCAAGGCATGGTCGAGGACAAGGTATGGGGTGAGAGTATGGACCTGTACCCTTGGTATCTTGAGTTTTCCTTGTTTCTTTCAATACAGATCGGGGCTGTTACCATCTCAAAGCATCGCTCCAACAGAGGGTTTGAAGGCTATGACCTGGAAACGAGAAATAGCCTCATCAGGATCTCTGATCTGGGGTACGGCTCACCAGATTGGGTCGAATACTACAGAATAGGAGCGGATCTATCAGATCCGGCCAGATCCAGACAGAAGCAAAACAAAAATTGGCCAGATCTAGAACACAAAGCAGACACAACGGATCTGAAGCAAATTTTTATCAGAACAACAGAAGGCAGACACATTTGTGTGCAGATCTGGGACCGGATGAGTGTCTTGGAGCTAAAAAAAGAGATCCAGGAAAAAACAGGGATTCCAGCTGCATTACAAATCCTAATTTTTTCTGGGTACTGCTTGCAGGACCAACTCACACTCCAGCATTACAGGGTGGCAAAGGACTCAACTATTACCCTTAATCATCGACTGCGAGGCGGATCTAAGGGAGCTACCTCAAAACCTACAGGTACCTGCCGCGATGCAGCCAAAGGGAAAGAATCCCCAAAGGTGAAAGAAGCTACAACTGAAAATGCACCCCCAGGGCAGTACATTGTGGATCAAGCGCCAGAAAGCCCATCCATCTCGCTGGATTTACCAGAGGTAGAATACATATTCTCAGATCTACAGAAAAATGCTGTTATTTGTAGATTTAACGGCTTCTGGCCTAGAACTGATGACTTGTACAGATGGATCTACACGGTCTGGACAAAAAATTGTCAAATAAAACTATGCTCTAAGGGTTTTTTCATAGTAACTTTTCTCGCAGAAGAAGACAAGGAAAAAATACTCAATGAGGGGCCATGGTTCTGGGGCAATGCGGGACTGTTCATTACCCCATGGTTTCCGGATTTTGATGCCAATACCATGGTGGTATCAAGGATGCCAGTATGGGTAAGGCTGCATAATCTTCCAATACATTTTTGGCACTACAAGGCCTTACTAGCTATAGGGAATGCCCTTGGAAGAATGTTAAAGATTGATTCAGAGAGACACATAAAAGGAATCTTTACTTTTGCCAGGATATGTGTCGAGGTAGATCTTAGCCAAGGACTACCTGATAGCATCATTCTAAATTTCAACAATTCACAGTGGAAACAAACTCTGGATTATGAGAATACAGCGTTCAGATGCAGGGGATGTCAACAAACAGGTCATCTGTTTAATGCATGCAAAAGTCAAAACAAGAGCAAGCCGCAACAAAGGAAGACAAAAGGATGGCAGAACATAGATGTCGTCGTAAAGAAGAAAGCAGCAGCAATGAAAGCCTCACAGAGAAAAGAAGACGAAGAAACAGAAGCAGAAGAAGATGATACCACTATAGAGGAAGATGAAACAGAGAATCAGAAGGAAAACACATCAAACAACAAGGCTTCACAGGTTCATATGACAAGCATGGACCAAAGCATGGGAGGCACCAAACGGTATCATCACTCAGACACTTCAGACTCAGACAAAGAAACAGGCCCTCAGAATGCTGAAAAACAGATAGTCATTGCCTCGATCGAGCCCACTCAAGGAGAGTGGCGTAAGGTCGAAAAGAAGAAGGGGAGGAAAACTTGAAATTTCTATCTTTTCTTTTTTTCTCTTCTCTTCTCTGTTCTTATTCTTTGTGCATGTCTATGTTGGGTGTGAAAGCACTCGTGCCCAGGTGGCATCTTACGGAATGCTTCATTACATCTGCTAGTGTAACTTTTCATTAAATTTTTTAATAAAAGGTTACCGTTTTTTTCCTTGGAAAAAAAGTAAACTAACAAGATACTATCCCCAGCGGAGTCGCCAATTTGTTGTTGGGAAAAGTATCCAATTTGGAATGCCCCTATCCCACTCTAAGGTGTGATAGTGCCTTAGCAACAAACAAGGAAAAACTATCTGAGTATTCTTCTTTATGAGATGTAAATAGAGAAAGAAGGATGTAACTAACCGGTGTCTTCCGCTAGTTTGTCGATCCAATCACTCTCTCTTTTGTTCGCTTCCCGCTGCCTGCTCTTTCACTGGTTCAGCTTCACCCAGTTCCTGCAAAATCACAAGAGAGGAAAACTACACAAAAGATATAGATTCACATTCATAACTAGTTTAGGATCAGATGTAAACTAAATATGCAAATATAACAAAACATCATTGAAATAAAAGCATATAGGAGAAACTCAAATAGCTTTATTGATATGATAACAAGGTTCAAGAGGAGATACAACCAAATGAGTCCCGATCCAGCATCTACCTCCCAGCAAAGGAATCCCTTCCTCTCCTCCAACAAAGCATAAATCACCCAATGTACTAATCTCAATCTCAAACCAACAGCAATTCTCTACAAAGTACAAAATTCCAGCCTCCAGAACCTCTGGGTGAGAGATCCATATATAGATGTAAGCAGAGAGGATGAGTCAGCTTATGTTTTGACTTGTGGCTTCTCTCTGTCAGTTCTCGCTTCCACTTGGAGGTTGAGAACCTCTTACTCATCATTTGGTCGAATTCATTGAGGCAAGTGTCATTGAGGAAGATTCTGGAAGTTTCCAGAGTCTTTCCACCTCGTTGAATGAACTTGCCATTTGTCATTTCCCGCTCAGCGCACCCTGGTAGTGCTTCTACCTGCGTTGCAGTGCACCTAGCCAGTGTAACCTCTGCATTTCAACGCAGGCAGCTAGTGGAGCCACTGAATTGATCCTGATTTGACCATTTCTGAGTTGTTTTTGGTCGAGAACTTCTGGGAGAAGCTGTCATTGGTTGACCTTGTTCCTTTAGGGGTAGGAACAACTCTTTTAGGGACTTTGGATCCCTTGGATTATGGACATCTCATGCTCAATGCTGTAAGGCACAAAAATGTCTATAACACCTGATGAAGAAAATGGTGATGGGCGTGCAGTGGTAATGTGGTATCCATAATAAATGCAGCAACCTAGCCTTTTCCACACCGCGCAGCCATTTTTGCAGCTCTAACATTATCATTGCCCCCTCCGTATTCTCTTCTTCAGATTTGTCGTCTCTAAGTATAGGAACTTCTCATTGTCCGCGAGGTCCCAATCTTCAAATTTCATGGTGGGCGCGCGGCCTAGGTGCGAGCCCTAAAATACAAAGCCATCGGGGAGGAGCAGGGTCTAGATCCTTCGGTACATTGGCTTTCCCTTTCCGCGGAGGGACATACACGGGCAGTTTCGCTACAGAGCGCAACTGTTGAATGTCCTCCCCCATGTCCTCTTCTTCTTCTATGGCGACAATCAGGGCCTGGAAATCTTCCTCATCCTCATTTGTTTCAATCGTGACTACCTTCCCTTTTTCTTCCATTGATAACTTGCTGTGCCGCAAATTCCTCGAGGACATACGTACTGGTCCCATTACCTGCTTATCCTTCTTCGGCCTCAGTGTTCGTGGTGATTTTGGAATTTCTGTCACAATCCCAGCACCTTTGGGAACATCCTATACCATGGGGGTCTGCACAGCCTCACCAACGGTTCCTTCCTCAATTCCCAACCCATCCTTAGTGGTCATCATCATCTCTACACTGTATGTTGTTTGTCGCAAACTTAGGGGCTCTATTATCACTCGGCTCTCAAAACTTTATGCTCTACTCAACTGCTCAAAGCTCAAATGACCAACTGTTGTCCATTGGCTAGCCATTTTAGTTTCATAGCACCTTTTGAATTCAAATTCGACCGTTCCCCCTGTTACACTAAAAAATGTCACCTTGACTACTTACAGTTAGTATGGCTCAAATCAACAGTCATGCTACCCTCTTAGGCAAGTCTCATGCCTCTGTTATCCATCTCAAACTCAAAGAAGAGAGAAAGTCTTGTAAAAACTATGTTTATCTCTGGGGTCGCAGGTTCTCTCTAGCCTTACCTGCGGGGACGCGGACCATGTTCACAAAATCTGCGTCCATGGACGCTCTGTATGTTAAGGGACAGGTGCGTCCCTCTGTAAAAGACAAAATGCGCGAGTTTTATCTTGAAAAAGTTACTTGTGGTTACTTCTAGAACATTCTAGAGGTCGGTTTGATGAAATGGATGCGCCTCCAGTTGGTTCATGTATCTCTATTAAGGGGGAACTTATCCCATCAATAAGGGAGCTATCCCACCCATAGAGGGGGATGATCCCATTGATAGTGGACCTGAATAACCTCTTTACAGCACTATAAATAAAGGCATTGAGCCAAGAGGAAAGAGGTTGGAGCTATACATTTTCTTTGGGTAAATGCTGCAGGATTTAGGTCTTCCATTAGAGCCTTTGTGAGGAGAGATTGTCTTCACTTGATTCTACTTGGGAGAGGGTGAGCTTTGTCAAAGTAGAGGAAAACCCTTGATGGACCCTGGGAGGAACTTGCACAACACCAAGGCCAGGTTGTAAGAGTTTCTTTGTTTCGTTATTAATACAAACTGGTTTATTTTTCTCAATAGCTTGTGTTAATGAGTTATTTCATGTGTTCCTTGGTCTGCATGTTGAATATATTTTTTATTATATGAAATGCAAGTGCTTGGTAATTGTTTGATTGTTTGTGGTTGCAGGAATTGACTTGAAGGAGGAGCTCATCCGGATCGTCAAGAACGGACTTCAACAACAGCGTTTTGGAATAAGGTAAGCCTAAACACTTGTAGTTTTCATGTTGTAAAAGGTGTATTTAGAGAAAGATCACTCCATTTTGTCTTGTTTGTCATTAGAATGTCTTAGACTTCTAGGAAGGTCAGTCGTGTCCGCACCCTTGACAGATTCCGTGTGACAAATTGGCGACTCCACTGGGGAATCCATTAATGAGAGAGTCTTTTCCTTTATATGAACTTTGCTTTGAGAAAATCATTTTTATTTTCTGGTTTTTGACTGTGAGAATTAGTATTTGGGTGGCTTAGCTGTAGATTTAGTTGGCTTTAGTTTTTCTTCCTTTTTCCAGAAGGACGCAGTCTCTGTGTGCTGCACAGTGCGTCTTGGACGCGCTGTTGTCGACTGCACAGTGCGGGGCCGCACCTGTGACAACGGGTGGCCTGCGTCTTCCTGTAAAAGTTAAGAAAATTCCATTTTTGCTTTAAATTACTTTTAGATTTTGTTTTTTCTTAGTGTTTTCTGCCCAGATCCTTTAGTACCCTGTCAAGAATTCTCACCTGAACTAGTTTTGTGAGCTTTGAGTGTTTTAGTGGTTTTCAACGAAGTTTAGACCTAGGGTTTGATTTTTGGAAAGGCTTTGTAGTGACTTTGATAGTAGAAAGTTGTCCAGCCTTAGATATCTCTGGTTAGTCAACCTTCTTAGAAGTTGAGCCTGCCGTAAAGTCTCCTTGTTTGAGCAACTTGTCATTTGAGTTGTTTTGGGTCAAATTTCGCTTTGCTTGTTTTTAAAGCATTGATTTCCATTTTACAAAAAGAACAAAAAGATTAGAGTTTTGTTTTGGCTAGTTTTTGATTCTGCAATAAGCTAGTCCTTGATTTGATTGTGATCAAGTAAAACACCTTAGAAATAATCATTGTTAGTTTTGGCCTCGTTAAGATTGCTTAGAGTAAATTTGCCTTTAGTTTGCTTATGAGTGCATTTTCATAGATTTTAAGAGTTGTTAAGATTGATTTTTGGTTATATTAGATTTACTTGCTTTATTAAAAGAAAAATACAAAAACATCTTCTTAAAAAGTCTTGTTTCAAGTAGCTTTTTGTTTTCAAAAGAAGAAAAGAGTTTTTTCGTGCATGTAAAGAGAAGTTATGTTTTTATGCTTGGAAAAGAAAAACGAATTGTTTCTTTGATTGTCTTCAATTAAGAAGTTGCTTTTATAAAGATTGCATTCTCTCAACTTTTTAGTTAAGCAATTCATCGAAAAAGTAAAGTAGTGGATAAATCATTTTAGGTGCATTTTGTAGTGGTTTCGAGTCGAGTCAACACACCACTAGTTTCACTTCCATCACCTTTTGACTTAAGAAACAACCTTAAAAGTAACGCTTAAATTAAAATCAATCTAGTAATCTTTATTTTTCTAGGGCTCTGAAGCACCAACATAGCTTAGGCTAGGGTCTTGGAGTAGGTGAGTACTTAACTCTCCAAGACTACAAAACCAAACAGATAGTCTATCTTGAGTAGAACAAATCCAATTGTTTCAGTTACATTCTGGGAAAGCTCCTCTTAAAGGAGAAACACGAGCTCGTGTCCGAACCAGTGAGGGGATCATTCCTCCCTCGTTGGGAACGACGCCAGGCAGTACGTATTACAAACGGTAAACCTCGGATTAACCATTGTCGAGGAGCCAGGGGTCACTTATCGGTAAACCTTGGATTGTTGTCAAGGAGCCGGTAAGTAAGGGATTGGAGCTTGCTACTCTGCCCTTGCGTGCTGTCGGAGTTTAGACTGTTCCCCCAGGTGTAATTGTTGTGATTGGTAACCTTAGTGGCCATAATATCTAGGATTCTACCCAAGGTGACGGTGGAGGGAAGGTCCCACTGTACCTGGAGCAGACGTCGGTTATACTCACTTGGATTTTCTGGGGGGTTCGCTTCACTTCGAGACGGTTAAAGTGGAGGAACTTGGTCCAGTCTATTCATTAAGCAGGTTGCCGGGGTAACTGTTCCACCCACTATTTCTGTACTGAATCCTGCGAGGTTGGGCCTAATCACCAACTAGCGCTTTTGGTCCGGAAGACTACTGTTTGTGTGTGGTTTGACGCTCTAGATTATTTAGGCGTGTGCTTCAAATTTGATTGGTTCTTTAGAAGACTTTAGGTGGTTTGATTTGAAATTTTTTACTTTGATTTCGTGTGTTGTAGTTAAAATCTTTAATTGTGGCGGAATTACCGAGACAGTCCCGTAGATTCGGGGCAAGTCTCCTGAGATTGTTTACCGGAATAGATTTGTTAAGAAAACTCCGTAAATCGCGGGGTGAATCTCCTGAAGACATTCGGGTCATTTAGAAGGGTTAAAGGTCCTTGTAACTCCTCCTAGTGGCAGTAGAGTAGGATCACCTGAAGAAGGAGAATCTTCCTTGGTAGTCCATCCAGATTACCAAAGATTAGAAACAGGTTACAATCCCGAAGCTGTTACAGTTTCCGAGCTTGCTGGTAGTTTTTCATCTGCCAGTGAAACAGGCGAAGAACCTGAAATTTCCGAACCTGTTACTCCAACTCCTAGTGTTCCTGATTCACCAAGAATAGAAAGAATTATCACCGAAAATCTTCCTGTTGGATTAATTGCTATAGAAGAACTTGTTCCAGAGGAAGAAATAGGCGTTTCTGATTCTGAAGATCTAATTACCCTTGATCTAAGGGAGCGTGAATCCATCTTTTACAGTCCTCCTAGAAGTGAATCTTGGTACCTTGCATTAACCAATTTTTTAGACAACTCAGTAGGTTTTTCTACACCTCGTACTCCGGTTCCACCTAGAGGAATTCATTCTCCTGTAAATATGTCTGGTCAGTCATCTGTGTTTTCACAAAGTCCTGAATCATTTTTACATGGCGGTCCTTCTGTTCCTACTGGGTATCAATCACTTTCTGGTACCTTTGCGGGAGCATCTCCTCAACCCATTGATCATGGGTTATTAGTTGGAAACAGTGGTAATGTACCATTGAGTATAGGTGAAGTTTATATGATGTCAGGTTCAACTCCCATTAACCAACCTCAAGGTGGCCAATTACCGCCTGGGGGGCAACCTTCGTTAATGCCTGGGGGGCAACCTCAAGGTACTTCATTTGTGACTGGGGGGCAACCTCAAGGGTATCAACCCCAAGGGTATCAACCCCAGCCTCAATATGTACCCCAAAGTCAACCTCAGTATCAGTATCAACCTCAAGGATGGCAACCTCAAGGATGGCAACCCAAGGGTATCAACCCCAAGGGTATCAACCTCAAGGATACCAACCTCAAGGTCAAGGTCAACCCCAGTATTCGTATTTACCTCAAGGTTATCAACCTACGGGTCAATACCCTGGTCAAGGTTATCAACCACCTCAAGGGCAATCATATGGGACTACACCTTACAGTTATCAACCCTATCCTCAATACGGCTATGGATCTCAGTATCCTCAACCTGTTACGAGTCAATACCCTGGAATGTTAACATGGGATCCGTCACAGGGTCAACAGATGTCGCAACCAAGTATACAGTCGGTACCTCAAGCAGGACAACCTGCAGTTCCTGGTCCACCCCAGCAACCGCAACCTGTCCAGTCAAGTGTTCAGACCCCTGTAACTTCTGTAGTTACTCAGCCGCCAATTGCACCTAGTACTCCACCTCACACGGCTGCAGCAACTACCGCTCATCTACCATGCTTACATCTGGAGTATCGGTATCGCAGCTCCGGTTTCTACTGTCCCTGTAACCACTCCTCAGACATCTGTACCGTTGTCTGGACCCACGGTTCAAACCACAGTCCAGATGCCTGCAGGCCAACCTGGTACAAGTACGGTTGTTACTACTCAACCTCAATTTGTTCAACCTCCGTACCAGGGACAGTATCAACCTGGGCAAGCTGCCCAACAACCGGTTTACCAGTATCAACCGTATCCTGGGTACACTTATCAACCACCTCAGCAACCCCAGTACGGTCCGGTTAATCCTGGTTTTCCAGGAGGATATAATATCCCAATGCGACTCCTGTTCCTAGTTATCCTGGATATCCTCCTCCTGGGGCTGGTATTGTGACTCAGAGTTTTAGAGATCCTAACCGGCAGTTACCGTTTATTGCGACTTTAGATTTACCCGACTTGACGCGCCTAACGAACGATCCAATTCAATATCTTCCGTTCTGGCCGCCAATGCCAAATAAGTTGCCCAGCGATATACCCAAGTTCGAAGGTAAGTCTGGAGAGGATCCGTCTAATCACGTGATGACTTACCACCTCTGGTGTGCATCAAATTCCATCTCAGATGATTCTATCCGCTTACGTCTTTTCCAGCGTACACTCATTGGTCTCGCAGCCAAGTGGTACATTGAGTTGCCACGGGCTTCTTTTTACAACTTTAGCCAGTTAGCTACTTCATTCTTAACTCATTTTCAGTTACCAGTCAGATACGATAATGGTACAGAATTATTAACTTCGCTAAAACAATCGACATCCACGTACATTTCTGATCACATCCATGAGTGGAGACGTCGAAGAAGATTAGTGAAAGTTTTTATCCCGGACCAAATTTTAGCTGAATGGTTTGTAAAATCATTATTACCAAGAATTACTGAAGATGTAGCTAAGGCCGGAGTAGTTACTATGAGGAGCAAGTCATTGCTCAGGCACAATACCTTGACTTAGTTTACACTCAGTCGGGTACGTTACACGAGAAAATTCCGGATCTTCCAAAGTCAAACCAAATCGCTGCTGCTCCTTCGGGATCTCATGCCGCTGATGGTATGATCGGTATCGTGACTACGAAGAGTAAGAAGAAGTCTTCCAAGACCTCCAATACTCCAATTATCACTTTGCCTGATTCTCCGACAGGAGAGTCTTCTCCTCCTGAACTTACCGCCGACATTCACGCTGTAGAGTCATCTACGGCCAAATCCAAAAACGGTGGAAAGAAGAAAGGAAAGAAGAAGGCTAAAGCAGACAAGGCTCCAAAGGAGAAAACGGAAAAGTCGGAAACCAATGACGAAAAGCGCAAACCTCGTTATCCTTGTCTCATTTGTGAAGAAGATCATTTTACGAGAGACTGCCCTCATCGGGCCGAGGTAGTGAAAATAGTTAAAGGTTCTCCCACTCCTGCTGTGTTAAAGAATCCATTTCCCGAGCAGGAAAATAAGATGATAGGTTCTTCTTCGAATGCCAGTGAAGAACCCATTTTGATGATGTCTCATGTCAGGATTGCGACTCGATCGCAAGATTATGGTAGTAAGGCTCCTGTTGATGGTAAAGAAGCAGAATCTTCTCACTCTAACCCATCAACCTCAGCTCCTGGTTCCGATCCACTACAGATCGAAAAACCTAACCCAGACTTAGTGATTAAGCCGCCCGCCAAGGGTGTACTTCGAAGGTCTGCTTTCAATCCACATGCGAGAGCAGCCCAGAATTACAACATTGTTGAAGACTTAGCTGTTTCACCTTCAGCAATGTCGGCACTCGAAGTGCTGCAATCATGTCCAGCGCAACGAAAATTGCTTTTGTCGGCTATTGGAGCTGTCGATGTTCAGGACCCGAACCTAATGATCTTTGATCTAGAAAGTAGTACACCGCGTCTCCCCCATCAAATGGCTTTCCAAATTCCAGTGATAGTCAAAAACAGGCCTATTCATCGGACTGTGATTGATGAGGGAGCTTCTACGTGTATTATGTCGATTCAATGTTGGAGATCGCTTGGTTCTCCTTCGTTGAACCAATCCCCCACCATCCTTAAGGCCTTTGATGGCCGTGGGTTCCGTCCGTTTGGTATTCTACAAGAATTGCCTATAGGGGTCGAAGGTAAAACCGTTAGTCTGGATGTGGAAGTGGTTGATGCCCCTCTAGACTACAACCTTCTTTTGGGTCGAAGTTGGTCATATGCTATGACAGCGGTCGTTTCATCGGTCTTCAGAGTCATTAAGTTTCCACATAACGGTAAGATCGTGACTATTGATCAGCTGACATACTTTTCATCCGACCCAACCTCTTTAGAAACTATCCAGCATGTTGGTAAAACGACAATCCCTTATAGGGACATTGGTGTAGGTTTAGTTAAGGATTCCGGTTTACTGGGAACTTTTCCTCTCCCTCCACTCAATGCAGACCCTTCGTTTGCAACAATTCATATGATCACGTCAGAAAACATTATTTATGATGATCCTTGGTATGTTCCCTCTGACTCTGAGCTAGACTCACTCGGTGATGTTATGCCGTTGAGTCCGTATGAGATTGCTTATGAAGCTCTTATGTCTTTTACCGACTTTCATTCAACCGACCAAATGAATGTGGTCAGTGAAGAGTCACTTTTCACCTCACCCTTAGAACGGATAACGTTTCCCGAAGAAGTGTCATCTGACGAACAACTTCGCGAAATCCTAAGTGTAGATGATCTACCATGGGAAGATCTCCATCACAGATCTTCGTTTTTACCTAAGGATGATGCATTTGAAAATGATTTTTCATCTATCTTTACCGCTGAATATGTCAAAGACGCTCAGGATCCAACGAAACATTCTGATTCAGAGCTGAATTTAGGGAATATTTCTCGTACTATTCCCATTGATATTTCAGTGAAGCCCGGAATTAAGGAGAACATTCATATAGGTGCCGCATGTACTGACGAAGAAGAAATTGAAACTTACAAGGCCCTATTCCAAGAATTCCGCGACGTGTTTGCCTGGTCCTACGAGGAAATGCCAGGAATCGATCCTGCCATTGTTGTTCATGAAATCAAAACCTACCCGGATGCTAAACCCATTCGGCAACGGTTGCGTCAGATTCACCCTCGAAAAGCAGCTGCAATCAAAGCCGAAGTCGAAAAGCTGTTGAAAGCAGGTTTCATTTATCCGATCCCGTTAACGGATTGGGTATCGAATATTGTTCCCGTCAATAAAAAACAAGGAACAATAAGAATCTGTATCGACTATAGGGATATCAATCGAGCTTGTCCAAAAGACAACTATCCTACGCCTTATATCGATCAAATTATTGATGATTGTGCCGGAAGTGAGATGTTTTCCTTCATGGATGGTTTCTCAGGTTATAATCAAATCAATATTCTACCTGCCGATCAACCAAAAACGGCATTCATTTGTCCATGGGGGACATTTGCTTATTGCAAATTACCTTTTGGCCTTAAGAATGCCGGTGCTACTTTTCAACGGGCCATGTCTTATGCATTTCATGACATCAAGCACATTGTGCAACCCTATCTCGATGATTTGCCTGCTCATTCTTTACACCGAGCTGATCACCTTGTCCATTTACGAGCAATCTTTATGAGGTGTAGGCATTATCGAATTCGGTTGAATCCCCACAAGTGTGTTTTCTGTATAGAAACAGGTCGATTGCTGGGATTTGTTGTTTCCAAACCGGCATTCGCGTCGATCCCTCGAAAGTCGAGGCTATCATCCAATTGCCTCCTCCTTCGAGTTTGCGCCAACTCCAAAGTTTGCAAGGGAAAGCGAACTTTTTACGCCGATTCATCCCTAACTACGCCGAGGTCACTAAAGGTTTTACACGGTTGTTGAAACAGAACGTACAATTCTTTTGGGACGAGATTGCTCAACAATCTTTTGATGCATTGAAACACGCGTTGACCCATGCACCGTTATTGCATCCTCCCAACTACAACCAGGACTACTTCTTATACCTCGCAGCTTCGCATTCCACCATTGGAATGGTGTTAGTTCAAGAAGATGAATTCAAGGCAGAGCATGTGATATATTACCTTAGCAGAACCTTAAATCCAACTGAGTTAAAATATTCACATGTGGAGAAATTGGCCCTGGCAGCCGTTCAAGCTGTCCAGCGTTTTCGTCACTACATTCTTCTCCGCAAAACTACTGTTATTTCGGATTGCAACCCTATGATTTATATCTTGACAAAACAACTGCTAGGGGGCAAGTACTCTAAATGGATCGTCATCCTGCAAGAGTTCGACTTGGAGTTTGAGAAGTCCAAGTCTAAGAAATCTTTAGTCTTCGCGGAATTGATGTGTGATTTCCCGAGTGCTGACACAGAGACTGTGGCAGAGGAGTCCATTGCGGACGAATCTTTGTTTCTTATTAGCACTGTAGATCCGTGGTATGGGGATATAATCATCTATCTCCAAACCCAAACCTTTCGGCCTGAAGCTTCCAAGGAAAACCGTCGAAAAATTCGGTTTCAATCCCAGCAATACAGAATTATTGGAGATACACTTTATCGCCTGGGGGCAGACTTAGTTTTTCGACGTTGTTTAACTCACGATGAGGCTGAGAGAGTTTTGAATGATTGTCACTCTGGAGCATGTGGCGGTCATATGTCTGGGTATGCCACAGCTCAGAAGGTGTTGCGCGCTGGCTATTTCTGGCCGTCTATGTTTAAAGATTGTATCCTTGCCGTCAGAAAATGCCACAACTGTCAAGTGTTTGATCGCAAGATGCGCGCTCCACCTGCTCCTCTCCACCCTATAATTGCCGCTGGTCCATTCGCCAAATGGGGCATTGACTTTATTACTTGTAACCCTCACTCGGCCGGGGGGCATGCGTATATCATCCTTGCGGTTGATTATTTTACTAAGTGGGCCGAGGCGATGCCTACATTCGACGCAAGCGGCAAGACAGCTGCACTTTTCGTATTCAATCATATCATAACTAGGTTTGGTGTCCCACAAGCAATCATTACGGACCATGGAAGCCATTTTCGAAATGTCATGATGACTGAGCTTACAAGCCAGCTTGGTTTGCGCCACGATAGCTCTACACCTTATTATCCGCAAGCCAACGGTTTGGTTGAGTCAATCAACAAAGTTCTAGTCGTCATGATTCGACGGATCATTGGTATCCATCGAACGAATTGGCATAACATGTTATTTTCGGCGCTATGGGCATATCGAACTTCAGTGAAAAATTCAACAGGTTTCACCCCTTTTCAGCTAGTTTATGGCTTAGAAGCTGTGTTACCTATTGAGTGCGAAATCCCATCACTTCAAATGGCTGTCGAATTACTTCCAGCTACTTCCGAAGAGGAGAAACGGTTGTTATACTTGGCTAAATTAGATGAGACTCGACGTGACGCTACTTTAGCTATCGAGACTCACGCGAAACGAATGAAAGCTCAGTACGATAAAAATGTAACCCCTCGAAGTTTTTCGGAAGGAGACCTAGTACTATTATATGATCAAGCTAACGATAAGCTAGGTGCCGGAAAATTCGTTCCCATGTGGCATGGGCCCTACATTGTAAAGCGAAAGCTAGCAAAAGGGGCTTATGAGTTAGTTGATTTTGATGGGGACTCTTTGGGCAAACCCAGAAATGGACTTTACCTAAAGAGGTATTATGCTTAAAATGATGGATGGAGAAAATTTTTAGATAGGTTAGATTTCCTTTCTAGCTAGCAAGTGTGTTAGTTTAGTCAGTGTGCTTAGCTTAGCAAGTGTGGTTTTTCGTCATTATTTTGGCTCATCTTGGTTTTACTCTTGATATTGTAGATGTCGACGCCTCTCCAAACATACATTGGATTTGCTGATGGTGCTTGTCGTAGTACACGGAATATCTCTTCCGCAGCTTGGGTTATCTATTCGCCCTCTGACGAGTTAGTTTCTATGCATGGGGTAAGCCTCGGTCAAACAACGAATAACATTGCAGAATACAGTGCAGTGGTTGAATTATTATCCGAATCTATTTCATTTGGAATTCGACGTTTGATAGTGAGGTTAGATTCTGAACTTGTTGTATTACAGCTTAATAGAGTTTATGCCATTAGAAATCCTGTGTTATTAAGGTTGTTTTTGAGAGTGCGTCTCTTGGAACGTGAATTTGATTACATTGAATATCAACATATTCCAAGGTCTTTGAATACATTAGCAGATGCAATTGCTTCTCGAGTGTTGGACAGACATTTATAATAATCATGCAAGTAAATTTAAAGACATTTCATCATACATGTTAAACAAGATAAGCCGGTAAGGTAATAGTGATATATAGATATAGATAGAAGTGTGTCCAAAAAAATATACATCGTCTTCGATCATAGGTTTAAACACACCTTATGATCGGCAAAATGATAGTACAAAAAGTCAAAAATGTCACATGTGACTACAAAAGTGACTAGTCAATCACTGGTGGTGCTCTCTGTACGACACCACTGCGCGGGCTACCTTACGCAAAAATCTCCTAAACGGTCCAGGGACCGCGACTACGAAGCGCTGAAGCCTCATAGGAATATCATCCATAGTAGTCTCAGGTATATCTGCCGTGAGACGCTCTAGATCATGCTCCAAATCGCTAGTACTTCTGCTGCCGCGTCCTGTGGGCCGGTGCCGGTGCAGCTGGATGTCGTCTGTCGTAAGGCCGGAGATTGGCTGGACGCTGTGGTCCAACATCTGCATTTTTAAAATTTTACTGTTACTTTGAGACGATATATATGAAAAATAAAAAATACATAATTAGAAAACTTGTGAAAATGAAAGTACCTCTGTCATCCCATTGTTCTCCCTGTGGAAGAACCATGTCCGGATCACCTCTGAAATCCATTCCGGCATATGGAAAGTCTTGTATCACAAAAAGCTGGCCCTCTAGCCAGTCGAAGTAACTGTCTGAGAATCGAACCACTGCAGCACCCTCGTCAGGATGCCGGGCCATCACCGCAACCCATCGAACAAGCTTTGGCTCCCGAGGACCCAAGTCATCAACAGTGAGTTGCTGAGGGATCAGCATAGGAACTCTCTCCAAGGCAAAGCTCACGACTATAGGCCCATATCCAAAAGTCTTTAGTCGTCCGTTCTTTGCCTTGGTTAGTTGGCTCTTCATATGAGCCGACACAGCTTCGCACCAGTTGAAGATGGTGCCTTGGTAACAGTCAACTGCCATCCGCATTTGGGATCCGGAGGCAATGTGCAAGGCGGCCGCGCCACAAATCCTAGTGACCGTAAATGCAATAACTCTAAGTTCCGCCAGAGCGATGTGCTTTATCTCCACGCCTTTTTATGGCGAGTCCCTGGTCTGCACCACTCCTCGCGGAGATCATCAAGGGATTGGCCACCCGGCCTGGTCCCCGCAAGGTTGAGTTGCTCACCTCTGTTTGGCAAGCCAGTGAGAAAGTATACATCCGAGGGCTCTATCTCGAGCTGGTGCCCTCCAATGTAAAAGCATTGATCTTGAACGTTCCATCGCTCAACCAGCCATTCCAAAAATCTTACCTGGCCCCTCATGCCCGGTATGGTCCAATATTTGTACAATCCACATGTTCTTAAGGCATCCAGAGAGGGTTGGTGGTTAATCGCAGCTTCATCGTCCTCTACGTGCTCTCTCTCTCTCCAGTCTAACATGTTTTAGGCCCTGCACATCAAAAGAGTCAATTAGAAATTAATTTGAGAAATTTGGTGGTTTTTTGAGAGAGAGTTGGGGTTTTGAAATGCGCCTTTGCGGAAGACGCACCCCGGCTTTGTAGCACAGGGCGTCCGGACGCAGCTCGCCTGAAGGCGGACTGCGTCCGCTCCACTGCGTTCCC
The DNA here is from genome assembly GCA_031772625.1 of Pinus tabuliformis. Lineage (NCBI taxonomy): Eukaryota > Viridiplantae > Streptophyta > Pinopsida > Pinales > Pinaceae > Pinus > Pinus tabuliformis. Next base: position 76,446,821 of record CM062805.1, read on the forward strand.
CGACCTTTTTCCCGTGTGAGAAAAAGTCGGGGGACGCAGGTCACCCGAAGGGCACCTGCGTCCGCCGAGGGGCGCATTTTGAACCCAAAACCCCCCAAAAAATGAAACAGAGACCAAAAACAAAAAACTAAACGGATAAAAATGAAGAGTGGGATGTGTAAAATACCTCGGTGAAGCGGCGTTCGATTCCGACGGTCAGATTTTCCGCAGCAACCACGGGAAGTTTCTTGTCAAAAGCTCCTTTTTCAACCTCAACAGTGAAACGGTAAAAATGACATGGTAAAAGGTCTTTTTATAGGTTTTTTGGATGAATTAGTTCATTTTTTACCATGAAAAGATGTTTTCAAATGTATTTTTGCCTATTTTAAACAGGTATGAGTAATGTGTCGCTTTTGTGCAGGACGAAGGGATTTCGAGGGAAATTGTAATTTTTCACAAACAAAATTTCAGAGTCATCTTTTAAGCCCTTTTCTGACTCCTAAAACATGAAAAGATCGCCGAGTGTTTCTTTTTCACTCGTTAAAACGGAATTAAAAGACGGTCCCCTTTTAGCTCTTTTCTGACCGCAAAATCAGGAAAAGATTGCCGGGTTTTTGTCGTTTCAAACTCGATAAGGAAATAAAACGACGTGTCTTTGATCGCTTTTTACTTTTCAGGTCAACGACACTATTATGAAAGTACTCCTTGGTCGCAAGATCAAGCGGTTCCCCCAGGTATTATTTTATACTTTTTCGGGCTTGAGGGACACAAATATACGAAAAAGTTCAACGTGGAGTCTCCTTTAGTTTTTTCAGACTCTCTAAAATTGAAAAACGCCGAGTTTCTCCTATACTGGGCTCGTTAAACTTTTACAGTAAAGGACCTGTTCAATTACAAACAGGAACGAACCACTCCTTCCTAGGGTTCGAATTTAAACTAGGTTGGACTCGTCCGAAGGATGAGCTTATAATCAAGCATATGTTATCCTCCTCAAGCTTGTTAAAAATAAAGAGGTACTTGCCAGAAATGGTGGGGGAAAAAAGAGAAGAATGAACCTATTTGTCACCTTTTGTCTCAGAAGAAACTTTATTACCGCTCTTGAACACGACACTTTTCATTCACCTGGGTTGGGAAATCTTTTACCTCACAGTTGACCAAATCACTTTGAAAGTCTTTAACCGGGTTTCAGGGATTAACTTTGAGTTATTCGTCACCAAGCCATCTGTTGTGTCGTTATGTGTTCAAGAGGTCTGCAAGCAAAACTTTCATCTGCAAAATACTTGTCATCCATTTGACCATCCCTGAGTCAGTCCTTACAGCAACATTTCTTCAACTTGAACAATGATTTCGTGTTGCGGGCTTGCCTGCAACGGGTCGCTTTCTATCGACATCGACACATTATCTAGAAAGATGACTTAGGAATCGACAGTACCTTGAAGTCTGCATGCATCAATGGCAGGTTTCTCGCCTTGACGTCAGTTTACATCATTGACTTTCGATCAGAGGATCCGTGAAGTGTTCGACATCAAAACATCTATTCACATTTCACGGGTTGTGCTTGGTACTTTGAGGACCATTGACATTACTGGTGGTTTCTCTCACGCTTGTTAACAGTTTACATCATTGACTGGTAATCAAGTGGTTTTCTACCATGTTCGACATCGAATCATTTAATCACATGGCTAGAATCGTACCAATTCGGGAAGTAGAAGTGAAGACCCTGGATCTAGTTTCTACATCCAAGCTGCGAGGAGTTTTGTATTCATTGTCTATGTAGACTTATCATAAACAGATGGCTGCGTCCATACTGTATCTACAAAAGTCTATAAAAAAAATGATGTACTGCAAGATCATCCTGTATCAGAATAGTTAGTCCATTAGTTAAAGTTTTAAATCTGAGTATGGGAATGCCTACCTCAGTGATGATATAATCTTATCCATGTATTTTGTGTTGAAAATTGCAGTTTCCAACCAGGCCATCCACAAGGCAATCCTTGAAATGATAAAGCGCTTCACCCTTCCTAGAATTACAAAACCCTATTCTATTCCAGGCTTCGCACTTTAGGGGGCAATCTGTTACACTAAAAAATGTCACCTTGACTACTTACAGTTAGTATGGCTCAAATCAACAGTCATGCTACCCTCTTAGGCAAGTCTCATGCCTTTGTTATCCATCTCAAACTCAAAGAAGAGAGAAAGTCTTGTAAAAAACTATGTTTATCTCTGGGGTCGCAGGTTCTCTCTAGTCTTACCTGCGGGGACGCGGACCTTGTTCACAAAATCTGCGTCCATGGACGCTCTGTATGTTAAGGGACAGGTGCGTCCCTCTGTAAAAGACAAAATGCGCGAGTTTTATCTTGAAAAAGTTACTTGTGGTTACTTCTAGAACATTCTAGAGGTCGGTTTGATGAAATGGATGCGCCTCCAGTTGGTTCATGTATCTCTATTAAGGGGGAACTTATCCCATCAATAAGGGAGCTATCCCACCCATAGAGGGGGATGATCCCATTGATAGTGGACCTGAATAACCTCTTTACAGCACTATAAATAAAGGCATTGAGCCAAAAGGAAAAGAGGTTGGAGCTATACATTTTCTTTGGGTAAATGCTGCAGGATTTAGGTCTTCCATTAGAGCCTTTGTGAGGAGAGATTGTCTTCACTTGATTCTACTTGGGAGAGGGTGAGCTTTGTCAAAGTAGAGGAAAACCCTTGATGGACCCTGGGAGGAACTTGCACAACGCCAAGGCCAGGTTGTAAGAGTTTCTTTGTTTCGTTATTATACAAACTGGTTTATTTTTCTCAATAGCTTGTGTTAATGAGTTATTTCATGTGTTCCTGGTCTGCATGTTGAATATATTTTTTATTATATGAAATGCAAGTGCTTGGTAATTGTTTGATTGTTTGTGGTTGCAGGAATTGACTTGAAGGAAAGCTCATCCGATCGTCAAGAACGGACTTCAACAACAGCGTTTTGGAATAAGGTAAGCCTAAACACTTGTAGTTTTCATGTTGTAAAAGGTGTATTTAGAGAAAGATCACTCCATTTTGTCTTGTTTGTCATTAGAATGTCTTAGACTTCTAGGAAGGTCAGTCGTGTCCGCACCCTTGACAGATTCCGTGTGACACCCCCCGATTCCGGGCCATCAATGCTTCCTTGACGATAAATTTTCCCAAATCTTGCCCATAACTTTCGTCTTAAATGCTCACTGCCCGCTCCATTTGACCTCAAATCGGACATCCCTTCATGAATAGTGACACCAATGGTCACTTCCTAGCCAATCCGTGCAATAGCACAACCCTTCATGCACGGTCATGAACCCTATGATGTCCTGCTCCTGCGTGCATCTCTTAGATCGCGCAGCCCCCAGGAAGAATATTTTATAGTTCCGCACTCCCTTTCAACTGCCTAGAGTGATAATACTATCCTTCCTATGGCTAGTCAGGTGGACACAGCACCCGTGCGAAGCTTCATCTCGTCCTCCACCATGGTTTGCGGCAAATCTCTATCTTCCATTGTAGTGATTGGCATCGCGTACTCTACTATTTGTACTGTGTTGCCCTAGTCACCACGTTTAGCGAGATGCGGTCTCAGCCACGGCAGCAAACTAACCAATTCACGACAATAGCTTTCCAATTTGTCAATATGATTGTACGCGCCTTGCCTTTCCATCCTCAGTTTTTTGACAACATATGATTCCTTTATTTCGTTTTCCAGCTTCTTGACCTCTGCGTCCATTAAAGTGATTTTCTCCCTTAGCCATACCCGGTCTTTTTCAAGATTGCGAAGTTTAAAATTTCCCTGTCAGATTTCTTCCTCAAGCCTTATATGTTCTGTTTTGCACAACTATGTGACTTCTTCGTTCCGGTCTACGCGGACCATCATATCTACAGGTGTAGTTATGCACGGACTCATCTTCGCATGCTCCACAAGGACTACAGCCCATGCTTCATACTTCAGCTTCGGAAGCGCTTACACGGTCAGAGTTTTTCACATGATCCTATAAGCCCATACAACCGATGGTACGCGTAGGTCCCAGTTGGTGTGTTCTCATCCGTAGCTGAGGTTTTCCAAATCATATAAGAATCCCCCTTCTGCATTTGCGCCAGCTCTCAATACTTCTCTGATGCGTACCCCTCCACCTTGCGGGCGTAGCGCGCAGTGCCCATTTCAGAGCATCAAACCGTTGTTGGTCTGGTACTTCGCTCTCAAATTTGCTCAAGAATTCATCCACCGCCGTCAACCCATCATACACAAGTATATCTCTTAACTCTGTTGTCACATAGAGAAGTGATCTTACCATCATATTGTAATTGAGTGTGGTTACCTCGTGTAACCGGTTCTGCCATCATTCTATTTCCTCATCCGAATCTGATGTGCAGGAGCTTTTGCGCTCCCACGAAATCCAGCCATCCACTATAGGATTCACCCAATCCTATTCCCGAGTGGTTATCTTGTAGATACAGTCTAGTTCATTGTCACTCTCGTCGCCACGCACTAGCTTAGTGTAACGCACTCCTTCTGCAGGGTCTAAAGGTGATCAAAAATGGATTTAGTATAAACTTCTAAGTCTAAAAATATTCCTCACAAAGGAAAATGAAAGTGAAAGGATTCTCTTGGGAATAGTCTCATTGCATAGATCTCTTCATTCTGAATCTAACGCAATTTGAATGGGCTAAAACGGACTTCGGATAAAGAAGTTATTGTGATTAGAAGTTTTCCCATTATTCTTAGAAAAGGAGGCAATTTCTTCTAAATGGGACTTAAGGGCTCCTTAAAGGAATCACATCACAATAATAAAGGGCGAAGCAGTGGGCCTTAAGAATCCCCAATTGCGATCCCTGATGTATCGTATCGGAGGTAGGCTGCCATGCGATATCAGAACCTGGGGGAGCCGATAGAGCGATTGCGACAAAGTGGATCAGCGATCGGCGATATATATATATATATATATATTATATATATTATATATATATATATATATATATATATATATATATATATATATATATATATATATATATATATATAGATATAGATAAATATAGATATATATATATATAGATATATATATATATATATATATATATATAATATATATATTTATAATATATATATATATATATATATATATTATATATATATAATATATAAATATATATATATATATATATATATTGCATCAGAGTAGTCCATGGGATGTTCTATAGGCCTCGGGCCGTTACGATTGTGATATGCGATGGCGTCGATTAGTGATAGCGCAATGCGAGGGGGCTGATAGTGATATGCCGATGCGATGGGGCTGATAGCGATATGCAATGTGCCAATATTGGTGATCAGCATCAGCGATTGGTGGATCCCCAATATAAAGGGCCGTTGACACATGCGATTGTGATTTGCATTCAGGGTGCAAACCTGATAGGTTTATAAGCATGATTTCATATCATTTGAAATCCGGATTTACGGGATTTTCTTTGTATTTTCTGTGTATTGGGTTGTTTTGGCCTACGCAATACGATTGCGATATTGAGATAAAGGGATGGGCCCGAAGGGTTTATAAATGCGGCTACATATTATTTGAAGTCCGGGTTAAAGGCTCATGATTTTTTTCGTGAGTTTTGCTGTGTATTTCCGTTATGAATAGGAATGCGTTATTTCATGGATTTCATCCTGGAAAGTGACCATCGGTTCATTTCCATTTGGAAATAGCCATCACACTTGTGCCACACTATGAGCGGGCATTTCTGTAACAATGATGCATTATGTAATATGCAGAGCCACAAAGCCAACGAGCAAGATGGCCATTTGTAGAGCCGCAGAGCCACAGAGCCAGAGGTCCAGTCGAAGAAATGCAGAGGCAAAGGAATGATTACACATAAAGAAACGGACAGCAAGTCACAGAGCCGGAGGGTTACCTCACAAAAGCCAGACAGCACAATTGAAAGAGGAAGTTTGGAGTCGCTTGGAGGTCGAAAGAAACAAGAAGCTCATGAAAGCCGAGAAGCCACTAGAGGTTTGGGAGATGGAAAAGGGGTGATTTCCCAGAGAGCTGAGTGCAACAGAGTTGCATAGCGTAGAAGGCCAGAGAGCCGTAGATTCACAAGAGCCACCAAAGGTTGGAGGCTTGACTAAGAGCTAGAGCCGAGAGCCAGAGCCAGAGCCAAGAGCCAGAGCCAGAGCCAAAGCCAGAGCCAGAGCTGAGAGCCAGAGCTAGAGCCACAGCCAAGAGCCAGAGCCAGAGCTAGAGCCAGAGCCAAAGCCAAGAGCCGAGAGCCAGAGAGCCAAATGGCCAGGGATAAAAATGGTATTCTAAGCCCATTGGTTCAGTTGTAAACCTATGGAGTTGAGTGTGGAACTTGTAAAAGAATTGAAGCCATAATCCCAAAGAGCCTAATCGAGTTGATTAGAGCTCAAGGAGATGCAGCCCAAGATATCAGGGTGAACTCCATATTATATTGTTGTTATGTGTGATTGCTTATTGCTGCATTGTATTTGCTGTTATATGTTTTATATCAGTTCAAGCAAATAAACTTAAAGCACTTAACAGTTAAAGTACAAACACAAGCATACACCTAGTTCAAGTTATTTATTCTGAAAATTATCACTCATAAGCATAGATCTTGGGGATATATAAGCTTTGGAGTGGGAGAGGTTCTTGTAAGCATGACAAGAATCCTTTAGTGCCCCATTTCAGATTAGGTGGTATCGGAGCTTTAGGTTGATTAACCCCACCTTCAAAGAAGGTGGTATCAGAGCATTAGGTTGAATAACACCACCTTCAAAGAAGGTGATAATAGAACTGATTATATCAGAGTAAGTTATACCAGAGCAGATGATATCATGAACCAGGTGGTATCATGATGCTTGATTGATCAAATTAGGATGCTTGATTTACAAAGCAATCTATTTTCTTGCTTAAGTTGAAAGGTGTTTAAACAGTCAAGGATTGATTATTTGATTGTTGTAAACTGACTATTGTTTGAGTTTGCAGAGGTGAAGGGAAAGCTATTGATAGCTAAGTCCAGGAGAGGACAAGAAGGAACAAGTGCTGAAGGCATTCTTCTTATCCCAAAGGACCTCAAAGCAATCCTTGAAGCACAAGATGTTTGTTCCAAAAGGTTGCTTGAATAAGCTCTTTGTTAATCTTGTTTGAAGTTCTTTTATTCATTTTGATAATGACAACTTCTACAAGTGAGTCCTCAAATTCTTCTTTCTTCACAAGATTCTTTGATGAAGACATGAAGCAAGACTTGTTCATCATTATGGATATGGTGAGATAAATGTATGAGGATGGAAGGAAGAGCATCATACTGCGAGAGCAGTTGAATTCCATGAAGGAAGAGAAGCAGTTGCTTTTTGATAAATTTCAGGAAATGGAGAGGCAACTTCATATTGCAAATATGAACCTGAAAAGGATGCATGAGTTGGAGACACAGCTCCTTGTTGCCAAAGAAGACTTGGTCAAGTATCATCTTGAAGAATAGGTAAACAATTCCAATTTGTCTTCAATTTCCTCTAAGAATGTTTATACTGGTTCTTTTGAAAAACATACTAGAGGCATAGGTTCCAAGATAATTTCCAAGATGGGATATGAAGGAAAAGTCTTGGGCAAACATGCACAGGGTATTGTTGAGCCAATAATGGTTGAGGAAAGACCTAAGTATTTGGGTCTTGGCTATGGACAATCTTATGGAGAAGTTCCAAAGCTGCTATGAAGACCATTGAAACAGCTCCAAGAAGGAGTTTCTTTTCATGTCTTCTACCTCAAGAGTGTGAAGATTGTATTCTTGGGGAATGCAATAGTGTGAAGCATACTTTGTAGAAAGAAGGTGTATATCAGCATCCACTTGAACCAGAGAGTTGTGGAAACTCTAAAAGCCTTGAAGAGATTGATGGTGTTACAAAGGGAGCTACTTCTTCATTAAATTCACCTCCTCATGAAGGTAATAAAGGTGAAAAAGAAAGGTATAAATCTGGTTCTAATCATATTCCTTTTGATTATGTTAAGCATGATAAATTTCCATATAAGCATTGGAAAAGCATTGCATCTTCCTTTTTTGGTTGGGATAACCATAATGTTTCTAGATTTTAGAAGAAGATGGCCACATGCAGGAAACTTTGGAAGGAAAGGAAGCAAGAAGCCAAAGGTCCACTAGACAAGGCAATTCATGCTTGCAAGAGGATGCACATGTGTTGCACTTACTGCCATAAGCAAGGACATATTTCTGCAAAATGTTGGACTCCGAATCCAACAATGCTTCCATGAAACTTGAAGAAGGTGGAAAGAGAGAATGGCAGGAATGGAAATAAAGATTCCATGAATGATGTGTTTCAAGATGATTCACATGTTGCTGTTGATGTGCAAACAAAGGAAGGACCTTGGAAATGGATTGGTAACAAATGGTTAGAGTTCTTATCCAATTAGAGTTGCATATATTTTGATGTGAAAAGAAATGTATCACATCTATTTGCATTTCTTTGTTAATGAGGTGCAAGTTGCAGGGTTTTACCAAGAAGGTGAATGGAAAAGTCGAGTAGGAGACTCACTTTATTGCTACAACATTATGTTCATTTCAGCTTTGAAAGTACAGTGTACTTAAGAGAAAGTTGAAAGATAAAACACATGCATAAGCATGATATGCATGAACATAGGGATGTTGATGATTTCCTTGTATTTAAATGTGTATGTTTGATTAACTTGAAGGGTTGATTACTGTGTTGTAAACATGCATGTAATGCAATATTGACTTGAGAAAAGTTTATTTGGTCTCCAAGATGGAGATGATGATGAAGTGTTTCATCTTTGAAAAAGAATTATAGAATTCTTTTTCTACATGCTTGACTTGAAGGGTCAATTGTTTTAAAGGCATGTTTTGTTGGCTTGTTATCTAGTCAATCATTTGTATGCAGATGTAAAGACATGGAGGTAATTCACAAGATGTGAAATTTGTTTCTTTTGTTGAAGCAGAAGTTTAGGCCATCCAGTTGTTGTCTATAATCCTGTTGTTTTTAACAGTTGTTGTTGACAGTATGTCAAACAAGTACAAATGAAAATTTTGTGAAGCAGATGTAACTTCACATTGGTTTGAGCCACCTTGGATCAATGATCAAGGTAGAGAAATTCAAACTACCTTCTGTAACCTTCTCAGTGGAGTTCTGTATGAAGTCAAGGAGGAAAAGAGTTCTTCCCAAGAGGACAAGCACATCTAGGAAGGAAGTGTTCAAACGCTTTGGTTCAGAGGCACTATGCAAGGCAAGTGTATGGAGGTTGAAAGAAGAGGGTGATGTACTCTCATTTACTGTTCAGATCAGTATATCAGTCTTTTGGAGTCCAAAAGCTTTTTAGTGGGAAGGCATGATCCAAAATGGATTTACTATAGACTTCTAAGTCTAAAAATATTCCTCACAAAGGAAAATCAAAGTGAAAGGATGCTCTTGGGAATAGTCTCATTGCATAGATCTCTTCATTCTAAATCTAACTTAATTTGAATGGGCTAAAATCGACTTTGGATGAACAAGTTATTGTAAAAAGAAGTTTGCCCATTATCCTTAGAAAAGGAGGCAATTTATTCTAAATGGGACTTAAGGGCTCCTTAAAAGAATCACATTGCAATGATAAAGGGTGAAGTAATGGGCCTTAAGAATCCCTGATTGCAATCCCCGGTGTATCGTATCGTAGGCTTCCATGCGATATCGGAACCCGAGGAGCCGATAGAGCGATTGCGACAAAGCGGATCAGTGATCGGCGATATACATATCGCATCAGAGAACCCATGGGATGTTGTATAGGCCTCGGGCTGTTGCGATTACGATATGCGATGGCGACGATCAGCGATAGCACCGATGCGAGGGGGCCGATAGTGATACGCTGATGCGATGGGGCCGATAACGATATGCAATGCATTGATATCGGTGATCGACAATTGGTGATCAGTGGATCCCCAATATAAAGGGTCGTTCACATATGTGATTGTGATTTGCGATCAGGGCACGGACCCGATAGGTTTATAAGTGCGATTTCATATCATTTGAAATCTGGATTTACGGGATTTTCTTTGTATTTTCCATGTATTGGGTTGTTTTGGCCTAGGCAATGCAATTGCGATATTGCAATAAAGGGATGGGCCCGAAGGGTTTATAAACATGGCTACATATTATTTGAAGTCTTGGTTAAAGGTTGATGATGTGTTTTCGTGAGTTTTCCTATGTATTTCTATTACGAATAGGAATGCATTATTTCATGGATTTCATCATGGAAAGTGGCCACCGGTTCATTTCCATTTGGAAATAGCCATAACACCTATACCACACTATGAGCAGGCATTTCTATAACAATGATGCCTTATGTAATACGCAGAGCCACAGAGCCAGCGAGCCAGATGGCCAGTCGCAGAGCCACATAGCCATAGAGCCGGAGGGCTAGTCAAAGAAATGCATAGGTAGAGGAATGATTACACACAGAGAAATGGACAAGAAGTCGTAGAGCCAGAGGGTTGCCTCACAAAAGCTAGAAAGCACAATTGAAAGAGGAAGTTTGGAGTCGCTTGGAGGTTGAGCGAAACCAGAAGCTCGTGAAAGCCGAGAAGCCACCAGAGGTTGGGGCGGTGGCAAAGGGGTGATTTCCTAGAGAGCTGGGTGCAGCAGAGTTGCAGAGTGCAGAAGGCCAGAGAGCCATAGATTGGTAAGAGCTACCAGAGGTTGGAGGCTTGACTAAGAGCTAGAGTTGAGAGCCAGAGCCAGAGCCAAGAGCCAGAGCCAGAGCCAGAGCTAGAGCTAGAGCCAAAACCAAAGCCAAGAGCCAAAGCCAGAGCCATAGCCATAGCCAGAGCCAGAGCTAGAGCTAAGAGCCAGAACCGGAGCGAAAGCCAGAGCCGAGAGCCAGAGCCAAGAGCCGAGAGCCAGAGAGCCAAACGGGCAGGGATAAAAATGGTATTCTAAGCCCATTGGTTCAGTTGTAAACCTATGGAGTTGAGTGTGGAACTTGTAAAAGAATTGAAGCCATAATCCCAAAGAGACTAATCGAGTTGATTAGAGCCCAAGGAGGCATAGCCTAAGATATCAAGGTGAACTCCATATTATATTGTGGTTATGTGTGATTGCTTATTTCTGCATTGTATTTGCTGTTATATGTTTTATATCAGTTCAAACAAATAAACTTAAAGCACTTAACAGTTAAAGTACAAACACAATCATACACCTATTTCAAGTTATTTGTTCCACAAATTATCACTCATAAGCATAGATCTTGGGAATATATAAGCTTTGGAGTTGGGGAGGTTCTTGTAAGCATGACAAGAAGCCTTTAGTGCCCCATTTCAGATCAAAAGGCACCACTACGCGTAGTGACTTTTTCTCAAAAATCATTTTGCGCTTCTTTAGATTTATCACTTCATTCATATTAGTGGCCCAATCTATTGCTAGTAGCGCGGGATAGGGATTGATGTCATCAAAATCTCTATCACCTCGAAATCTGCAAGCGTGCTCACACCTTCGATGTCCACTGTTATCCCCCGCAATCTTCCCATTGGTAGGATCTTTTGCTGGTTCGCCATCCATAATTGAATAGGGGACCATTGTAATGCAGGCTTGCCCATGCACTCCCATGTTTGTTTTGGTAGCACATTCGCATCTGATCCTAGATCCAGAATTACTTGATCCATTTAATACTCCTCAATTTGTGCAGTCAATCGCATTTCCCTTCCTATTCACGATGTATGTTTCCCGAGCTTCCAGACTACGTGAGGTTCTCCTGACCCAGTGCACCTAGTGATAAGTTCCTGCAGTCCTTTCATAGCCTTGTTGTCTTGCAGAAGCTTCATACATGTATCCAGAAAGGTAGTGATCATTGAAGGATCCATCTCTAGCTCTAGTTGATCCTTACTACCTAAAATGGAGGCCTTCATGAAGCTCTTCTTAGCTTCCATGAATGTCTCCTTCGCATGCTCTAAATCAAATTCAGGTTCCTTTGTAGGAGCCTTGTGAACCCATGCACTTTCTTCAGGCTGCTTACCTTTGTCATCTCCTGTCATGATACCGCTTCTGAGCACTATGTTTACATTCGGGTCCTCTTCGCACATCTTAGACCTCATCATTTGCAAATTCTAAGTCGGGAGAGGCTGGAGTATCCCTTTACCACGCAGCCTCACTATCAGTGTAGGGCAGTCCTCTATCTCATGATCAAACTGAGTACAATATAAACATGATGCTCTCGTTGGATTTGTACAATCGTGGGTATAATGCCTTGGCCCTCCACAATTGTAACAAATTAGTTGTTCGCAACCCCTTCCTGATCCCATTCCACCTCGACCTTGTTCGCACCCCTGAAATCCAGCACATGCCATTCTTGCATTCGGGTCGAGGGCTCGCATTTCTGTCTGCACTCTGTAGGCAGGATTCCAATCCATCATCAGCTCTTAACTTTTGCAGGTGTGCTCATCATGGCCTACCGACCTGCAGAAATTACGGAACAATTTTTGGGATATCTATGTATACTTCTGCAATAGATGACAATTATCCGTAGTGTGTTTTCCTTCTATCTGACAAATCTTGCACCATAATGCAGGCGTCACGCTCAGTCCTTCTTGTGCCTCTGGTCTTAGTGGCATCAACCCTCCTCCCGCCAGGTAGTTCACGAAGACTAGACAATGGTCCTTGACATGCCCCTAGCCTTTGCATTTTATGCACCATACCTCCTCGCGCGCCTCTGGCTGAGTTGTCCTGTCCTATTTCAAACTCTGCATTTCCAAACACAAATTTTGTAGTTACGTGTGGATTTGTTGGACTCCCAGGCCAGGATCTTATATTGGGGTCTCGTGCAGTCTCATTGCAATCTCCAAAGCTTCGACCTAGGTAGATAATTTCTGCTATGATTGTGCCATCCTTAGATGCGGTGTTAGTGATGCTACAAACCATGCGCGGTGCTGCCCATCTATCAAGGTCATGTTGGCTTCACAAATCATACCCTTCAGCCTCTGATCTAGATCCCATGGGGTGTTTTCGGGAAAAGTGTCTATTCAGAACGACCCTATCCCACAGGGTTGTGACAGTGACCTCAAAAACAAACAAGGAAAACTACTCTTGTATTCTTCTTTATGAACTATAAACGAAGATGATTAAGATGAACGGACCTGTGCCTTGCGCTAGTTGTTCGATCCAATCTATCCTCTCTTTGCCAGCTTCCACCGATCTGCTCCCTCACTTGCCCAGCGTCACCAAGTTCCTGCAAGTTCACAGAAGAGAGAAACTACACAAAGACATAGATTTATGTTCATAAAAAGTTTAGGATCATATTTAAGCTAAACATACAAATATAACATACATCAGATATACAAGCATGTAGGAGAAACTCAAGTAGTTTTATTGATAAAACAAGAAGATCCAGGAGGAGTTACAACCGATGAGTCCTGATCCAGCATCAGCCTAAATCATAGAATCCCTTCTTCACCTCCAACAAAGCATAAATCACCCAATACTCTGATATCAATCACAAAACCAACAGCAATTCTCTGCAATGTACAAAATTCCAGCCTCTGGATCTCTGGGATGAGGGATCCATATATAGATGTAGAGAAAGAGGATGAGTCATCCTCTACTGTGACTAGTGTCCTTCTCTCTGTCAGTTCTTGCTTCCACTTGGAGGCTGAGAGCCTCTTACTCATCCTTGGTCGAACTCAGTGAGGCAAGTGTCATGGAGGAAGATTCTGGAAGCTTCCATTGTCTTTCCACCTCGCGGAATGTCACTGCCATTTGTCATTTCCCGCTCAGCGCACCTTGGTAGTGCATTTAGGTGCGTTGCAACACACCTAGCTAGTGTATTTGGGTGCTTTGCAACGCAGCTAGCTAGTGGAGCATCTGAATTGATCCTGATTTGACTAGTTTTGAGCAGTTTCTGGTGGAGAACTTCTGGGAGAAGCTGTAATTTGTTGACCTTGTTTCTTTAGGAGCTGGAACAACACTTTTAGGGACTTAGGATCCCTTGGTTTATGGACATTTCATGCTTATAGCTGTAAGGCACAAAAATGTCTATAACATGGGGTCTCACCTAGAAGCATCGTGATCTCCTTAAACCCGATAATCGATTGTGTCTCCGACTTTGGCCTGCTAAATTCCCTGTTTAGCGTGGCCTAGATATCTGCGATCCCTGTGTTCGAATGGTCATTAGAATTCTTAATGTACCATGTTAGTGCACAATCCTACAATGCGCTCACCAATGTTGCCTTCTTTATATTGTCATCCATGACTCCTTGTGCTTCCCATATGGCCCTTACCACGAACCAAAATTGGTCCGAATCTTCGTTCCCTACTCCCCTGAATACCGGAAATTTTATCGCGCTCGCCATATTGAACTGTGGTGGTGGCAGAGGTGGTGTGGGCAGAGATGGAGGTGAAGATGGTGAGACTGGTGGTGGTGTAGGTGGAGGTGGTAGGTGCGGAATTCACTGCCTTATCAGACTGACAGCGCTTCTCAAAGAAACCTTCACAAGCTCTTCCTCACTTTCCCACCGAGGCGAAATTAAGGGGCTATTTTCTATCTCTGTGCTACCTTTGTTTCTATAGATCCTCCCACTTCACGTAGCCCCAAACATCAATTTATTCACCTAACCCACTTTTCACACAATAACATCTTAATCCAAGTATTCAATATTTAATGTACTTACCTCGCGGTCCTTTGAGGAAGCATCATTATGCCTCACTGTAGCTGGTTGTCGTGTCTACCGTGAACTTGGTGGTAAACTCCCCTATAATTTGATCGATCCAATGGTCCACATCACGCGCGATCTTATCTTCCGATGCTTCTAGTCTGCACACTAATTCTAGAGTCCACACAATTTGTTTGTCAAGCCTACACCTTCCCTGACTATCTCCTAGCTTCGTGATCCACTCAAACAACTTAGAGGGAAAGGATGCAAAGAAAATTTCATGGATTTCCGTATATAAGTAGTGCTCCAACCACTGTTCCTTTGATACTCGCAGATTCATGTTTTCCTACGCCGCAAACTCGTGATTCTTTCTGTCTAACCACCCTTCAAATTTGTTCTTGATTGGATTCTAGTGACATGACATCAAACATCCCTTATGCATATCCCGGTCCTGGCAATGGAACCATTTGTTGGCTTGGTGGGGCCTGACCCAGGTTCATAGATGATTTAGCCAAACAAATATCGGTACTACTAGCCCTTTTGGAAACAGTCCATGGAGAATAGATTGAGGTCTCACCCGAAGTAGTATGTGAGGGTGCTAGAACCAAGTTTCCGCACCCTCGGGATGTCCGATGGGTTCCAAGCAGTCCGCAGTTTGACCCTGCGCGCACATTGCTACGCGCACTTATCAGTACCTCGCAGTCTGTGATGTTGTCTTTACACAGCCCTACTCGGGGGCCGAACAGTGTTATTACCCAAGCCCTTATTAGTAACATGATGTTAGTCGATTAACTTAGCTTATCTGTAGGCTTTCAGTTATACTTAACAATATTCACCATTCATACAAATGCACACAGTAAATAAACAGTATAATTTCAAATGATATCAAACAGGTAATAACACAAGAACAGATACACGGAATTTAGATAAAACTTCTCTTTATTATTCTTCCTTCTCGGTTACAGACTCGACTCTGCCCTACGTACTCAAACTGCAGGGGTCCACACACTTAGTTGCAGACTCTACTAGGCCTCTGCGCACTCAGCTACAGAGCCTCTTCATAATACTATGACCCAAGGCACTTAGACTCTTGCTCTATGCTTGTTATCTTATTCTATCTATCATATTCCATCCCTTTCCTTGCTTCCTTTACAACTTAGAGCCCTGCTCTATTTATACAATCCCATGGTCCACGGATCATGGGTAGGCCAACACTACATTCAAAACTTATGGCGGAAAACCCTATGACTCTAACATACAATTCGCACTTTGTGCCCGCAATTCGCAGAGTATTTACAACAATATTACTCAAAACTTGAGATTTGAGCCCCAAACCATGCTATGGGGGGATTCCATGCCCAACATCAGGTCTCCTATTATCCCTTTTAGATCAGAAAACTTCATGAGGAATAAGTCTTGATATTCGCGAAGCAGTTCGGCGACCTTATCTACTGTCGCATCATCCCAATAGTCCCCAATCTTTGCAAACTTCGGTTCTACCTTCGTGCCAATGTTCACCTGTCTGGTCTTGAGCGGCTAAGTTATGTCTGGGCTCTCTAGTTGTGTTCCTTCAACTCCGTGGTGACCTTTAGTCTCCGAGATATTAATCTTTCTCAGGTCTTCGTCTTCTTCTTCCACTGTTACATTGTAACATTCTAGTGCGTGGCTCAGCTTGGTAGTCCAATCAAGTTGAATCAGGTCTAGAGAATCCTGTGGTACCCTAAAGATGGTTGTCTTAACTTCCTACAATGCTTCATCGATGGACTCAAATCCATCGTCAAAACTAAATGTCATCAGAAAACCTTAGCGTAAAAAATCCCATTCTTCAGTGCCATGGCGGAGTTCTGTCTCCAAGTACCAATTCATTGGTATACCCTCCAAGGAATGACAAAAGATATGGACCCACTCCGACTAAGGCTTCACTCCATATGCTTCAGTCCATTTTTCCAAATGATCGCGCAGATCATTCCCCCTATCATACTTTTCTGTTAGTCATACCTTCGGGTGGCCAAAGCATATCCTCATCATCCTCCTATATTCGCACCAATCATCAAAACTACCCTTGTGTGTACCCCACCATCCTGCAAGTGTAGCGCGCAGCACCGATGCTTCTTGGGCACTTCCCTTTCGAATGCATCCAAAAAGCGATCAACGTCAGTTAGCCCATCATAGTGAGGCAGATTCCTTACCTCTAATGATACGCAGCACAATGACTTGGTCATTATATTACAGCGCAACGTAGATACTTCATGCAGCTGGTTCTGCCAATGCTTTAGTTCTTCATGTGAATTTGATGTGTAGGAGCTCTCATAGTCCCATGCAATACATCCGTCTACTATTAGA
This sequence comes from Pinus tabuliformis, assembly GCA_031772625.1. Taxonomy (NCBI): domain Eukaryota; kingdom Viridiplantae; phylum Streptophyta; class Pinopsida; order Pinales; family Pinaceae; genus Pinus; species Pinus tabuliformis. Next base: position 76,463,780 of record CM062805.1, read on the forward strand.
TTCACCCAATCTTGGTCTCGCTCCATTATCTTGTAAATATTGTCCAAATCACCATCACTTTCATAATCGCAGACTGCTTCTGTATAGCGTAGTCCTTCTGCAAGATCCAGGGCCATCACTACGCAGAGTGATTTCTTTTCAAATATCATCTTTCGCTTCTTCAGGTTGATTACCCCATTCATGTCATTGGCCCAATCGATCCCAAGGAGTGCAGAGTAGGGATTTCTATCATCCACAATCTCTATTACTTCAAAATCTGCCAGTGCGCTCACACCTTCGATGTCAACTGTTAACCCCTACAGCCTCCCCATTGGGATGATTTTTTGTTGATTCGTCATCCTTGACTGGATCAGAGACCACTAGAGCGTAGGTTTCCCCATTCTTTCCCATGTTTGTTTTGGCAAAATATTCGCGTCGGACCCTAGATCCAAGATAACTTAGTCCATTTTGTATTCCCCTATCTGCGCGGTGAGTCTCATCTCACGTCTAGTCCTCACCTTATGCTTACCAAGATTTTTGACTATGCATTGTTCACTAGTAGCGTTTTCCTTGCCAGCGCACCGATAGATGAGTTCCTACAGTCCCTTCACAACCTTACTATCATGGAGTAGTTTCATGCAGGTCTCTAAGAACGTGGTAATCATGGATGGGTCCATTTCTTCAACCGGTTTCTCCTGACTTCCTGAGGTAGAGGCCTCAACAAAGCTTTTCTTTGCTTCCATAAATGTTTCTTTTGTGCACTCCAGATCAAACCCAGTCTCCTTTTCTAGTGCTTTGCGGACCCACTCACCTTCTACAGGTTACTTCCCTTTATCCTCACCAGTCGTCGTTCCACTTCGTAGCATAATGTTTACCTTAGGGTCTTCCTCGTGAGGCTCAGCCCTCATCATCTAGAGGTTCTATGTCAGGTGCAGAGGTTGTGCCCCCTTTTCATGGATCTTAGCCAACAATATAGGGCAATCCTCAGTCACATGGTCAAACTGAGTACAGTAGCGGCATGCCAGTCACATTGGATTTGGGTCCTCCACAATTGTAACAAATAATCTACCCTCGGCCTCTACTAGGCCCCCCTCCACCTCGACCTTGGCCGCGCCCCTGTTACTCACCTCGCGCTTCCCCAGCGCCTTTGTCTGGAGTCCGCGTTTCTGCCTACACCATGTATGCAGGTTTCTTGTCCATCATTAATTTGTAACTACGGCAATTGCGCTCATCATGACCTACTAATTGACAGAAATTGCAGAAGAGTTGTTGTGGTGTCTGTACGAATTTCTGCAGCAAATGGAAATTGTTGGTCGCATGTTTCCCAGCTACCTGGCATATAGCACACCATAGCGTGGGCCCTGTACTTGGCCTTACTGCAACCTTTGTCCATAGAGGCATTGGTCACCCTGCTGCAACATAGTTCACAAAGACTACATAGTGATCCTTTCCATGCCCCTAACTTTTGCATTTCAGGCACCAGACTTCTTCGCGTGTCTCTGGCCGAGTTGCTCTATCTTTCTTTAGACTTTGCATTTCCAGGCAAAGGTTATGCAACTACACGTGAATCTACTGAACTCCAAGATTAGCATCCTACATTAGTGTCTCATGCAGTCTCATCACGATTTCCAGATCTTCTTCCTGGGTCCCAATCTTCTATTGTCATAGTGCAACCCTTAGGTGGGGCAGGAGCAAGGCCACGAACCATTCACAGTGCTGCCCATCAGTTGAGTTCATGTTGGCTTCACAGATCGTACACTTCAATCTTTGATCCAAATGGGCATCTCCCCAGGCTTCATCATAATCTCCTTGAATCCCATAATGGATTATGCTTGAGACTTAAGTCTACTAAAGTCCCTATTCAGTGCAGTCTAGATATCTGCCAATGCAGACGTTAGCTTATCAGTACTATACTTAATGTACCATGTGAGTGCGCGGTCCTGCAAAGAAATAACCAGTGTTTCTTTCTTCATTTTATCATCCGTGATACCCTGAGCTTCCCATACAGCCTTCACGATGAACCAAAACTGGTGTGAATCTTCATTTCTACGCCCTTGAATACAGGTAGCTTTACGGAGTTCGCCATGTTGAACAGTGGTGGAGGTGGTGGTGGTGTGGGTGATAGGGTAAGTTTTGGAGGTGAGGATGGAGGTGGTGTTGATGGATGGGATGAGGATGGAGGTAGTGTAGGTATTCGTAGGAACCCTTGTCTTATCAATTGAATAGCACTTAGCAGGGAAGCCTGTGTTGCTCCTTCGTCATCGCTCAAAGGAGGGTCAATCAACGGGCTATACTCAGGACCTTTTTTTACTTCATCCCTGAAAGACCTTCCACTTCACGTAGCTCCAAACATCAATGTAACTACATGACCCGCTTTTCACACAAGATCATCTTAATCCAAGTATTTAGTGATTTCAAATACTTACCTCATGGCCCTTTGAAGAAGCGGTGCTCTGCTTCACTGTAGCTAATCGAAGTATCAACCGTGAACTCTATAACAAACCCTCCTATGATATGGTCAAGCCAGTGATCAACAACACACGTGATCTTATCTTCAGAGGCTTCCAATCTCCACACTAACTCTAGGGTCCAGACAATCAGATTGTCAAGCCTCCACCTTCCCTGGTCATCTTCCAACTTCGTGGTCCACTCGTATAATTCAACTGGGAAAGAACAGAAGAAGATTTCATGAATTTCTATGTACATATATATTTCCAACCACTATTCCTTTTTCAATCATGGATTCCATTTTTCTCGTGCCTTGAATTCATGGATCTTCCTGTCCAACCAGTCTTCAATATCCTTCTTAGTTGGATTCCAATGATGCGACATCACACATCTCGTTATTCAGATCCTGGTCCCAGCAATAGAACCATGTTTTGGTTTGATGGGCCCTAACCTAGGTTCAACACTAATCAACCAAGAAAATCCCTACACTACTGGCCCTTTTGGCATCAGTCCACAGAGCATGGACTGAAGTCTCACCAGAAGCATTATGGGGGGATGCAAGAACCAAGTTTTCACACCCTAAGATGGTTGTGATGTCAGTTTTATACCTTAAACCCTTCCTTCGTGTAGATTGATAGGCCTTTTAGGGCTTATCGATGTACTTTCTCTTCCATCTCTTAGAACCTCTGCGAATGTATATGATCGTCCTTCATGCAACCCTAATCAGTGGCTCGGGTACTTACGTGCCTTTGTTACTGCATTATTGTATAATTTCCCGAATTATCTTAAGTGTTCACCAATGTTACCATGTAATTAAGATTATCTTCGCATAAACATATATCCTTATTTGTGTTCATATAACAGATAGAAACATATACATTCGTGCATAAAATTAGCATTATATCATAAACCCAGAACTTAACATAATATAATCGCATGCGATCCACAGAGCCAAAATACACAGTAATTTCATTACACTTCCCTTTATTGATGATTCAAATTTCTAATACAGACTCTATCTGCCCTGAGCACAAAACTGCAGGTGTCTGTGCACTCAACTGTAGACTTCTACCCTAGGCCTCTGCACACTCAGCAGTAGAGCCTCTTTCTACACTAAGACTCTCGCTCTTAGCTCTTCATAGACTCATCAAGAACTTAAACTTACCTCCAATTCTACTTCTAAGACTCTCTTTTTATACAATCCCATGGTCTGCGGACCAAGGGCAGATCTCTAAAGCCAACACGAGCTATCTAAACTAAGGGCGGAAACACTTTTTGACTCTTGCTATCTTTCCGCTCCGCTGCCACAAAATGTCAAGTCTTTACATTCCTTTGTACAAAATTTGGGCTTTCTGCCCCAAAATTAGGCATTTAGTCCCAAAAATGACCCCAGGAGACCCGTTCCCAACAATAATCCAAGAGTTGCACGTACTAGGTGGGCGACAACCTTGGCCACTAGCTAATTTCCATGTGCATATCCATCTCCATCAACACCCAAAATATCTTTATCTCCTTAACCTGTTCTAGATATTTTGAGGCCCATAATGAGGCAAACCGCGCAGCCTCGGGCAATTCCTCTTTGTGCGAGGGAAATTGGCTATCCTCCAGCAACCAACACAATTGATAATAATAGCTAGGCATAATGAAATGCCCTACTCTCCTCCTGGGCCTCGTGGTAGTTCGCGAGGAACTCTCGACATAGATACTTGGCCCAGTTGTACTAAACCCCCTTCACGCAATGAAATGAGAGCGATATGACCAGCGCCAAAACTTCATCCGCGTGGAATTTTCTCATGACTTTGCCTACTAGGATCTGGGCAGCCAACTAGACTACCGGGTCTGATATGGATGTGATAGAATATCCTCATGACATTTTAATCAGACCAAACTCCTTCATTTTATCGGCCAATTCTCTCTCTCGTTTTTCCTCCAAATTCTTTTGCAAGGTTCACGCCTTTGTAAGGTAACTTAGTGATCCTATGGATCAACATGTCTGTGATAGGGATAGGCTCTCCTAGCCATAGGCACCCATCATGCACCAGCGTGAGGAGCTAGCGCACACATACTGTATTAATGGGGGTGCATTGATAATGTGGCACCAACAGCAGATTGAGCAACCCTGACTGCTCAACACCACACACCCACTTCATGGGCTCCAAATTTGTAACCCTAATGTCTTCAAAGTATATTTTTTGCATGTACTTGTGAGTTGCCAAGTGCATAAACTTTGTGTGGTCCGCACGGTCCCAATATTCCATTTTGAGCTATGGGATGCACGCCAGCCTAGGATCATTGAACACCACTTGCTCGAGCAGCAAAGGTGTGGACACTGTAAATTTCCCCATATCAGGGTCCTTCACGACCTTAGCGTTTCCTTTGCACAGAGGGATATAATCAGGCAGCCTCGTCATAGGCTCCACTCCTTCAGCATCAATATATTCCATTCCTTGGAATTATTCCTCCTCCAATTCCACTACTTTTTCTGGCTGCTTATCCTTTTTCTACTTTGCTTGTGTTTCAGTATGCTTCCTCGGTGATGCGCACACCATAACTGGATTCTTCGATTTTTACTTTGCAGCTGATTTTTTTTCCTTCGTAGCAGGCTACTTTTCTTTAGCCATAGTCTGCTTTGTCCTAGGTGACCCGTTCAACTGCCTGGAGAACTAAGACTATCCTGCTGCCACAAAGTCATTGTGTAGGATCCCTTGTATACAACTTCAATCTACTCCCATTCACTCTTCCTGGGAAGGGTTCCCCATTCAGCTTCGCAAGCTGAACTGTTGCCATCTGTAATTTCTTTGACAATATATGGCCCTAACCACTGCATCTAAAATTTACCTAAAATTTAGTGAATTTACTATCATATAACAGGACAAGATAATTTACCTTGAATATGCGAAGCTTGATATGGCAATCATGCCATGCTTTTTTTCATTCCTTCTGTACTTGTTAATGGAATCTTGTTGAAAATCGGTCTTCTTCGACCTCCATGAGTTGCACGAGCCATGCTTCCAAGGCCTCGCAATCTGCCATATCCATCACAGACTAGGCACAATGTATTCCATTAGCATCATGGCTTTGACCTCATAGACAAATCTGAACAGTGTTTGTCCTGTCATCATCTTACAAGTAGTCCTATAAGCGCATAACACTACAGGTATGCGTACATCCCAGTCATTCCATTGCACGTTTCAGATCTTCATCAATATGTTCTCCAAAATATTGTTAAAGGCTTCGATAGTTCCATTTGCCTGCGGGTGATATGGTGTACTCTTCTAATGGTAGACTTGGAACTCCTTAGTCAACACGTTGATCGTTTCATTCAGAAAGTGCGTACTCAAGTCACTCATCAACACTTTCAGTCATCTAAACCTTTTTAAGACATACTCGAACAAGAATTTAGCAGTCATAGCCCTTGTACAATCCTTGACGGGCTGTGATTCTGCCCATCTGGCCAAATATTCCGTCTCGGTGATAATCTAACATGCACTCATTTTCTTTCCAGTGGGTTGAATTGGCTAAATAAAATCAATCAGCCACTTTTCAAAGGGTTGCAATGATACCTGAGGGTGTAGTGGTAGCTCATCTCTACGCGATGGTATGCCGATTCTTTTATAGGCTTCGCACGCCTGACAATATGCCTTGGAATCCTTATGCAATGTTGGCCACCATAGACCTGCGTGCAAAATCTTTTGCATAGTTTCTTTGCCTACATAATGGCCTCCTGCAGCTCCCCCATGAGCCTCGGTGAGAATGCTATCATGCTCAAAGTCTAGCACATACCTTCATAATATTTGATCAACACCCATTTCGTACAAATGTCACGCAATGACTGAAACGTCGGTTGTGCATACTACTAATTCCTTCCTCTATTGACTTGTGTATCCTTTCAATGCCATCCTCATAGTTAAGAAGTGAATAATGTCAGCAAAATGGTCATCTGCTACGCACACCACAAAGAGTTGCACATTTGGCAACCCTTCCTACAAATTACTAGGATCTTCTCCTGTTTCAATTCGTGACAAACGGTCAAGACCCTCATTCAGCCTCCCTGGCTCGACAATGACTTCAAAGTCATACTCCTGAAATAATAATAGCCATATGAAAATCCCCCCCCCCCCCAACACAGGCTTGTTGACCAGGTATTTTAAGGTAGAATGATTTTTATACATCTTGAAATTCCCTCCTAATAGATAATTCCTGAAATTTTGCAGCATGTAGATGATGGCCAGCCCTTCGTGCTCAGTCGTTGAATAATTTTTCTTTTCCTTGGATAACTTCCTACTTGCGAAGGCGATAGGATGGTCCAGTTCTCCTTCACCGGCCTATGTTAGTACTGCACCTAGTGCAATGCAAGAAGCATCCACATGTACATGAAACTCCTTTTTCCAATCAGGGAATACGAAGATTGGCGCAGTGACCATATTTTCTTTCAACACATCTAAGTTGCACTAACATTCTTCGTCCTAACAGAATGTCGCATCCTTCTTTATTAGTTTCTCCATGGGCGCAGTAATTTGAGCATAGGATTTGGTAAATTTTCTATAGTATCCTATATGTCCTAGTGTTGTACGCAACTACTTCATGTTCCTAGGGGCCTCCAATTTCACAATTACCACAATATTTGCAAGGTCTGTTAGAGCCTAGATTGACCTCAAGCTGAAGGAAGGCAATCCTAGGATAACCACAAACCAAGCTTAACCTGGTAGCTAGCCCTACCAGGTCAGGAGAGGGCTCTCTCCTTTATAGATCTCAGTCAAAGTGACTGGATCAGATGGGATTTTAGGCTAGGTATAGTAGCTCAGGGGATTTTGATTGAATTTGTTGGTTTTTGTGCTGGATCAGATGGAGCTAGGCAATTTGGGTCTGGGAAATTAGGTTAGAGTACAGGGTGTTCTATGGGGAAAGGTAGGTATAGGCTTTTACACTTGAAATTGAGTGAGGTGAGAGGTCTAAGACTGGTGAGGAGCTAAGGAGGGCATGTAAAGATCATGTATCCTTCTCAAACAGTAGAAAACATAGAATACTGAATGGCTTCCCAAGGCAAAGCACTGTAAATAATGAATTCTACCTATCTATCTTGATATCATTTAGCTAGAAGCAATGAATTAGATTGTGGCATACATAAAACATGTGAAAAACTAATAACAAAAGAAGAAACTATGCAAAATCACCATACCACAAGTATCCCATAAAAATAGTTGCAACTCCTATTAATTTCCTTGCCAAACTGCTTACAATGATGTACAATATTGTTCAGAGCATCCAAGTGTATCCAACCCTTGCAAATGAGGAAGAAAATACATAATATAGACAACCAAACCACTCATCCTGACCATCAAGGGTCGAATCCATGAGAAGAGGGGTTGTTACAACCATTTCCAAACATGGACCAGGAATATAGACAGTCAAACTACTTGCCTCTATAAGCATGGAAACTGATTCATTAGCCTCAAAACCACCTCTAACTAATGAATCTACCCTCTAACATTGTTTTACCATCATAATTACATACCATGTCATCAATTACATCATAAAAACAACCATGAGGAGAGAGAAAGTGAATCCATAGTGAAAACAGGCGAAATTTTGGATTTCTGGACAAATTGGTCAAAAGCGCAGCACCACTTTCCACCTGCTTTTGGAGGCCTTCCCCTTAACCAAATTGAGCCCAAGATAGCTCATTGGAAAGGTATTCAAGTCTAGTTTCTGGAACAACTTGAATTTTTGAATTTGGAGGTCATTTTCCCCTCAAAACTTGAATCTCCCAAGACTACTTCTATGTGTCCAAAATGAGGCAGAAAAGGTCATTTTTTGGTAGTTTTTGGACCTTTTGGTGACCCAAATTTGCTTCAAAACTTCTGAAAATTTCCAAGGTGCATGTTCTCATCCTCCTAAATCCAAATATGCAAGCCTTTTGTTCATCTGATGCTCCAGGGAAAAGCGCAGCGCCACCGCTTCTAGGCCAGTTTCCTGTGTTGAAAATTTCAAAATTTGAAAAAAACAAAAAATCTTCAAAACTTGCCCAGATTTGGCATGGGACACCACCATTAGCTACTTTGATGGGCTAGTGAGGCTTCAGCTAATATTTTCAACTTATCTTTCTCCTTTTTGTTCTTTAAAGCCTTCCTCAACCTAGCTTTAAGCTTCCTGATCCTCATGTTACAGATTTTGTTGCGGGTCATGTAATGGTAGGCCATGTGGCGAAGCATCTTCTTATCCCTATTGGCCTTCTCAATCAGCCCTTCAAGATGTATGTTGACCCTCTCAAGCCATGTTTCCCTATCATTCTCAATCTCTTGCTCAATAGGAGTCAACTTGACATGAGCCTCTTTGGCCTTTTGCTTATCTTCTTTGATCATTTGCAGCTCCAAGAGGACTTGCTTGTCACTCAGTTGTTTGTTTTCCTGCTCTAAATATCTGATGATGAATATGATAGGCATACAACTAGGAGAACCTACCTTCACAAGTGAAGTACTTGATAATAATCCTCATCAAAGGCACATACCTATTTTCCAAAAACTTAAAGGGGAATAACTTCTTCACTTGATTTCTGTATTTAGCCTTGATATAAGGCTCATAGTAATCCTCATCAATATCATGACCCTTGTACCATTTTTCACCCACATTAGGAATTCTAGTGGCCTCTGAAATGACAGTTGATGAAATTGTGAAGGTTACTCCGGCAAGTGTCACCTCATTATTATGCAAATGAGTGACAAAAAGTCTGGCCAACTCATGGTGAAATTGAACTCTCTCCACCATCTCACAAAATTCAAAACATGCCAAGTGTCTAAAACAAGAAACTGCAAGTGAACAAACCTATAACTCTATCAAACTAGAGGGCTCCACTCTGATGATTTTTCCTCCTTTATGAGGCTTCCTTTGTTATATGTTTCTCTCCCTGGAGCTGTCACTAAATGTCTCTTCCTCATACTCATAATCACTGTCTCTTTCCATTGTTTTCCTTTGGTTTTGAACAATGTGGTTGTATATGGATAATTGTGGATAATAGTGTGGAAATAGGGTGGAGGAATGGAATGGGCAGAGTGTATGGAGGAGGGAGTGTGAAAATTTGTGTGTGAACAAGGCTTAGGGATGTGAGTGGGGTTTAGGGATGTGAGTAGGGGAGAGAGTGTAGGGTTTGGGAAATTGTATGTGGGAATGGGATTTAGGGAAAAATATATGTGGGAATGGGGTTTAGGGAACAATAGAAAATGGATAAGATAGGAAAACACTAGTGGAGTGAGGAAAACTAGGGTTTTGAATTTGGGAGTGAAAAACACCAAAACTTGACAAGTAAAACCCTAAACCACAAGAGATGACTGATATACTTACTTGCAAGAGAGGAAAATTGGATGATTTGAGGTGAATTTGGCGATTTGGAGTGATTTGAGGCTCTGTGGGGCAAAGCACAGCACCACCTACAGGAGCGCAGCGTCAGCCTGTAAGCACAGCGCTCGTGTATTTTTGCACTAGGAAATGTTGCTAGAAGCACAACGCCACCTTGAAAGCATAGCACCTTCCTCAGAAGTGTAACGCCGGCCAAAATCTTGAAAAAATGCAGCAACTTCATTGTATTTGCTCAATGACACTTGACACTCGACCTTTGATCTCCTTATGGCACTTTGATCTTCAACAATAACAAAATCAGATGAAAAATAGGAGGGTGGATTTATATAGCTTCACCTTTTTTATTTTTTTTTATGAAAACCCACTTTTATAATATCTAATTGTCTTTTACAATGCTCTATTTTTCATATTTGTTTCTTTTTACATGGCAAGTGGACTGATGCTCCGAATCACTTGATTTTGCAGTGGCAGGTACTTTACAGCATCACAAGCTTTAGTAGGAGCTTGAGAACAAATATTACATATAGAAACAATAAAATTACATCATGATGAATGATAAAAACATAATACTTTATTTTCACCTCAAAACAAGTTTGGAGGTGAGAACTACATTCAGCTTCTCAACCGATAAATTATGATTTTAACAATGATTATTGTCCTCCTCATGTGCTTGCTGACCCTTATTAACATATAATCACTGAATTTGACCATGGAGGAAATGCTAAGACCTAATGAGACCAAAACCCTATGTAATTGATGAAATGGACGGCAAAATGAACACGAATCATGACTAAAAGGTATGAAAGAAGATCAATGAGTACATATCATGAGGGAAAAACTGAAGTAAACACTACCATCAATAGATCCATGACCTAATGGAATGACTCAGCAGTATGGGACTCCTACCATGAGATGCAAAAGAGTAAATTTTGATCACTAATGGCAGTGTGAAGACACTGACACTAACAAGGTCCACCATCAATCCTTTCTTGCACAGAACATGGCCTAGCAAGATCCTGAAAGGAACACTGAATATGCATTTTTTCAAATTCAGCGCTATCTGGTATCTGTGACATGTATCCAACATCAGGCGTAGACTTGCTACATGGTTCTTCACTAATCCAAACATTGTCCAGTCATCAAATTACACTTCCATAAACTTATGGATGAACTCCTTGAACGTTTTTATGACTATGCGGTAAAATATCGCAGGCGAATTCTTTAGTCCAAATGGCATCACAGTGTACTAAAAACAACCCCATTATGTCGTGAAGGTCATTTTTCTCCTATCTTCTGGTGCGATCTTGATTTGATGATACCCTGAAAACCCTTCAGTAAATGAATAAGCCTCCTGCCCTTCAACATTGTCTAACACTTCGTCCGTAAACGATGTCAGAAATGGATCATGGACACATGCATCATTAAGCTTCCACATATCTATGCAGATCCATACTTCTCCTTTTTGTTTCTTCTCTTGAACCACCATCACACTTACCCAATTAGATTCTTCAACAGGTTCTATGATCCATGCCTCCAACATTGTACCCAACTCTTGGTGAACCTTTTCCTTATACTTAGGATTAAGGAGATAAGGCCTCTGTTTAACAAGCTTCACATCCGGCTTTAATGTGATCTTCATAACGCCTAAATTGTTGATTATGCCCTTTAAGTCCAGAAACGTTGTGGGGAAGAGATCCTAGTATTCGCGAAGTAATCTAGCAACTTTATCTACTGTGGCGGCATCCCAATAATCTCCAATTTTTGTGAACTTCGGTTCTTCTTCAATGCCAATGTTTACTTGCATTGTTTTCAAAGGTGTGGAGATGTCTGGGTTTTCTATTTGTGGTCCTTCAACTTCGCGATGCCCTTCTACCTCCAGAATATTGATGTTCCTTGGGTATTCTTCTTCCTCTTCATTTGTCACGTTATAACATTCTAAATCATGGCACAGTTGGGTGCTCCAGTTTGGTTGGGTCCATTCCATAGGTTCCTTCGGTAATCTAAATATAACCGCTTTAATCTCTTGCAACGCTTCATCGATGCTTGCAAACCCATCTTGAAAACTAAAATCCAATAAGAACCCTTCCTTCAGTACATCCCATTTCGCGATGCCATGGCACAACTCCATTTCAAGATACCACTTCATGGGGATGGTATCCAAGGAATGACAAAATATGTCTACCCACTTTGGTTGTGGTTCTATGCCCCATGCCTTAGTACATCTTTCCAGGTGATCGTGCGGATCATCCTTTCCATTATATTTCTTAGCCATTTTGGTATTAGCACACCCAAACTATAGCTTCATCATTCTTCTGTAGTCTCGCCATCCAACAAAACTATCTTATGTGTGCCCCACCATTGTGCAGGCGTACTGTGCAGTGCCAATTCTAATGCTTGGAAGTAATGGTCCTCAGGGACTTCACACTTAAATTCATCCAAAAACATATATATGTCAATTAAACCATCATAATGAGGTAATTTTCTTACCTCTGACGAAACACAGCGCAGCCACTTTCTCATATTGCATCCCAATGTAGAAACTTCATGTAAGCGATTATGCCAATTATATAACTCCTCGTCTGAATCGAACGTGTGGTAACTCTCCCGATCCCATGCAGTCCGCCCATCTATCGTTGGATTGATCCAGTCCTGATCTCATGATGTTATCTTCTAGATTTGATCCAGTTCATCATCACTTTCTTCATAATCGTGGACTGGTTCAGTATAGTACAGGGTCTAGCGACACTATAACCCTAAGCAAATTTCTTCAAATGACATCATTCTTTTCTTTCAATTAATGACCCCATTCATATCAATAGCCCAATTTATTCCTAGGAGTGTGGGGTAAGGATTACTATCATCGATAATTTCTATAAATTCAAAGTCTGCCACCACACTCGCACCTTCAATATCCACCGTTACCTCATATAATCATCCCATGGGGATGATTTTCTATTGGTTCACCATCTTGAGCTGAATCGGAGACCACTGCAGCGCAGGTCTCCCCATCCTTTCCCATGTCATTTTCGGTAATACATTTAGATTGGACCCTAGATCCGAGATGACCTGGTCCATCTCATAATCACCTACCTATGCTATTAGCCTCATCTCTTGCCATGTTTGTGCCTTATGCTTGCCAATCTTTCTAATCACCCAGTGTTCATTAGGGGCTTTTTCCTTCCTGCCACATTTATTTATTAGTTCTTGCAAGCCTTCCACAGCCTTTCTATCACGCAGTAGTTTCATGCAAGTCTCCAAAAACATAGTGAGTACAGAGGGATCAACATCTACAGGCACGTTGAGTTCTTGTATCTTTCCCTGGCTTCCTGAGGTGGAGGCCACCGCGATGCTCTTCTTGGCTTCCATAAAAATTTCCTTAGCATGATCCAAATCAAAGCCGATTTCTTTCTCTGGTGCTTTGCAGACCTATCCCTCTTCTTCAGGCTATTTACCTTTATCAACGCTAGTTGTCATTCCACTTCTTAGCACCATATTAATGCTTTGATCTTCTTCATGGGGCTCAGCCCTCATCACTTGTAAATTCTGTGTCGGTTGTTGAGGTTGCATTTTCTTATCTTGTATTTTAGCTATTAGAATCGGGCATTCTTCTATATTATGGTCAAACTATTTGTAGTATTGTTGGGATGGGGTCCCCTAGGGTCAAATTTTGGGGCAAAAGCCCAAGTTTTTTTGTATAAAATGTAAAGTTTCCACAAGTTGTGGTCACGGAGCACGTAGATAGTTAAAGTGTCATAAATGGTTTTACCCTTCTTTCATGTAAGTTGAATCGGATTTTGAAGATCTACCCATGGTCCGCGAACCATGGGATTGTATAAACAGGTGTGTCTTAGAGAGTCTAAGGCATAATAGAACTAATTATGAAGACGAATGTAATGGCTCAATAAGAGTAAGAGCGAAGAAGTCTTAGAGTAGAAGTAAGGCTCTGCAGTTGTTTGTGCAAAGACCTAGAGTAGAGTCTGCAGCTGAGTGTGCAAGGAAGCTTTGAGCCTGTAAGATTGAACTGATTATCAATAAAGAAGATTATGTAGAAATACTTGTGTTATCTCTTTACTTTTGTAATATGAATGTGCCTTATGTTATAATGGGTCTATGAAATAATGATGTATTGATGCGCGACTTTACATGATTTATATTAATGAACGCAATTACTGTTAATTGTTTACGCGAATAATATCTTGTTGTAAGTTGAAGTTATTAGACACTTAAGCTGATCAGAATAATTACTAGCTTACAAGTCATATTTGATGCATGTAAGTATTTCATTCGCCTAATCAGGGTCCATGAAAGACAGTCGTAAACGTTCGCAGAGGTATAGAATTTGATTAAGGGTAGTTATATCGGTAAGCCCTAAAGGCTTATTTTTGGGAGCAGGATCCCCCAAGGGCAGTTTTGGGGCTAAAAGCCCGTGTTCAAGTAAAATTTTGTAATATAATTGTAAATAATTTGCATTTTATGTACGCGAAGCACGAAGGTGTCATGTGTCAAAAAGGGTAGTCATCCCTTAGTTTTGTAAAGTAAAGTCGACTATAAGAGACCTACCCATGGTCCGCGAACCATGGGAATGTATAAAAAGAGCTAAGCTCTAAGTAGTTTTGGAGCGACAACATGTAAGAGAGTCATAGCTTTGAAGCAAGAAGTCTAAGTCTTGGGTTGTATCATAGGTAGAGGCTCTGCAGCTGAGTGCGCAGAGGCCTAGGGTAGAAGCCCGCAGCTAAGTGCGTCGACCCCTGCAGCTATGTGGGTAGGGTGAAAAGAGTCTATAAACACTTGGAAGATATTAATAAGAGAGATATTCTACAATTTCTTTGTCTCTGTTCCATTGATGCATTTGGATATTTTATGTATGAGTTTCCTTTATTGTGCTTATATGATGCGCAAATGACTGCAACTACGTTGAATAATTGAACGCAATTACGAATATCTGTTTACGCAATGTTAACTATAATTGTTTGACAAGATAAGAAAGTCACTTAGATTAATTGGGGAATTTGTACGGCCTATGAGCAGCAGGCTAGGGCTGTGCAAAGGTCAAACTGTACCCTTTCACGGAGGTACTGAAGACTGGAATAGAGGGCTCGTCTCGCAGGCCCTAGAGCGAAGAAACCTGCGCGAAGGCATGGATAGAGGGAATTAAACGACATCATAACCATCTCAGGGTGCGGAAACTTGGTTCCAGCATCCCCCCATACTGTTTCGGGTGAGACTTCGGTCCGCGCTTTGTGAGCTGATGCCAAAAGGGCTAGTAGTGTAGGGATTTGTTTGGCTATTTAACACTGAACCTGGGTCAGGCCCCCTCAAGCCAAAAAATGGTTTCGTTGCCAGGACCAAAATCTACATAAGAGATGTGTGATGTCGTATCACTGGAATCCAACTAAGAAAGAGATTGGATACTAGTTGGATAGGAAGATCCATGAATTCATGGCACATGAGAACAGAAACCCACGACTAACAAAGGAACAGTGGTTGGACCTATACCTTTATACAGAGATCCACAATATCTTTTTCTACTCCTTCCCAGTTGAGCTAGAGGAGTGGATCATGAAGCTAGCAGATAGCCAAGGAAGGTGGAAACTTGATGGTCCTATTGTTTGGACCCCTAAGCTAATACAAAGATTAGAAGAATTTGAGGACAAGATCACCTGCGTTGTCAATCATTGGCTTAATTGTGTCATAGGAGGATTTGTGACAGAATTTGCATTCAACACCTCAGTCAGCTACAGCGAGGCGGAGCGGTGATTTTTCAAAGGACCACGAGGCAAGTAAAAAAATCTTTGAATACTTGGATTAAAATGCTATTGTGTGAAAAATAGGTTATGTACCTACCTTGATATTCGAAACTACGCAAAGCGGAAAAACTCACAGGAACGAAGGACAAAAGGGTCCTGAGTCTAGTCCATTGATTTCACCTCTGCGAGGTGATAAGGAAGGGATGACGAAGGTTTCTCCACGAAGTGATATTTAGTTAATAAGACAAGGATTCCCGCGAATACCACCTCCAACTTCACCACCATCACCTCCAACTTCACTCGTACCACCTCCACCTCCACCGTAGTTCAGTATGGCAAACGCAATGAAGCTGCCTTTGTTCAAAGGCTTGGGAAATGAGGACCTAGACCAATTTTGGTTCATTGTGAAAGCTGTATGGGAAGCTCAAGGTGTTACAGATGATCATATAAAGAAGGTGACATTGGTTAGTGCCCTGCAAGATCACGTGCTAACCTAGTATATCAAGTACTCGAATGATAACCCAAATGTTGGAGTGGTAGACATCCAGACAGCACTGAATAGAGATTTTAGTAGGCCTAAATCTGAGGCACAATCGATTGTGGGATTCAAGGAGATCGCGATGCAACCAGGCAAGATGCCTTGGGAACTAGATCATAGTTTGAAATGTATAATCCTTCAAGCTAACATGAATTTGACAGATGGACAACATTGCAAATAATTTGTGGCTTCACTACTACCGCACTTAAGGGTAGCATTATTGCAGCAGAAGATAACAACTCAGGCGGAGGCCTTGGAAATTGTAATGAGACTGCATGAAACTCTGATGCAAGATCCAAACTTGGGGGTTCAGTAGATCCATGTGCAGCTAAAGAATCTATGCCTTGAGATGCAAAGTCTGAAGCAAGATAGGACGGTTCAACCAAAGGTGCATGAGGAGGTATGGTGCTTGAAATGCAAGAGTCAAGGGAATGATTGTTTAAGGGAAAACTAGTGTCGATTCGAACTGCTAGTCCCACTAAGATGGGTAGCTATCTTAGAAACAAACAATGAAAGCTTTTCAAGAGTTCCTTTAAGTGTGATAGATGGAAGAGAAGAAAAGAGGACCAACCTGGATCTTCCACTTTGATCCTAGCTTGATTTCTCCTTTCCTTGATAGAATCTACCACTCCTCTCTTACTTGTCCCGCTTTAAAGAGTACGTGTAGAGTCAAAGTAACAGCAAACTATCAAAATATCTCTAGCTAAACATCATAAAAAATGTGGAATCAAAAACACATTGACCATACAATTGCATTCATAAACAATAAGATTCACAAATACAAAATTATATGGAGAAAAACTCAAAGAACTTTATTAATAGTAATGTAAGAGAGGATTACAACCCAGCTGTCTGATCTAGCATCATCCTCCTAGTTGTAAAAGCTCTCTTCACCTCATGAACAAGCAAATCACCCAACAATGCAGTGTCTCTTCTCACCAACAAACCAACAACACTTCCTTACAAAATACAAAATTCCAGCCTCTAGATCTCAGATGAGGGATCCATTTATAGATGTCCTGCAAGGGTGTGATTCAGCTCTGGGTTTTTTATTAGTGTCATTCCACTGATAGTTTTTGGTTCCACTTGGAGATTTCTTTGATCTCTTACTCATCCCTGGGCGAATTCAGAGAGGCAAGTGTCACAGGAGAAGTTTCTGGAAGATTCCATGATCATCCACCTTGCAAACTGTCTCTGCCATTTGTCTATTCTCGCTCATCGCACCCAACGAAAGGCCATTTGAGTATGCATCGCACCTGGCCAGTTTGGCAGTCAGTATGCATCACACCTTGCCCATGAAGCAGTCTGTGTGGTCCAGTTTTGGCCAATTCTGAGTAGTTTTTCAAGTGGAACTTCTGGGAAATGATGTGATCAGTTGACCATGATCCTTTAGGGTATGAAACAATACTTTTAGGGACTTAAGAAGACCTTAGTTTATGGACATATGAGTTTGAGGTTGCAGTGCCCAAATATGTCTATAACAGCTGCCACCTAAAGCATGATGTCGTAAATCTTCTGATGTCGGGTGAAATGCTTTATTCATGAGGATCCGAGGTATTCATACAGGAAGGTGACCTGTATAAGATACAATACAATGCATCATCATCATATTATTTTCATGATCTGGCTGAGGTAGGAATTCCCATGCTCAGCTTTATAAATTCATTTTCATGTACATAGGACAGACAATCGTCTGTTGTTGCAGTCTTGGTGATTCTTCGCATGAAGAGTCATCTTCCCTAGCTTAGATGACTATCTGTGCAGCATATGTGTACAATTGATGTCTTTATTTTCTTGAATATATCACATCCCGAATGGGTGAAACTAGATCTAGGGTCTTCAAAACTCATCCAATCTTCGCCTAATGTACAAGTCGATCCATGTGAAAAGATGTTCTAAAGTTGAACATGGAAAGACATTACCTGATTACCAGCCAATGATGTAAGTTGTTAACAGGCGCGAGAAGAGTCACCGATAATGATGATGACCCTCAAGGTACTACAGTACAATTCATGTGGTGTGAATATATGAACCGATGTAGAACACCACGTAAAGTCTTTCGGTCGAAGGTCATTGATGTAAACCTGTCGCCGGAAGTGAGAAACTTGCCATTAAGGCATGCAAGATTCAAAGTATTGAAAGGGTTGTTTCTAAGTCAACTTCTTGGATAATGAGCTGATGTCAACAAGAAGTGACCTGTCGTAGGACGGCCTTGATGTATCCCACATCTATGACACGAAACAGAGAAAATAATTTTTGTGGAGGTGAAAATGATCTGATGATATGAGGTTCAGGAATGGTGGTCATGAAAACTGAAGAGTGGATGTAATGCAGTGGATGAGGCATTTGCTGGATGGTGAATTGTCTAAATGAATTCTCTTGAACATATTGGCAACACTGATATGGACTGGTAGCGTTAACCCCATGGATGGCATGGCGGACCAATGGTGACGGTGAACGGAAAAAACCCAACCCAACTCAATCACGGTGATGGAGTGAAAGTGTCATGTTCAAGAGCGACCTACTACCAATAGAGTTCTTCAAGTTTTCTTCCCATTTTTCCCCAGTCATTGCTGACCAGTACCTCTTTATTTTTGACAAGCTTGAGGAGGATAACATATGCTTGGTCTATAATTTTCCCTTCGGGCAAACCTGTCGCTTTGTGTTTAGCGAGCCTAGCGTCAGTGAGACATGTTCTTGTCTGGGTGCACAAGTTTGTCGCTATTGTTTTAACGAGTTTAACGACAAAGCTAACTCTGTCCTTTTCATGTTTAGAGAGTTTGAAAATGGATGAAAAGGAGACTCCAACAGTCCTTTTTCGTGGCATAATCCTTTAAGTCCAAAAAAGTGTAAAATAATATGAAAGGGATGACTTTTCGATAGTTTTAACAAGCAAACAAAGACAAGCGCTCGATCTTTTTGTTTAATAATCCCTCAAGTCCAAAAAGATTAAAATATATGAGAGGGATGGCGTTCCCCTTATTTTAACGAGCTGGGAAGGGCAATAGCTTGACAATCTTTTTATATTTAACGAGTCTAAAAAGAGTTTAAAAGAGGCTCTTTTTTGAGGAACGAGTGGTATTTCTGGGTAGCAGCTGGTTCCAAGTAAGTTTGGAACTTCTCAAAACATGGCAGTGTGAAGAGGGTGGCAATCAGAATCACTCGTCGTAGATGTTCCTCAAAAGGGTAAACAATCAAGTGGAAGCATATGGTCGGCCAAACGAATGGAGGTGACGGAAGGAACACAACCAAAGTTCAAAAGGGCTGATAGCAAAGCGATCACAAAGGTTATTTACCAAAGGCAGGTTTATTTTTTAATGAGCTTGAACCTTGTGCCAACATGTGCTCAGTGCAGGTTGATTTTTTAACGAGCTTGAACCTTGCGGGAACATTGCTCTTACCAGTCTTTTGATAATGTCTCTTGGTAGATTTATTTTTTAATGAGCTTGAACACTACTATAACATGTGCTCATGACCTTTTTATGCAAGCTAGAAACAACTGAGCTATGAGGTTAAAGGGTTGAGAACCTACAAACTAAGAAAATCAAAGGTCGCTTTTCACTTGCATGCAAAGGTTTGCATGCCCCCAAGTCTTTCAGTAAAAGGAGAGTTTCCAGGTTACCAAATGGAAGTTCCTGCGGTTAGGCAGGATTGTTTTCGTCGAGAGACAAAAACTCTTCCTTTGCTTTGTCCATCGAAATAAACAAAGGTGATTCCTGTGAGCTTCCAATCACATAACGTACGAAGGTGAATGTTGTGAGATTCCATTCACAATCGTACAAAGGAAATAATTATGTCAAACTAATCACACAACCTATACAAGAATGTTTTTCAGTCCAAGTATTATTACCTTTCAAGAAAATCTCTCTTTTCCTTTGGGTTCACCTGTCGAGGTAGACCAGGATGCATGCCCCCTAAACTTCAGAACACTCACCGAACTACCCACGGTAATTAGGTGGATGGAATGAAGTTTTAAGAGACATTGATGATGCGAAGAGACCATTTAGGGATGATGGTTGATTTATAGTTGTGTTTGCACCAGGAAATGAAAGCTAGTCAACAGGTTGCACCAGTATGCCTTCATGTGGAAAACACATCACTCGAAAGAATGTGGAAACAATGGCTTCCATGTTATATATATAATCGTGTCCAAGGAGTAGATTGTAATATAGTAGACCTTGGACTACCATCACGTTCAAATGAATGGTTTTCTTTCTCAAAGTTATTGGCAACTTTGGAAGGATCCCTAATGGTCGACTGGTTCCTTTATTGAAGCCCGGCAAATTTTGTTTCTCAGGCAGAAGCGATGGCAAACCAAGCACTTTCCAAGCAGTTGAGGAAAGGATACTCACCGAAGCCCTTTCATCTATGAGAGTGCCAGAGATGATCATTTTGTAAACTTGTACTATGATTCAGAATGGTACATTAGATGGAAGGCAAGGTTTCGCTAGTTGATTCCAATCAAAGAAAACGACTAGACTGCTCGGAGGAGGTACCAGATAAATGTCTGAATAAGTTTCATGAACTGGGGGGGTCTCTTCCTGTTGTAAAGAAATGGGTGGATTACCCCCTAGTTCATTAGACTCTGTATCGACAAAAAGAATTTGAATGGTGTCGTTCTCATTCTCTTTGGAAACTATATCATCTGAAGGTGGATTTTCTAAAGGCAAGACTGGGTCGACTGCCATCTCGACCAGTTGAATTTGGTCCGGTATGGACTCAGAAGGTTCACTTTCAATGATAGGCGATTCGATCGACAATTGAGTTATGTCAATCAAGTTTTCAACTAGCGAAGGACTTGGCAAGAGTTTCTTGTATCTAGGTGGAAGTTGCTGCAGTGAAGTAGGATGGTTATCCAAAATGCTTTTGGCTTCATCCAGAAAAGGACAATGGTGAAGAGTATGATCACCTTCACATAACCTACATGGAACTCTGACTTTTCCTTTCTGTCTATTGACTTCGTTTTCACTAGTTGATGGTGTGCTATCAACCTGACTGTCAGGGGTTGATGACACCGAATGGTGCAAATGGGGAGACAATTCTCTCAAGATCCGCAGGATGCAAGGGCAATCTCAATGGTAATGTCTCTCCTTGCAAATTACACATGGAGTTTTTGGATTGGAATTTTTAGTGTGCGGATTTTTGCCAGATGATGTTTGGTCGTTCCCTTGTTTAGCTGGCTTCTTCCTCTTCTCCTTCCCTTTCTTTTTCTTCTCAGCTACTTGGTTGTTAGTGTCACTAGTTTGACCAAGCGAAGAGGAAGAAGGGGAAGGAGAAATAAACGAAGTAGAAAGCGAAGGGGTAACTGCAGTATCATCTGGTTGCTGATTAGACTATTGAGGAATTATGGTGTTTTGAATGACAAAGTTCGAGAAAAGCCATACCAGTGTAGGAATTTACAGGGTAAGTTCCTCAGAAAGAATACCAAAAGGACACCGCTCACAACCAGATCTCAAATCAATACACCAGTATTTTTGACGTGGTTAAAACCCTCAGAGTGCAAGGAGGGAAACAGTCCACGGCCTGTCCCAACGTGGGTACAGACAATTTATTAATCAAAGAATGAAAATTTACATAAGCTTCTCTCACGCACGGATTACCCGAACAATGACCCTCCATGCGCTTTAAATAGAACTCATGGACCAATCGGGTGTCAAGCCACGGATCAAGTGTCGGTAATACCGAGGTGAGAGTGAACCGTCGGATCACTACATATCGTGACCGTCGGATTGTAAGTTACAAAATGTACAACGGTAAAGAAACACACTTTACCTAACTCTAACCTAACTCTATGCTAGACCAAGTTGAACTTAACTATATCCTATGTGTCGGAATATCCTAACATCCCCCCTTAAGAACAACTTGGGATAGGATTGAAGGATTTACAAATATGACACAATAGGAGAAGGAAGGAGGCACTAGAGCCTATCCCCCCTTAGTGACAACTTCCTGAACTCCAAGCATATATCGAAGTTTAGTGAACTTCGCCTCTGTGAGAGCCTTTGTGAAGATGTCTGCAACCTGATCATCCGTTGGACAATATTGCACTTCAAGAACATGGTCATGAATGAGCTTTCTGATGAAGTGCATGTGTAGTTCAATGTGTTTGCTGCGCTGATGCTGGACTGGATCTTTGCATAGCTGAATGGCACTTTGATTATCACACCAAAGTGTGGTTGGATGCTGCTGCTCAAAGCCAAATTCGGATAGGATCTGACGAAGCCACAAGGCTTCCTTACTAGCTTCCACGGCACCACGATACTCTGCTTCTGCTGACGAAAGAGAAATGGCAGCCTGTTTCTTACAAGCCCATGTAATAGGTCCTGAACCAAGAGTGAAGACATAACCGGCAGTAGACTTCCGATCATCAAGGTCACCAGCCCAATCAGAATCAGTGAAACCAACTAACAGAGGAGCTGCTTTGGCACTGTAATGAATCCCAAACTGTACTGTACCTCGAACATAACGAAGTATTCTTTTAGCTGCTTTCCAATGACTTTCATGGGGGTTTTGCATAAAACGAGCAACAAGGCCAACAGCAAAGGAAAGATCAGGACGAGTATGGGTTAAATACAAGAGTTTTCCGACAAGTTGACGGTATAAGGTAGCATCAACTTCAGGAGAAGTACAAGAGACTGAAAGTTTGACTCCAGACTGAAAGGGAGAAGGGGCTGGCTTACAGTCTTCCATGTGAAAATGACGAAGAATATCACAAGCATACTTGGACTGGGAAAGGAAAATACCTTCTTGGGATTGCAAGACTTGAAGACCGAGAAAATAGTGTAAGTGTCCTAAGTCTGTCATTTCAAATTTCTTTTTAAGGCTGGACTTCACATGGTTTATAAGGTTGGGATCACTACCAGTAAGAATAAGATCATCAACATAAAGAACAAGGATGATAAGAGAGTTGCCCACTTTCTTGGTGTAGACAGTATTGTCAGAATGACACCTAGAAAAGCCAGATTCTAAAAGAAAGCTATCCATTTTGGCATACCAAGCCCGAGGAGCTTGTTTGAGGCCATAAAGGGATTTCTTAAGTCGACAAACGAGGCTGGAGTCTGTTTGTATGAAGCCAATGGGTTGTTCCATATAGATTTCTTCCTGCAAGTCCCCATGCAAGAAGGCAGATTTAACATCCATTTGATGGACTTCCCATTTTAAAGAGGCAGCAAGGGAAAGAACAAGGCGGATAGAGTTCATTTTGGCAACTGGAGAGAAGGTTTCAGTGTAGTCAATGCCTTCAACCTGTGAAAAGCCCTTAGCAACTAGACGAGCCTTATGTTTATCAACTTTCCCATCTGGTCCATACTTGGTTCTGTAAACCCATTTGCATCTAACAAGTTTGCGTCCCTTTGGTAGAGGAACAAGATCCCATGTATCATTTGTCATCAATGAATGATATTCTTCATTCATAGCTGCTTCCCAATGTGGATGGCCTGAAGCTTCTGCAAAAGTGTCAGGATCATGATTTACTGGAGCTTGAGCCAGTAAAGAAGAGGCTCTTTCAAACTGAGAACGTGTACGTCGCTGATCTGTAGGATCACCGGCAAGATCACCTGCTGCATCCCGAGTAGCACGGACCCATCTTAGAAGTTGAGGATCCTGAGAAGGTGGGGGAGGATTATCATCCTCGCTTTCATCATCAGAAGAAGAAATGTTTTCAAAGATAGAAGAGATAGGAAGAGGTGGCACATCCGCCGGACTAGGCTCGCAGGCCGATTTATTTTCATCAAATTTTACATCTCTTCTAATGATAACATTTTTGGACTTAAATGGAATAAGTCTATAACCTTTTACATCTTCAGAATATCCAACAAAAGTACATTTCTCACTCTTAGGTTCTAAAGCTTTATGCTTTTCATCTGGAATATGGGCCCATGCTTCACTTCCAAACACACGAAAGTGACTTACATCTGGTTTAATGGAACTCCAAGCTTCTTCTGGAGTGATATTCTCTAGAACCTTAGTAGGATTGCGATTGATTATATAATTTGCACAATTAATTGCTTCGGCCCAAAAACTAAGACTGAGTCCCTTAGATTGCAGCATACAATTAGCCATTTCCTTTAAGGTGCGATTTTTCCTTTCAGCTACACCATTTTGTTGTGGAGTGTATGGAACAGTATGTTGCATTTGAATTCCATTTTCGGTGCAAAAGTTGATGAATGCGTTTTTAACATATTCTCCACCATTATCAGTTCTTAGCTTAAGAATTTGATGTCCAGATTGTTTTTCAACAAATGCTTTGAAGGCCAAAAAAGTGCTAAATACTTCGCTCTTGAGTTTTAAGAAGTATACCCAAGTGCGTCTAGAGAAATCATCAATGAAAGTTAAGAAGTACTTGCAGCCAGAGAATGAAGCAACAGGAAGAGGACCACATAAATCACTGTGCACAAGCTGTAAAGGGGCTGAGGCGTGCCAAGAGGCACGTTTGTCAAAACTGTCCCGATGATGTTTTCCGAGTACACATCCGGAACAAACACCATCTTTGCAAGATACCATAGGCAGACCTGTCACCATATTTTCTTTACATAGATGCTGAAGGGAGCGATAGTTTAAGTGACCAAACCGCTCATGCCAAAGTTTGCTCACTTCATCATTATGAGCAACAAACACTGAGGGAAGATGGGATGACCCAAAGTTGTGAAACTTATACAACCTTTTGGAATCATCAGCAAGACCAGTAGCTAGAATCTGTTTAGGATCTTTTAGATCCTTGATTACAACATCATGAGGTGAAAATTCAACAATTTTACCTTCACCTGAATGAGTTATCTGATAGACAGATAGAAGGTTGCAGGATAAGTTTGGAACACATAATACATCATTGAACTGACCATTGTCTAGATGAACAGTTCCAGTCCCTACAACATTAAGAGATCTATCATCACCAACATATATATCTTTGGTGTTACAATCATTTAAAGAAGAAAACATGGCTTGGTTTTTGGCCATGTGACAAGAGGCTCCAGAATCAATGAGCCACTCATGAGAATGAGAAGAAGAAGAAGATACATTTAATGCATAACCAGACTGAGATGATTGACGATGACATGCAGAAAGTGCCGTTCCAGAAGTTGAAGTTGAAGTAGGCTCCAGATGGATGTTATGTTTCTTCATTGCGGCTTCCAAGGCTTCCATCTTCTTAAAGCATTTAGATTCTAAGTGGCCATCTCGATTACAAAAGTTACAATGTCTGTCAGTCCTCTTCCATTTGTTTTTATTGGTCTTGTCATTTTGCTGAAATGATCTTTCATCTTGAGGCTGAGTTGGTTTAGGACCATTCCTTTGAGGATAAGACTTCTTAGGATTCTTTGAATTTGGTTGCTGCTGGGCGGCTAACGCTTTCGAGGAAGAGTTTCCAAGATTAAGAAGACCAAGGTGTAAGAGTTTTTCTTGTTCTCTTATTAAGGAATCACAAAAGGAGTCAAAGGAAGGGGGTTTGTAGTCTTTGCCTTGACAAATGAAAGCTTCCCTTGTAGAATGGAAAGTGGAAACAAATACAGAGTAGGCTGGTCCCAGCTTAGTAAGGATGGAATAAATGAGGTTACCATCTTCTTTCTTAACTTTAACACCTTCCAAGAGATATCTAAGGGTCTTGAATTTGGACAAGAAATCTTCAATGCAAGAAAAATTATTAGGATCCAAAGTAAGCAACTCATTCTCAAGTTGATGGGCTCTAATTTCATTTTTAATCCCAAAAACTTTAGCAAGTTTTTCTAATGCTTCATGAGGAGTTTCAATTTCTGCAATGTGGAATCTAAGATCAGGAGAAATAGACATTCCTATCAAACCACGTGCTTGATCTTGTCTATTTTCCCATTTTTCGGCCTTGTCTTCATCTTTGGGTTTCTTCTCTTGGTCTGTGGCTATTCTGAAGAGACCTTTACTTCTAAGTAAATCTCCCATGTAGGCTACCCATTGGAAGTAGTTAGTGCTGTCAAGAATGACTTGGCATGGACTTTCCATTTTTTGAAAAAAAAACTGAAGCTGAAGATGCTGAAAGTAAGTGGTCCAATGGATAGATCTCGAAAAAATAGGCGGTTTTAAAAAAAACGGCTCTGAAAAAGGCTTCCGGATGAAGAAGATATGGCTTTTTAAAAAAAAATTGTTGACGTTGCCAGCAAAGTGCGCGAATGTGCGGGAATGAAAAAAATCCGCCCCCACAAAATGGAGACTTGAACCCAAGACTTCTACTCTCTTAAAAAGTCTTTGAACCAATTGATCTATACAAAATATTTGAGAGAGAGAGAGAGAGAGAGAGAGAGGGGGGGGCCTCGATTTGCGTGCTTGCCTTGGGAAGGCTCTTTTCCCCTACAAAACACAAAACACAAAACCCAACACGAATATGCAAAGAAAAACGAACCTTACGGCTCAAAGTTAGCTTTAGCCAAAAAACTAGAATTTTTAAAAAAAATCTCAAAGTTAGCTTTTAACCGAAAAACTAAATATTTTTCTCAATGTTTCTGATTTTCCAAGATCACACTAAGGTGCAGGGAAAAGAGCATACGCATGAGAAAAATCCTTTCTTTCTGTTTCCGATTTGCCCAGATCGCACAGAGTCGCAGGGCAAAGAGCATACGCAGAAATGAAAGGTATAGATCCGGGAAAAAAAAAAAGGCTAAATAAACCGAAACCGAAATAAGCAGAGAGAAAATGACAGTAAACTGCAAAAAAAACACTGTATACCTCCCGATCTGAAAAATGACGCAGCTAGGGCTACCGGAAACCTTTTCGCGTGAAACGAAAGGGGTTCCTCACTGAAACAGATGCTCCGAACGCAACAGAGCAGTCCTCTCGGCCCGAAAGCAGTCAGAAACAGCAGATCTAGGAAACGACAGCCGCATGCAGTTCTACCGGCTTCAGATTTGGATCACCAACGGACGCGGCCCTCAAATAGCTCTGATACCATGTAGGAATTTACAGGGTAAGTTCCTCAGAAAGAATACCAAAAGGACACCGCTCACAACCAGATCTCAAATCAATACACCAGTATTTTTGACGTGGTTAAAACCCTCAGAGTGCAAGGAGGGAAACAGTCCACGGCCTGTCCCAACGTGGGTACAGACAATTTATTAATCAAAGAATGAAAATTTACATAAGCTTCTCTCATGCACGGATTACCCGAACAATGACCCTCCATGCGCTTTAAATAGAACTCATGGACCAATCGGGTGCCAAGCCACGGATCAAGTGTCGGTAATACCGAGGTGAGAGTGAACCGTCGGATCACTACATATCGTGACCGTCGGATTGTAAGTTACAAAATGTACAACGGTAAAGAAACACACTTTACCTAACTCTAACCTAACTCTATGCTAGACCAAGTTGAACTTAACTATATCCTATGTGTCGGAATATCCTAACAACCAGCAGGCCGATTGTGATTCCTGGAAGGGACAATGTAGCTATATATGGAGAACCAATATCTCCCCAAGTGGAGAAAGGACTAGGATTCCCTCCAAGGGGGATTCCTTGATTGGTAGACTCCATTATCTCAACTTCAGATCAACGAAGGAACAGGGATGTTATTCCGATTAAAATAAATTTTAAGGCACTTTGACACAACTTGCTTTTTCAATTTTTAAGAGTCGACAAAAAGATAAAGGTGACTCTAGTCGCTTTCGATTTTTATTGAGCCTGAAGTGAAAAGTACTCAGATGGACCTTTTCTTTTAAGGAGTCGAAAAGGAACGAAAGTGACTGCTCTGGAAGTCTAGACAGAGGGTTTACCAAACCGATCGTAAAACTGCAAAATACACCTTGGTGATAAATGATAGAGAAATTACCAAGGACTTATGTACGGTAGTCAATCTTCTCGAATTCTGTGTTCAGTGCATTACGATCGATAAGGTGGCAGACATGGCTTCCTAAGGATAAAGGATATTAGCCTGTTGTTGTCTCCCAATATATACTCGACGGTACGGGGAACACAAGTCCATACTGCCACTTGTCGTATAAAAGAGGACAAATCACCCAACCTTCGATGAAAACGATAGTTACCAGGTTTTATGATGCCAGAACACATCTCTAGCCTAGACTTCTAGATGTGTTGCATTAGGTTCCAAAGTTTTTTTATGTTCATTAAGGTTTATTTTAGAGTTGATATTGCTTAGAAGTTTGTCTTTGAAGATTCATCACGTGATGTAGATGTGAAATTCCTAAATATGCAATCTAAAATGATAAACAGTCGTTTATGTTCTTTTAGCAATGAAAATCCTAGCTACAAAGGAAAGAAGGTAATGATTTTCTTTCAGCAGAGAGAATAGAGCACACAGTAAATGCACTTTCCTAAATCAAATTTCACATGCAGTCAAAATGCAGATGCACATGCATGTATTTGTTTTCTGCTTTCTTAATGTGTGAATGAAAAAAAGGAAAGCTATGTGTTAGCACCTAAATTTGCCTTAGGCTGAAGGAAGGCAAAATTCAGGGTAACCACAAACCACGCTCAGTCTGGTAGCTAGCCCTACCAAAACAGGAGAGGGCTCTCTCCAGGTCACACTCAGGAAAATAAACAATAGGGTATGAGATGAATCAAAAATGAATACTGATTTTAGGCTAGGTAAATAAATATGATGGAGGTATTTTGATAAATGACTGAGTTTTCTGGGATGTGTGGGGCCAAGGAACATCATAAGCAAAGAATTTAACTCAAAGACACAGGTTATTTCATGAGGCAAGACAGGCGGAAAGTCTAGCAATTAGATTTGAAATAATATGAAGTGGAGAGATTGTTTGAGAGTGTGAAAAGAGAATAAATACATGAATCCTTTTCAACCGAAGAAAACATAGAACGTGAAAACTATCCCAAGGCAGAGCAGCACACTGAATTCTACCTTTTTACTTAGAAAGCTTTCACTGGAAATGAATATGAATGAAAACATGAAACATAACGAAATACATATGAAACATAAAGAAGATACATTTGCTAAACTCACGCCACAGGAATTTCATGAACCAGAGCTGCAATCTTTCATTAATTCTCTGTCAAAATGTACAGTGAGTGACTAGGTTTATCTCCCACAGTTTCCCAGGAATTCCAACCCTTTACAAAATGACTTTCAGTACAATAATTAAGATTTTCCATGAGAAGGTCTATCAACCCAGGCAATGAAGAGCCAACCATCAGCAGTTACATTTAATTTTCTGTGAAGACCAATTAGAAAAAAGCAAATATGAGCATAGATTTTGTGGGTGGCTGTTCGCCTTCATTTGGCCACCTGGATAGAAGCCAAAAATGATTTTTAAACTTTTCCTTTAATGCCGGGAAAAATATATTGTAAATGAGCGAGCCCACTTGGAGAAAATTGTGAATCGAAATTTCGCGAAGCGGGAGCAATTTTGGCCTTTGGGTCTCTGTGCGTCGCGCCAAAAACTGTATGCATCGCGCTACTTTGGAGCTGGTTTTGAGGCACCTTCTGAAGTCCAAATTGAGCCCAAGTGTGCTTGTTGGAAAGCCAAGCCTGTCTACTTTCCAACCCAAGTAAAATTTCTGAATTTGGTGCCCATTTTCCCCTCCAAAACTTCAATCTCCCAAGACTGCTTCCTGTGTGTGAAATTAGGGGTAGAGAGGTCATTTTTAGGGTGTTTTTGACCTCCTGAGGACTCAAAATTGGCCCAAACTTCTTAGCCATGCACCAACAGTCATGATTTTCCATGGAAAATCCAAAAATTCAAACCTTTTTTCATTTGGAGCTCCCTAGCGTAAGCGCACGCCAAATGGCGCGGCGTATAGGGAGAAAAACCCTGTTTTTTTTACACAAAAATTTACAAAAATACAAAAACTGCCCCAAATTTCTTGAAATTTGGGCTAGAGCTTCTTCATTAAGTGTTATGGTGGGCCAAGGATTTCCTCAGCCAATATCCGGAGTCGATCATGCTCTTTTTTCCTCTTTTGCCTTTTTGATGCCTTCTTGGTGCATGGAGTTCAGTGGTGGAAATGACTGTCTTGTTCATATGATGTTTCAATGTCTGTCTCCATAATGTCCATGCAAGGTGTATGTTTAGAAACTTGTAGAAAAAGATAATTTGGTACCCTTTATTTCAATGCCAAATATGTGCCAAGTAGGAAGGGACTGTGATGAATAGGGACAGTGGGTATAGTGGAGTGTGGAAAAAATGTGGTTCAATCAAGTGAAGGTGAGGACAGTCACTTGAATATGTTTAGGAATTGGGATTTGAGGATTTTACAAGTGAAATGAGAGAAGGAGAGTGATATGGAATGGTAGGGTTTAGGAATAGGGATAATAGAACTTAGGAATAAGTGATTTGGGAAATGGGAGCATGGGCTTAGTGAATTTTGGGGGTATGTTAACTTGGGGAATAAGGGAAGTAAGGAGAGTATGGGATTAGGGAGTGATGAGGTGAGGGGATACTTAGTTGCAACACAAAAACCTAGCAGCAATCTCCTTGGCAAATTCTTAAGAGATAGGGTTTGTTTTCTTTAACACACTTCATCATTCATCAAACACCATCAACAACCATCAATCTTGGATGAAAAACCATGAGAGAAGTTCAACCTACTTGTACCAATGGAA
The DNA here is from genome assembly GCA_031772625.1 of Pinus tabuliformis. Classification (NCBI taxonomy): domain Eukaryota; kingdom Viridiplantae; phylum Streptophyta; class Pinopsida; order Pinales; family Pinaceae; genus Pinus; species Pinus tabuliformis. The sequence goes on from CM062805.1 coordinate 76,494,384, forward strand.
ATCCATGCATTTTGGGGTGATCTTGGAGCAAATTTTTAAAAAAAAATCAGCCTTGGAAGCTCTATGCGCCGTGCCTTCCCAGTGCGCTGCGCCAGTGTAAATTTACACTGGAAATTTTCCCCTAGTGCGCCGTGCCTCCCCTGTGCGCTGCGCCTTTTTCCAGGTGACTTTTTGAGGCCTTACTAGTGTCCAAATTGGATTCTTGATAGCTCGTTGTAAAGGTATTTGAGTCTACTTTCCAACCCAGTGAGAATTTTTCAATTTGGAGTTCATTTGCCTTGTCAAAAATGAAATCTCCCAAGACTGGTCAAAATGTGTCAAATGAGGCTGCCTCAAGGCAGAGTGTTGTTACAGTCAACTTTTGAATGCCTTTCTCAACTCCAAATTGAACTCATGACAGCTCATTGGAAATATATTTGTGTCTAGTTATCATTTTACCCATCAAGAAATTCATTTGGCCAACCGAACTAGGAGAAAACTTGATTTTCTCAAGGTCACTTCAGAGGTGCATCAATTCTTCTGAGGCAATTGTATTTTTGAAATTTCTCTAAAACCATGACACCTGTGTAAAAAGTGAAGGAGGTTTTTCTTCCTTGGCTTATTTTGGACAAAAACCTCTCTCATGTTTCCCAGATTCATCTTTTATTGCTCATAAACATCATTTTAGTAAAACCTATCCCGATGTGTGGAACAAGAGATTTGTCGAAATGAAGCAAAATGAAGGGGATAAGCAGCTTCTAAATTCTTGGGAAAATTCTTGGAAGTAGGGAGGGATGTTAGGAAGTAGGGGAAAGTGGAATTTCAAAGATTGAGTGAGGGGAAGGGGTCAAAAAAGGCAAAACACAGGTCCAACCTAGAAAATTGCCAGGTTGTAGCAAGAAACTAGGGTTTGTGCGAAAATGAGGAATTTGGGGATCTCAGTGATGGGAAGTGTTTGATAAGGTACTTTAAGGATAGGGGAAGGTGTATGAACATCAGAATACAAGTTTTGCCGATGATTTGACCGTCCAAAAGAAATTGCCTTCAAAACCCTAGGAGAGGGAAATGACCTTACCTAGGCGCAACTGAACCATGAACAAGATGTAAAATGACCCAGTGGAACTTGACATGATAATGAAAACCCTATGAATGATGGTACACTCAGCTAAACAGTGACATGGACTGACATTTGGACAACTTTGACAGGAGTAAAAGCAAACCCTAGACCTAGTACCTAGTGACCAAATTTTGCTTGAAGACTCACTGAAATGATAAAATTTGACCTTGACACCTTAAAATCACTTTGTAAGAGCATGTTTGATCTCTGCCAGAGGACTGACAAGACCGACTCTAACATTGGCTCCAATGGGGATGGTAGCTCCTTGGAGGTGCCAAGAACTGTAGATCTTTGGGAGAGCAGACCGTGCCTTCGTCCATTGGGCTATGGAGTCCATTATTCCGACAAACCAACATGACTCAATTTATTGACTGAAACTTGACTCAAACTGACTCAATTTATTGACTGAAACTTGACTCAAACTGACTCAATTATGGAACCAACATGACTGAAAAAACTGACTCAATGCAAAAGGAAATGACTCATGACTGACTTAGCTAAAACAAGAACTTACAAAACTTGTTCAATGGCAGCAGTCCATCAAGATTCGAGGGTTTCAAATCATGATGACAGCCACCTGCGTACTAATGCAATATGTACAATCATGTGTAATGTGTCTTCCAATGTAATCAATCAAGTAGATGCCTCCTTGATTGATTCTCCTGATCAGATCTTCTGGTCAACAACAGATACTGGTAACTGGGCATCCAAAAACATAATTGACCATGATCTCCTTCATCACTGAATACTACAATAATCACCTTCACTGCTAACTGCAACAAATCTGCCATTGGATCCTGAAAAACATGAAGATTGACCTCTTGCTAGAAAAACAAAGTATCTTTTTCTCTTGATTCTGATCTTCCTTCATAATGTACTTCAGAAACAGTATGGTCCTGGTCCTCAAAAGCTTCTGAACAAGTGGATGAGCAAATTTCCTCCTCAAAGAACATTTCAAAACATGAGATATGTGAGGAAGAATCCGAAAGGGAATCCTGAATGGTCTGGTCTGCTGAAGTCTGAATATAGTTTTGATCATCTTCATATAATATGACAGCCAGATTCTCATTACATTCATCACATTCATCAATCATGAGAAAAGCAACTTCAGATGATTCTTGAAACCCAACACTAACATTCATATCATCTACCAATGATTCATCCAAGGAAACTTTTTCACTTACTTGAGCAAAGATCTCATCTTGCTGTTCATGTGCTAACTGGATTGTCTCTTCATGAAGACTGTGTTCTGATGACATGAGAACATTTGGATCCACAACTCTGTCTTCTTCATCCCAGATGATTTCAGCAGCAGAGTTCTCTTTCATGGGACTTAGTACAAGGTTTTCTTGGTCATCACAATCTGAATCTACATTTGAAATGGCCGTTTTAACAATATCACATTCTGAACTTGAAACTTGACTTCCCTGCATGCTGTCTTCTTCTATGGATAGATCTAAACAACACTTTTTCTTTCATCATTTTCAGCCATATGGAAATCTTCAGCCTGCTGATCTATAAATCTTCTTAGAGGACTGTCAACCTTTTCAGAAGAGGAAGAAGTTCCACCATCACCTTCTTGACCAAGTGCACACTGCAGATCTGCATTAACTTGAACTGTAACATGATAGTGCAAGAGTTGATCTATCTCATCTTCAGACAGAGGAGATAATACTTTTTGTTTTCTCTTGCTCAAACAGTGATTGTCTTCATTAATTTCAAGTGAAGGAGTATACAAATTTTCCTCATATAGCTGATCCATTTCATGTAATTCCTGTTGACTGTCAAGATGAAAAATTCCTTCATCTTCCACCGTACTAAGATCTTGATCCTGCTGCAAATTTTCATGATCGTCTTTATGCTGCTGAAATGAATTTTCATACAATGCTTCCATGATTTCTCCGTCCATCAAGTCATCATGCCCATAAAAATTCTCAAGATCTTCAATAAAACTATGAACATGGCTACAACAGTCCTGAACTAAAGCCAAGGATGGATACGATTCTTTATACCTTTCAAAGAATATTGTATGAAAATCTTTTAAACAATGAATAGAAGCAGGTGGCAAACTTTCATACCAAGATCGGGCTTCGTCTTCCAAAGTAGCCATAAACATTTTCATCAAATAGTCTTCAGGAAAATTGATCTTTAATTTATGCACATGAATGTGAAATTTCACCAGATGAAGAGCAGCGTCATTACCTTCCACATTTCTGAACATAGGCAAATTCTGAAGCCAATCCACCTTGGGCATTTTATTCGGGAAACCTGGGATGTGATCTCGGCTCATGGGAGCGTATCTTCTTGCAATCTGTTCCATCTTGAAAATCTCAAAGCTACTGATCTCTCTGCAGTGGAGTCACCATGAAGGATTGATTGCTGGATTCTTCAGTGAATGGAGTCGCCAGGTGAATGATTTCAGCCTTCTTATGTTTGATCGTTGTTCACCATCAACCATCAGATCTGAACTTGATAGATGTACTGGGGCAAGACAATCTTCAAGCAAACCATTTTCGTCTCCCCAGTATGGTCGCCACTATGTTAGAGCCTAAATCTGCCTTAGGCTGAAGGAAGGCAAAATTCAGGGTAACCACAAACCACGCTCAGTCTGGTAGCTAGCCCTACCAGAACAGGAGAGGGCTCTCTCCGGGTCACACTCAGGAAAATAAACAATAGGGTCTGAGATGACTCAAAAATGAATACTGATTTTAGGCTAGGTAAATAAATATGATGGAGGTATTTTGATAAATGACTAAGTTTTCTGGGATGTGTGAGGCCAAGGAATAACATAAGCAGAGAATTTAACTCAAAGACGCAGGTTATTTCGTGAGGCAAGACAGGCGAAAAGTCTAGCAATTAGATTTGAAATAATATGAAGTGGAGAGATTTTTTGAGAGTGTGAAAAGGGCATAAATACATGAATCCTTTTCAACTGAAGAAAACATAGAACGTGAAAACTATCCCAAGGCAGAGCAGCACACTGAATTCTACCTTTTTACTTAGAAAGCTTTCACTGGAAATGAATATGAATGAAAATATGAAACATAATGAAATACATATGAAACATAGAGAAGATACATTTGCTAAACTCATGCCACAGAAATCTCATGAACCAGAGCTGCAATCTTTCATTAATTCTCTGTCAAAATGTACAGTGAGTGACTGGGTTTATCTCCCACAGTTTCCCAGAAATTCCAACCCTTTACAAAATGACTCTCAATACAATAAATAAGCTTTTCCATGAGAAGGTCGATCAACCCAGGCAATGAAGAGCGAACCATCAGCAGTTACATTTAATTTTCTGTGAAGACCAATTAGAAAAAAGCAAATATGAGCATAGATTTTGTGGGTGGTTGTTCGCCTTCATTTGGCCACTTGGATAGAAGCCAAAAATTCTTTTTAAACTTTGCCTTTAATGCCGGGAAAAATGTATTGTAAATGAGCGGGCCCACTTGGAGAAAATTGCGAATCAAAATTTCGCGAAGCGAGAGTGATTTTGGCCTTTGGGTCTTTGTGCGCCGCGCCAAAAACTGTATGCGTCGTGCTACTTTGGAGCTAGTTTTGAGGCACCTTCTGAAGTCCAAATTGAGCCCAAGTGTGCTTGTTGGAAAGCCCTGCCTGTCTACTTTCCAACCCAAGTAGAATTTCTGAATTTGGTGCCCATTTTCCCCTCCAAAACTTCAATCTCCCAAGACTGCTTCCTGTGTGTGAAATTAGGGGTAGAGAGGTCATTTTTAGGGTGTTTTTGACCTCCTGAGGACTCAAAATTGGCCCAAACTTCTTGGCCATGCACCAACAGTCATGATTTTCCATGGAAAATCTAAAAATGCAAACCTTTTTTCATTTGGAGCTCCCTAGCATAAGCGCGCGCCAGGTGGCGCGGCGCACAGGGAGAAAATCCCTGTTTTTTTGCACAAAAATACCAAAACTACCCCAAATTTCTTGAAATTTGGGCTGGAGCTTCTTCATTAAGTGTTATGGTGGGCCAAGAATTGCCTCAGCCAATATCCGGAGTCGATCATGCTCTTTTTTCCTCTTTTGCCTTTTTGATGCCTTCTTGGTGCATGCAGTTCAGTGGTGGAAATGACTGTCTTGTTCATATGATGTTTCAGTGTCTGTCTCCATAATGTCCATGCAAGGTGTATGTTTAGCAACTTGTTGAAAAAGAGAATTTGGTACCATTTATTTCAATGCCAAGTAGGAAGGGATTGTGATGAATAGGGACAGTGGGTATAGTGGAGTGTGGGAAAAATGTGGTTCAATCAAGTGAAGGTGAGGACAGTCACTTGAATATGTTTGGGAATTGAGATTTGAGGATTTTACAAGTGAAATGAGATAAGGAGAGTGATAGGGAATGGTAGGTTTTAGGAATAGGGATAATAGAACTTAGGAATAAGTGATTTGGGAATTGGGAGCATGGGCTTAGTGAATTTTGGGGGTATGTTAACTTGGGGAATAAGGGAAGTAAGGAGAGTATGGGATTAGGGAGTGATGAGGTGAGGGGATACTTAGTTGCAACACAAAACCCTAGCAGCAATCTCCTTGGCAAATTTTGAAGAGATAGGGTTTGTTTTCTTTAACACACTTCACCATTCATCAAACACCATCAACAACCATCAATCTTGGATGAAAAACCATGAGAGAAGTTCAACCTACTTGTACCAATGGAAATCCATGCATTTTGGGGCAATCTTGGAGAAAATTTAAAAAAAAAAATCAGCCTTGGCAGCTCTATGCGCCGCGCCTTCCCAGTGCGCCGCGCCAGTGTAAATTTACACTGGAAATTTTCTCCCAGTGCGCCGCGCCTCCCCTGTGCGCCGTACCTTTTTCTAGGTGACTTTTGGAGGCCTTCCCGGTGTCCAAATTGGGTTCAGGATAGCTCGTTGGAAAGGTATTTGAGTCTACTTTCCAACCCAACTAGAATTTTTCAATTTGGAGTTCATTTGCCCTATAAAAAATCAAATCTCCCAAGACTTGTCAAAATGTGCCAAATGAGGCTGCCTCAAGGCAGAGTGCTATTACAATCAACTTTTGAATGCCTTTATCAACTCCAAATTGAGCTCATGATAGCTCATTGGAAATATCTTTGTGTCTAGTTATCATTTGACTCATCACGCAAGTTATTTGGCCAACCGAGCTAGGAGAAAACTTGATTTTCCCAAGGTCACTTCAGAGGTGCATCAATTCTCCCAAGGCAATTGTATTTTTGACATTTCTCTAAAACCATGACACCTGTGTAAAACGTGAAGGAAATTTTTCTTCCTTAGCTTATTTTGGACAAAAACCTTTCTCAGTTTTCCCAAATTCATCTTTTATTGCTCAGAAACATCGTTGGAGTAAAACCTATCCCGATGTGTGGAACAAGAGATTTGTTGAAATGAAGGGGATAAGCGGCTTCTAAATTCTTGGAAGTAGGGAGGGATGTTAAGAATTAGGGGAAAGTGGAATTTCAAAGATTGAGTGAGGGGAAGGGGTCCAAAAAGGCAAAACACAGGTCCAACCTAGAAAATTGCGAGGTTGTAGCAAGAAACTAGGGTTTGTGCGAAAATGAGGAATTTGGGGGATCTTAGTGATGGGAAGTGTTTAATAAGGTACTTTAAGGATAGGGGAAGGTGTATGAACATCAAGATACAAGTTTTGCCGATGATTTGACCGTCCAAAAGAAATTGCCTTCAAAACCCTAGGAGAGGGAAATGACCTTACCTAGGTGCAACTGAAGCATGAACAAGGTGTAAAATGACCCAGTGGAACTTGACATGATAATGACAACCCTCTGAATGATGGTACACTCAGCTGAATGGTGACATGGACTGACATTTGGACAACTTTGACAAGAGTAAAAGCAAACCCTAGACCTAGTACCTAGTGACCAAATTTTGCTTGAAGACTCACTGAAATGATAAAATTTGACCTTGACACCTTAAAATCACTTTGTAAGAGCATGTTTGATCTCTGCCGGAGGACTGACAAGACCGACTCTAACACTAAGTACAGATCTGAACTATTTTCTTTCAAAGCGACATTTTAACAATTTCTTTTCAAAAGGAAAGGAAGACTAAGACGACACTTTTTGTTTTCGAAATGAAAACTATAAAACGACACTTCAAATACTAATAACTCAAATCAAGTACAATGACAAAGGTAAAATCAACTACTATCTAGAAGAGGAAGACTTTATGACACTCTTCTTTTGATTTAAAATGACAATTACGACGTTTACATCCAAAACGACAGTTCGATTAGGCTACTTTCGACAAAGGAAGACTATAAATGATTTGACAAATACACAAAAATCATTTACAATTCCTAACTGATGGAGGCTGAAGTAATGTGAAGGAAGAAGGTTTCAGCAAGAAGGTATTGATCATGAATAACAAAACTACTGAATAAAGCTGAAAACAAAGAGGAAGAAACCAACTTTCAGAGAAGAAAGCAGTATCACTCAATCATCGCACCTACAGCACAGGGAAACAGGGATACATCTCACCTGCAACACACAGGAAGTGCGATGCATCCAGGTTGCACAGTTACAGATAGTGCGATGGGCCAGGGAGCGAAACTAAGCTTGGTTTTTGCTCAAAATTTGCGGCAAAGTTCAGTGATTTAGGCTGAGTAATGATGGACAGTAAAAACAAAGCATAAGGGTAAGATTTGATGAGGTTCTGAGCTACCACAAGGGCACTTAGAAAGTTTTGTAAGTCAAAAGTTTAGTTCATAAACCAACCTGGAGATTGACTGAAGCAGCATTTATCTACTTCGCAATTGCATAGCAAAGGTGTTTCGAAGGCTAGCTAGCTAACTTCAGACTCCATCTGTGGTTTATAAAGCAAACAATAAACAAACAAAACAAACTATTATTTCCCCAGCGGAGTCGCCATTTTGTTTCAGGGAAAACTAGTGTTGATTCAAACTGTTAGTCCCACTAAGACGGGTAGCTATCTTAGAAACAAACAATGAAAGATTTTCAAGAGTTCCTTTAAGTGTGATAGATGGAAGAGAAGAAAAGAGGACCAACCTGGATCTTTTTCTTTGATCCCCGCTTGATTTCTCTTTTCCTTGATAGAATTTACCACTCCTCTCCTACTTGTCCCGCTTCAAAGAGTGCCTGTAAAGTCAAAGTAACAGCAAACTATCAAATCATCTCTATCTAAACATCATAAACAATGTGGAATTAGAAACACATTGACCATACAATTGCATTCATAAATAATAAGATTCACAAATACAAAATTATATGGAGGAAAACTCAAAGAACTTTATTAAAAGTAATGTAAGAGAGGATTACAACCCAATTGTCTGATCCAGCATCATCCTCCCAGTTGTAGAAGCCCTCTTCACCTCATGAACAAGTAAATCACCCAACAATGCAATGTCTATTCTCACCAACAAACCAACAACACTTCCTTACAAAATACAAAATTCTAGCCTCTAGATCTCTCAGATGAGGGATCCATTTATAGATGTCTTGCAAGGGTGTGAGTTAGCTCTGGGTTTTTGATAGTTTCATTCCACTGATAGTTCTTGGTTCCACTTGAAGATTTCTTTGATCTCTTACTCATCCCTGGGCGAATTCAGAGAGGCAAGTGTCACAGGAGAAATTTCTGGAAGATTCCATGATCATCCACCTTGCAAACTGTCTCTGCCATTTGTCTATTCTCGCTTATCGCACCCCACAGAAGGCCATTTGAGTATGCATCGCACCTGGCCAGTTTGGCAGTCAGTACGCATCGCACCTTGCCCATGGAGCAGTCTATATGGTCTAGTTTTGGCCAGTTCTGAGTAGTTTTTCAGGTGGAACTTCTAGGAAATGATGTAATCAGTTGACCATGATCCTTTAGGGTATGAAACAATACTTTTAGGGACTTAAGGAGCCCTTAGTTTATAGACATATGAGTTTGGGGTCCAGTGCCCAAATATGTCTATAACAATGACAAGGACCATTGCCCAGTATTTTAGAACTATTTTGCAGGAGGAGGACTGATGCCTTTAAGGCCATAAGCTCAAGCAGGACCTAGTGTGGGGCATGCCTTGTGGTGTGCTATATGTCAGGTAGCTGGAAAAAATGCCACGGATAACTATCATTTGCTGCAGAATTTCGTACAAACATCGCAATAGTTGTTTTGCAACTTCTGTAGGTCGATAGGGCATGATGAGCGTAATTTCAGGAGTTATGAATTGATTATGGATAGAACTCCCGCCTATAGGGTTCAGGCCAAAACGCAGCCCCCTTACCAGAGCGTAGGGATGGCGCAGATGGGATTTCAGGGGCGCGGACAAGGCCGAAGCAGAGGAGGACCTGGAAGAGGTTGAGGACAGTTGATCTGCTACAATTGCAGAGGACCAAGACATTATGTCCTTGATTGCACTAACCCAACACGTCCGTCATGCAGGTATTGCACGTTGTTTGATCATGAAATGGAAGATTGTCCTACGCTAATAGCTAGGATACATAACAAAGGGGTGCTACCACCTCCACTGACTCAGAACCTACAGATGATGAGGCCTGAGCCATGCGAAGAAGATCCAAACGTAAATATAGTTCTCAGGAGTGGAATCGCGACAAAAGATGACAAAGGGAAATAGCTAGAAGACAGTGCGTGGGTCTGCAAAGCTCTGGCGAAGGAACCTGAGTTTGATTTGGAGTCTGCACGTGAAACCTTCATGGAAGCTAAGAAGAGCTTCATTGAGGCCTCCACCTCAGAAAGAAAATAGAAGCCTGATCAAGAGATGGACACCTCTATGATCACAAGTTTCCTGGAGACCTGTATGAAGTTACTACGTGATAGTAAGGTTGTGAAAGGGTTGCAAGAGCTCATCAATAGATGTGTTGGAACCGTGCCAGGTGATTCATGCGTGGTACAAAAGATTTGGAAACATAAAGCAAGGATGAGACAGGAGATGAGATTGACTGCACAGATAGGAGAGTATGAAATGGATCAGGTTATATTGGACCTAGGGTTAGATGCGAATGTCCTACCGAAGCAGAATTGGGAACGAATAGGGAGACCTACACTACAATCGTCTCTAATTCAGCAAAGGATGAAAAATCAATAGAAGATCATCCCCATGGGGCGGCTGCCGGGGTTGACTATGGATATTGAAGGTGCCAATGCGCTGGCTAATTTTGAAGTAGTATAGATAGTGGATGACAACAATCCCTATCCTACACTCCTAGGAATTGACTGGGCTACTGATATGAATGGAGTAATCAATCGAAAGAAGTGGAAGATGATCTTCGAGAAGAAATCTTTGCACGTAACAATACTCCTAGATCCGGCTGAAGGATCGCGCTATACTGAACCAGTCTACAATTATGAGAGTGATGATGATTTGGATTGTATCTATAAGATAATAGCACGAGACCAAGATTGGGTGAACCCCACCACGGATGGACAAATTACTTGGGATCGTGAGAGTTCCTGCACTTCGGAATCTGATGAAGAGATAGAATTCTAGCAGAATCGGTTACATGAAGTAACTAAGCTAAATTGCAACACGATGACCCAATCACTACATTGTGTGTCCTCAGAGGTAAGAAATTTTCCTACTTATGATGGCCTGAATGAGGTAGATATATTTTTGGATGCATTTGAAATGGAGGTGCCAGAAAAGTAGTGCTTCCTGGCGTTGGACTGGGCACTGTGCACTACGCCCGCAAGATGGTGGGGTGTGCATAAAGGAAGCTTTGATGATTGGTGTGAATTTAGGAGGACGATGAGAACATGCTTTGGGAAGCCTAAGATGCGAATGACAGAAAAGTATGATGGGCAGGTGGACCCACGCACACATTTGGCCAAATGGACCCAGGCTTATGGAGAAAATCCCCAACCTGAGTGGGTGCACTTGTTTTGTCATACCCTAGATGTTGTCCCAATGAATTGGTACATAGAAATAGAGCTCCACCATGGTACATGTGAATGGGATGTTCTGCGCAAGGGGTTTGTAATGACATTTAGTTTTGAAGATGGGTTTGACTGTATTTATGAGGCGCTACAAGAAGTAAAAGCAGCTATCTTTCAGATACCACATGATCCTTTGAACCTAAATCAACCTGAGTGGGCTACTCAGCTAAGTCACGCGTTGGAATGATATAACATGACCGCTGAAGAAGAAGATGAGGATCCGTGGAAGATTAACATTTCGGAAACAAAAGGTCGCCGCGAGGTTAAACGACCATAGATTGAGAACCCTGATATAACCACACCATTGAAAACAAAACAAGTAAACATTGGTACAGAGGCAGAACCCAAATTCGCAAAGATTGGAGACTATTGGGATGACGCGACTATAGATAAGGTCGTTGAATTGCTTTGCAAATACCAGGATTTATTCCCTACCAAGTTTATGGATCTGAAGGGGACAATCAGGGACCTACGAATGATGAAGATTATGTTGAAGCTCGATGCAAAGCTGGTTAAGAAAAGACCTTACCGTCTCAATCCAGAATATAAGGAGAAGGTCCGCTTAGAGCTAGACAAGATGCTCGCAGCAGGTATTATTGAGCCTGTGGAAGAATCTGACTAGGTAAGCCCAATGGTGGTACAAGAGAAGAAGCAGAAGGATGAAATAAGGATATGTGTGGATCTCAGAAAGATGAATGACGCTTGTGTGCATGATCCTTTACCGACTCCGCTCAGTGATGAAGCATTGGACAATGTAGGTGTCCAAGAAGCATATTCCTTCACTGATGGGTTCTCTGGGTACCACCAAATCAAAATTGCGCCGAAGGATAGGAGCAAGACAACCTTCACAACTGAGTGGAGTTGTTTTCGATACACTGTAATGCCATTTGTATTGAAGAATGCGCTTGCGATCTTCTCGTGCATAGTTGTTGTTGCATTCAAAGAATTTATTCATAAGTTCCTGGAGGTATATTTAGACAATTGGACTGTGTTTGGGCTGGTAAAACTCCATGTAGCAAGCTTTCACCTAATGCTGGATACCTGTCGAAGATACCAGATCACGATCAATCTAAAGAAGTGTCTGTTTTGTGTTCCTTTTGGGAACCTATTGGGGCATGTAGTTTTCAGACATGGATTTATGGTAGATCTCACAAATATAGCGGTGATATTGAACTTGGAAGCATCGAGGAGTGGGAAGCAGTTGCGCGCTACACTGGGACATACGGGATATTACAGAAAGTTTATCAAAGGCTACGCCTAGATCATTGCATCTATGGAGAAATTCTTGAAGAATGATGTCATGTTCTATTGGAACGATGACTCTAAGAAGAGCTTGGATATATTGAAAGAAAAAATGATCACCGTGCCGATCCTAGTCTTCTCGGATTGGAAGAAACAGTTTCATGTACACGTCGACGCGTCATGTAAAGCGCTAGGGGGATTACTGACACAGGCTGGCAGAAAAGGCTTGGATCATCCTATCATGTTCGAAGGTCGAAGACTATCCAAAGTGGAGAAGAACTATTCTACCACTAAGCATGAAGGGTTAGCTATGGTGTATGCACTCCAGGAGTACAGGCACTACTTGCTAAGAGGCCACTTTAAGATGTATACGAATAACTCTGTGCTGAAGTACCTAATCAATAAGACTGTGTTGGGGGGAGAATCTACAGGTGGCTCTTATTGTTCTAGGAGTATGATTTTAAATTTGTTGTGAAGCCTGGACGACTAACGCGGGACCAGACCATCTGTCGCGCATCGAAATAGGGGAGGAACCCACTAACTTGGAAGAAGGATTGCCTGACGTGCAACTATTTGCAGTCCACGTCACAGATGGTCACTTCATGGATATAATGCACTTCCTAACAACAAGAACTACTCTAGAAGGATACATTGTCCTGCAAAGGAAGGAATTAGTAGTGCGCATGGCAGATTTCTCTGTCATTGTTGGGCATCTGTACAAAATGGGAACTGATGAGATATTGCGACGGTATGTACCTGAGTTTGAAAGAAGCAACATTCTCATGGACGTTCATGGGGGAACCACAGGAGGACATTATGCATGAAGAGAAACCGCGCAGAAGATTCTACGTGCAGGGTTGTGGTGGCCAACTCTCCATCAGGACTCAAAAGCATATTGCAAGGCGTGTGATGTGTGTCAACGAACTAGCAGGCCATCATGGAGGGATGAGATGCCTTTGAATCCACAAAAGATGTTGCAACCCTTTGAGAAGTGGGCGATAGATTTTGTGGGACCTATTCAGCCACAAGGAAAGATGAGAGCAAGGTATATTATCACCGCGATGGAGTATTTGACTTGTTAGGTAGAGGCACAACCTTTGAAGGATTGCACAGGCGTGACCATTGCAAATTTCCTCTTTGAGCATGTATTGATGTGATTTGGATGTTTAAAGATCTTGATGAGTGATCGCGGTACGCACTTCTTGAATGATATGATCAGTGTGCTAACGGAGGAATTTCAGGTATACCACCAAAAGAGCACACCTTATCACCCACATGCTAACGGGACAGTGGAGGCGTTCAACAAAGAGCTTGTAAACACGCTGACCAAGGTTTCAAATGCTCAGCAAAGTGATTGGGACCTACGCATACCTGCAGTACTATGGACTTATCAAACGACATGAAAGAAGTTGACTGGACAAACCCCCTTTAGGCTCGTCTATGGGGTTGAAGCGGTAATGCCAATGGAATATATTGTGCCTATTCTATGCATAGCAGCGCTCACAGGTATCACAGATCACGAAGCCCTGGAGGAAAGGCTCACACAACTGGATGAACTAGAGGAAGAAAGATTTCTAGCTGGATTTCACCAACAGGTCCAAAAGCAGCGTGAAAAGGCATGGCATGATCGACACATTAAGTTGTGCACATTTAAGGAAAATGACCTGGTTTTGCTATATGATAGTAAGTTTGATAAATTTCCAAGAAAATTTTGGATGCATTGGTTAGGGCCCTATGTCATTAAGGAAATTACCGATGGAGGAGTGGTATAGTTGGTCAAATTAAACAGAGAATCCTTCCTAGGAAAGGTGAATGGCAGTCGCTTGAAGCCATACACTGGTAGTTCAGCCATGTGACTAGATGAAGGTAGCACACTCTTAGTGCTCTAGGTAGCTAAAAAGAGATGCAGGTCTATAAACAACATTGCCTGGGTTGGGGAGCTACGGGATTAGAAGAGGGTGCGAAGCAAGGAAGTGTCGCTGGGTCCACGATAGCGCGGAGGGAGCTGTGCTACCTAGGGAGAAATCACGTAGGTCGGTCAGAAAGTGGCTATTATAGTCACTGTTCATGAAAAGACGGCAGAATTGAGGCCAAATGGAGTGGGCGGCCAACATTTAAGACGAAATTTATGGCCCAGATCCTTGAAAATCTACCGCCAATCTAGCATTAATGAACCGATTTTGCGGGGAATGTTGGGATTTGAAGTCAAAATGACCTATTGTAGCATCCATTGTTCTTTTAATTTGATTTTCAGTGTTATTACAAAAATGAAAAAAATCAAATATTATGTTGTAGAGAAATAAGGGGAAAAGCGGAAATTTGAAAGAAATAACTTATTTTATTTTATTGACGGCTTTGAATGTGAGAAACCCGTGAGACGATCTGAGTCATTCACTTGCAAGGAAACAGATCTAACAGCAATCATGTGGGTAACTAGAATGAAGTTTATTTCAAAAATCGGATGCAATGGTGTATGAAATGCAGTTTAATCCGTTGAAGTCTAGATCAATCACAGTCACCCATCGAAAGGTACGAGATCCGATGGATATCGCATTGAAAAGTAATCGGGTTTTATTTTTAAAATCAAACTTGATAACTCTTTAACTAACAGTTTTATTTCTTATCAGGTCCATGTGGGAGTCAAAGGGTTGTTGAAAAAATAGACGCGCTAAGGTTTTGTTCAACAGGTTTAAAGTTTTGTTGAATTACAAAGGATCAGAGCATCCATTGATTGGGTGATCGGATGGTGATCGCGCACAACTCAGGTGGACATGATAAGTTTATGAACCAGAGTCTAAATCCTTTTCAGTTCCGTGATTTTCCATATTTCATGTAAATCAACCGATTTCATTGTTAGCAAAATAACCAAAGTTAGAGACGAATGACTAAAATTCCAAAGGCAACGGTAATTGGTTAGGTTTCTTTGTGTTTCTGCCAATCGGAACACTCCCGATACATATGTGGGCCCAACTCCATGCACGGAGTTTTGTCAAAATGCAGTTTTTTGTGTTAAAATAGTTTAACCATTATTCGAACATCTATAGAGAAACTTCATCAGCAGCCAAGTCATAGATTTGAACAACGAACAACCATTCTAAATTCTGTTACTTCTTGTTATTTTATTTTCTTGAGAATGAGGTGTCTTTTACCCTCTAATGTAATATTCTGTAGTGATTTTTACTTTAGACAATTAGTAGATAGTTAAGCAGTTTGACAGTTTTGGTGATTACCAACTGTCTCATAATGTATAAAAAGAGGAAAATTTACAGAGAAAGGGTTCGAACTTTGGAGAACTTGGAGACTAGGCCACTGTATTCTTGATAAAATCGTTGATTAATGAAAGAATCAGAAGTTTTCCACACATTGTTGGGTATGATTTTGTGACTTCTTTGTTATGTGTCATCATATGTTTTCTTACTTTAAGTATGATAATGAAGTTACAGGTCTTTATTTGCTTATGTAAATGAAGTTAAAATCCCTTAAAAGAGTGCTCCTATACTTGAAGTTCCTACCTCTGGAATTCTTCTAAGTTACAAATAGTAGTTTCTGTGCAAGACAGCATATTATCTTTAATTTCTCCAAGTGTCACAGATAGTAGATTCTGTGTAAAATAGCATATTATCTCTGACTTCTTCAAGCTTTCTTCATTCATCATTTATATTCAACAATCAAATAGCATTTTGATATTTTCATGTCACCAAAGTATTAAGGGTTAAAAACCAAGTCTTTCAGGTCCTTCATTTGAGAATACAACATACAATTAAGTGACAAACAAGTGACAATAATTATAAACATTAACGTCTTAAGAAAATTTTCTACACTGCTAGGAAATTGGTTTCTTAAGGGACAACATTAATTGGAATCGTTTCCGGGGAGAGAAGACAAGAATACTTTTCCCTAGGTTTTTAATATTTTCCTCTGGTTGTTCAGTGAGGAGGAAATATTTGGCTGTATTGAACAAACAATAATAACTCTGGCTCTGAAGAGACCCCATACAAGGTCAGATACCTCACAGCAGAAAGTTCAAGCCCTTTCAGATCCTGAGAGGCTAGTTTCCAAGAGGGTTGGAAGGCCTAAAACTCCAGTTACACCAAGTCCTACAATGTCTGCACCTGGCAGCAGTTCATCACATCTTTCATCCAAACATTCATCTGACCAAGAGTCATCTTTTACATCCAATTCATTTCAAGAACCCAACTGTCCAGAACAATCTCTAGAGTTTGTTTCTTTTTCAGTATCTGCTATAGTTATTCAACCTGAGCCTATAACTACATTGCAACCTTTTCATATTCCATATACTCCTCAATCAGGTTCCACATCTGCTAGTAATCAAGGTTCAGTAAATTCAGGAGCAAACATGGCAGCACCTACATTCTTGATGATTAGGTATGGACCTATTCAATTGCCACAACAGTTGAATCAAATGCCACAGGAATACTTGAAGATTCTTCCTCGTTTCACAGGGGAGGATGAAAAGACAGTAGAGAATCATATATCAGTATTTTGTAATTTTGCAGAAAGCCTAAATGTTGAACACCTGGATGTTGTTCTAAGACATTTTGTCCAATCCTTGGATGGAGAAGCAAGAAAATGGTTTAAAGGGCTTCCTAATAACTCTATTCCTACATGGGAAGAGATGGAGCGCTTGTTCACCCAGAGATGGGGAGAGAAAAGAGACCATGGGTATTCACTCATAGAGTTTAATGCTATCAAGAAGAAGTCTCATGAAAGTGTTGTTGAATTCATCAGAAGGTTTAATAAATTATACAATAGTCTTCCAATGGAGATTCAGCCCCCTCCTGCTGGTGCAAAAATAACTTTTGCATGGGATTTTGAGTCAAATTTTGGATTTACATTGAGGGAGAGAATATCTGCAACCCTTCATCATATCCAAACTGATGCACTATAGATAGAAGCAAAAATGGTGGCTGCAGGTAAAACAACAGAGACACAGCCTATTCAAGATAAGGGAAAGGCTAAAGTAGAGTCCTATCAAATTCAAACATTAGAGGATATGAGTAATGTAATTAAAACTTTGTCGAATAAATTGATTGAATTAGAGTTGCAGAGTAAGAATTCTCAGATGCAATCACAACAGAACAGAAATTTTAATCCTCAATATAGAAGACAACCTCTACAAATTTTGAAAAAGGAGAGAAAATATCAAGATCAAATTCAAGCACCACTATATATAGAAGCAGATCCTGATGAAATACCAGAGCATTCCAAGGACCATGATGATCAGATTTCCACATTGTATGCAGTAGATGAAGATGAACTAGGTGTTGAGGGAGAAGAATATGAATATGCTAAAACAGATGCCATTTATGATGAGAATGAAATTGATGAGTATTGGAAGCAGTTTTATGATTTTATGCAAGCATAACTACATAAGAAATATGACTTGAGATCAAGGAAAAGGTCTAGAAGTCAAGAAGATGAAGGTGAGAAGCAAGTTCCAGCTCCCTTACAGAAGGTGACTCCACAAGAACCACAACCTGCAAAACAATTGAATAAAGGAAAGCAGCAGCAGAATACAAGTAGCAAGACTCAAATTCTTCAAGGTGAGTCTTCTCAAGACAAAAGTGAAAAAATTCCTTTAGAAAAACTTGTTTCCATTCCACAAGAGATTGCAAAACAAACAAACTTTCAACCCCCACCTCCTCTTACCGGTGGCCATATCCCATTTAACGAGATGGGAATAGTCCCTCCACCAGATGATAGTGTAATGGATATTTCAAATTTCACCTTCGATCAACTAAAGAGTAGAATAGTACAGTAAATGAGAAGGTATATTCTGAATAACCCTCATCGCCTTGTCACCATCAAGACAAAAAGGGTGATTGTGTCGAATACTAGGAAGAGTCCAAGAGCAGTTGCTGCCATAAATGCATCCTTTGCGGAAGCCACTAGGAGAATATTGATTACTTGATGAGAGAAGATGGAACAGTGGTAAAGCAATTGGCTTCAACAAGGAAACAGGTTGATCATATCATGTCTAAGAATCAGAGATTGTCTTCCACTAGTGCTAGTGAATAGAATTGAAGACAACAATACTTGAAGAGATCAAGCCTTTGGAAGACATTACGAAGAAATTATATGATCAGATGTTCACTCTCCATGACGCAGTGGTGTTATTACACGAAGTGCAGAAAGGGTCACAGAAGATGGTGAAGGCCTTGAAGATAGCTTACACAGCCATATATGTGATCCAAGACTGGGGCACCAAATATCTAAACACCCCTGCGATGTTGGTCAGAAAGAGCAGACATGACGCTGAAATAGATGGGGTAGAAATAAGTGGTTTTACAGATCTATGAGCATATCCATACTTTTGTTACCAGCACCATAACAACATATTCACGACTATATAATGGATTGGATTCCTTGGTTAAGATGCACAGGATACCTTCCATTGGCACATTTACAGAAGTAACGAACAGGAGCATTATCAAACAAATAGAAGATTTCTTGAATAATATCAAACAGACGACCACGCAGGATGAGCTCGAGGTGACTAAAGAATCTATTCTGCGGTATGTGACCAAGCCAACAAAAATACACATGAATTTAATTATGTTGTTGAGAACCATTCAAACAAATTCCAAGACCATATATCCAAATGCACTAGAGGGTAAAATCAAATACAATCCAAATGTACCAGTGAAGGTTGAGCACATAGCAACAGAGTACAAAGCTTGGCACCAATATCTTACTACAGAGTTACATGTTACCGTCACCGAGTTACCATTTCCATAAGTTTATACATGATGTATTATTTTGTCTTATGGTTAATAGCCACATTTTTTCTTATTGTAATTTTGTATTTCAAAAATAATAAGAAAATGAAAAATGTGTAAAGTGTGAGTCCAAGAGTCACATAGGGAATATGAAGAGTCATTAGGTAGCTCAAAGGTTAAAGAAAAAATAAAAGACAAATAAAATCTCAAGAATCATGGGGGAGCTCCAGAGTCATAAAGGGAGGTGAAAAAGTCACCTCACTTGTTATAAATAAACCTCAAGCAAAGGGCTTGGACTTTTGGAGAGCTAGTCTTAGCTTCTCTAGCTTGACATAGGAATGAAGGTCATTCTTTGAAAAAGCAAGTGGTGGCTTCATGTTCCACTATTGGGGCTAATGTTTCATCATTTTAATTGTGTACCTCGAACTTTCACTTAATCATCAGAAGCTCTCAGAGCCAATACACTTTCATGCATGTATCATGGATGTTGTAAGACTATTATTTTAATATTTGTAGTGTATGTTATTTTATACATGTTAAAGAAAATGAACTATTTCATTCATTTTAGTATATATATTGTTGGATGTGCGTTGTTATTTGCTTTCATAATCATTATTATTTTGTGAACTATTTTGCAGCCTAACAAACGACATTAATAATCACCTTCTTATTGTGGTCACTTGGTTTGTTGATATTTCACCTTCACTCTATTTAGATCTCCATGTTAAATAATGTAATTAAAAAAAAAAACAACAACAACAACTTGCATTTCTCTTATAATATTTCAATATAGAATTGAGATAATTTGTTTGAACATAAGAAATATATATGTGTGTGTGTTTTAATGTTTAACTTAATAAAATATTCAATGCTTAAAAGAAAATAAAAATAAAAATAAAGTAATTTAAAGTAAAATAATTTTGTTATTCTTTTAATAAGAAAATGTGTAACTCAATCAATTTTTAATATAAAATAATAATAAATTATTCAAAAATACAATTTAAACAATGAAAAATTACACATGGCCTATATAAAGAAACAAAAAACCACAATAAATCTATCTTAATCACATATTTATCAAGCACTAGAAAGAATTAACTATCTTGATGTGTAAATCTTTTTTCATGTTTTGCATTTTAAAAAGAGGTTTGCATATAATGAGATTTGATACCTCTAGGCTCTCGGTAAATCTGTGGTTAAGATGGATCTATATTGATTTATTGCAGCCAAGGCATAACCTTATGATATCGCGCCATATTCCAGATGAGGCGGCTATCCCAAACGATGTGAAGTCTAATTGAAACTTTATGCTAAAAAAACCCCTACAATTGGCGTCTTCCAGCACCATCAACATATAACTATCACCAAAATTCAAAACCACTTTAAAAAAAGTTATTAAATACTTAAATTTTCATTTTGATAAATTCTACATAACCATTTTTCATATTCAACCACCAAATTCAAAACGCATGAAATCTTAAAGGTCAACATTGTATGTATACTCCCATAAAGATTATGTTAAACTTTAACACACAGAAATATTATGTTAACTAAGACCTATGAGTAAAATAAATGAGGCTAAGCAACAAGTGCTACCCCGAACTATAACAACCAGGATGCATGACCATCACTGGCAAACAAGACACAGCATAGAAACATTACCATTAAATAACAGAAATCTAGCAGATCAGACAAAGCAGAGCAACAGTTCCACGAAATGACAGATATTTCATCATTGCGGCCATACACTAGATAAAAAGTGCACGACACAAAACAAATAACAATATCCCAAACACGCGCATCATATCAGAAGCACCAAACACGCACATTGGTTGGCTGTAAAATAATGAATAGAAAACTTTTTCATTATGGTCTTGGTAAAGATACAAAGCTTTGGCCCGATTGCAAATTACATGAGCAATTCGATTATAAATAATGAAAGAATCATATCAACTATGATGATCCACAAACCAAACCCCAGTCAGTTCGCTATACAATAATTTACATGATCACTAAAAAGCTACAGGTGCAGGCAATCACTGCTGCGAGTACAAACAAATGGGTTGAGAACAAGGGCAGAAAACATTGTATCCGCTCATTCAGCAAAAACATTTGACTGAAAACCTGTACACAAAACGGTGAGGTGAAGTTTCTATAGGATGAAGAAAAGCAATGCCAATGTGTAAATGATCTCTGAGGTTGCCAGCAATTGGTCCAATGGAGATACCTGTTCCACCCAAGGAGATCACTGGCGTAAGCCCAGGGAACAGAGAAGATTAATCTATTGCCAAGACTTTTCAGGCATGCCCATCATTGTGTCGAACTAGGTGATCCATGTGACCTCCGGCTGTACCAATTTCCCACCACAATATACTGCTTTCAAATTCAGATGCTCTGCAGCCAGTTGGAGATTACCCAGTGCCTTGGTTGCTGAACTTAACTTCATTGTAAATTTTGGAAATATTTAAGACAGATAAGAGAGTTTACTCTTTGAGTCGAGATCATAACCGGCCTTGAGCCAAAATCATAGCCAGCCATATACTCAATAAGATTTCAAACAGCGGTCTTGTTAGTTTCACCCAGCAAGACTTACAGTTAAACCACTGTATAATTTGTACAACTTTTGTTTCCAACTCTAAAATATATGCATTTAGTTCCTTTCTCCTACCACTGGAATTAGCACGGTCTTCTTTTTACTAAACCAATTTAGAATTTTTCTCTATATGTTAACTTCCCAATCCATGACTTATCAAATAGCAAGGTCCTGTTCAGCCAGCTCGGTGCATAGTTCTCCACTGCTGCTCTTCTGTTCGCAGATCAACAAATCCTGGTGGTATTTGTGCTTTTCAGTCAAGTCACCACTGTAACAATATATTAGCCAAACTATATTGTAATCACAACAATTTCAGTCCTTGGCGGGGGTTTATATGGGTAAGGGAAAAGGGTTAAACGGCGACAGGTCATTCAAAAACCATCGCAAGAAGCCCAAAATTTATGACGGCAATTTAAAAACCATCGCTGAAATCTGTGTCAGTAATACATTTCTTAGGGGAAAATGCATCATCTCCTCTGCCGTTCTCTCGGCCCAACCCGCAAGTATCCATGTACAAAAGGTAAATCAT
Source organism: Pinus tabuliformis (assembly GCA_031772625.1). Lineage (NCBI taxonomy): Eukaryota > Viridiplantae > Streptophyta > Pinopsida > Pinales > Pinaceae > Pinus > Pinus tabuliformis. The sequence continues at coordinate 76,516,486 of CM062805.1, forward strand.
CTGAGAATAGGATTTGATCAATCCTAGATTATAGAGAAAACGCTCCAACTTCGTTTTTAAATGATTGCCAAGGGAGAATCGGATGGCCGGTTCCCTTGGAGGAGATTTTATATACGCAGGATCGTCTTTTACTTGCAAGTTTGTTCGTCCAATTTCTTGGCGAACAGCTTCAATAGTCTTAGGATCAACAGGGTTTCCAGCTGCATCAGTCACATAGAACACATCAGCTGCCTTATCACCCCGCGTCAACACCTCTGCTTTTGTAACTGACATCCCATTTTCTCTAAATATGCGAGTCACATCCGACAGAAGCCCAACTCGATCGTTGGTGCAGAGTTCCAGTCTCATGCCCTGAATTCATAAAAAAATCATCGAGAAAACTCACATTAACTTGAGTAAAATTAAAGGAAGGAACAATTTGAATGCAGTAGGAACTCCAGGTCTCAAGGACTTGAATTAGTTTCCACCATTGATGCGTTCACTGGACTCGTACCTCGGATGCTCTTCTTCGAATTGCAGCCTCCAAACACTGAATCACACGCTGCCTCTCTGCTTCTGAATTCACAGGACATCCATCACTATGCCTGATGTAGTATTCCTGCGTCACAAAAAATAAGAACGGAAATAAGTATCGCAACTCTTCTTTAACCTGATTAAAAGTAGTCTGAATCCCATTAGAGATATGACCTAAACTACCTACATCTAGTATATGCATACCTGCTTTGATAAAATCAAAGATGGAAAAAAATATTTGGGAAAAATAAAATAAATCCCTCGAAATTTCAAGTCCCTTGTGGATATTGGAAGAGTACCTGAAAAGTTTCTGGCCCTTGAGACTTTATAGTGGCATGAAATACAACATACTCCATATCTGTCAAGGTGCAAACAATATCAAAGAGAAGCTTAGGCCTGTCTTTACACTGAACATTCACCACAGAATACCCCCGTTCCAAACAGTTGTCCACAGTCACAAGAGACATGGCTTTATCGTTGTCTTTGAGCAGAGGAGGTGCCTTGCTTCCAATTCCCTCCAATTTCTCATAGTCACGGTCGGCGAACATCAATTGATGCAGCCGCCTTTGTGTGTGAGTGAATCCCCGTGACACCACCATTTTAGCACCTCGGATTTTGCTGTTTCCTCTCATTACGTTTTGCAAGAGCTCTTCAATTTTACAAATCTTTTGTCCGTCTTTAATGGGAGCCCCTGTTTCCTCATCAGTAACGGAAACAAGACACGCAACCCTCCTATTATGAGTCCACACCTCAGCCTCCACAACGTTACAATCTAGGTCGCTGAGAACCGCAAATATTTCAGATAGTAACCCTGGACGGTCTGCGCCTGTCAATTCAATTACTGTATGTCGATCGGCTTCTACCTCCAAGCCTGCTGATTTTCCAAATGAGGGCAGAATGCAAGAGTTCGTTGCCAGCGTCTGCAAAACAATGAATGAATGATTCAGGGCGCATATAACGTGAAAAAGGAACCTCTCGTTGCATGTGTATCTCTAGCTCTGCCTTGAAATACATTCCAGCATACCTTCTCAATGTACCCAATTACGCCTTCGTCTGTAAGTTTGTTGCCATTTTGGTCTGTGACATGGAAAACTGCCGCAGCAAAAGAAATTGTCAAGGACAGGACTAAAACAATCGTAAGACTATTGTCCTACAAACACATAAACATGAATTCCTTGAATAAAACTTACCGTCCATGAACCATCTCCCAACGGAAGAAACATAAGCCTTGTTGATATTAAGGTTCAAGTCTGTCAGCACTTGAACAGCCTCCAAGAGAATACCATACTTGTTTGCACTATCCACCTGTAAGAAGAAAAACCCCCAATTTAACACTACATGAGCAGAAGCCTTCGACCTGAATACCGAAGAGTAAATTCCTATTAAAGCCCACAGGTTGTTCCGATGGGACAAATGCTTAGTGAAAAGCTACCCTCATAAGCATGGAATTCATAAATTCAGAACACAGAGAAAGACAAGGGCTTTACCTTCACTAATGTTGTATTTTCACATACGGCATTATCAATGACAACCCTGAAATTAAATTGAAATTAAATGGATATTAAAGGTCTGTTCAATAGGGATTAATCCAAATAGAGAGTCTGTTCAGTTGTGAACTAATCAAAATCCCCGAACAAGAACAAAAGTCCCCAGCATTTTATTAAGAAAAACGTTTCTTGACATTCAAACAGGAAGGCCATAGAAGAAACTACTAACCTCGGCGTATTCATTCGTATTACAAGCTTCTCATATTCATTGTTCATGCCCAAAGAAGAACTCCAGTCCATTTCTAACAGAAAACCTGGCAATTCTCAGGTAAGGATCCCACTGTAGAACTAACAACCAGACGCTTTTTCCACAATACAAACACAAATACTTCAAGTTCTACAAAATGCAACGCTGCCCATCAGAGCAAATCATGTACACACATAAATAAATTACATCCATTTGTTTGAAAGTTCGTTAGGTGTACCATCGGTATAAGAGTGACAGACCTATGAGGAATTGATAATTTGGTCTTCTGTCAAAGTCTCCCTGGAATTGTGTTCCGTGCCGTTACGCTGCATATTTTGAACTGACTTATTTACCAACCCCCAAAAACATCGTTCCACCTCCCCTGCAGAATTCCCCAACAATACTCTCGATATGATGGCCCGCTCTTTCCTCTTTCGGCGCCTTTGTCTCTCCCGCTTTCCTTCCTTCCAGCTGTAAAAGCCTGGCAATTTTTGCACCTCTTCCCTCCCAAATTCCAATTCATTCAATTCATAGTCTCCCAGCCTCGCTCTTTTATTTATTATACTTCATCCATGCTGCACATCCGGGACCGTTTTCAATGGGTTTTATTCGATTCCACACACCCTAATAAGCACGCTATTACGTGACAGTCGAGAATTGTTTCTCTGATACCCCACGCAGCATCAGTAAACAATGGAGTAGACTAGTCTCTAAGTAGATCGCCCTATTTCAGTGTCGTTTCTAGAGAACTTTGCAAAAATTCAATAGTGAAAGATTGAACTTCTAATTCGATAGCTTTGTTTTCACCTCATTCCAACCAAACCTTCCAAATGTAGAAAGTTTTAATGGTTCCCTGGTCTACGTCGGTATGGAGGAGGGTCAGGAGACATGACCTGTGAAATTGAAGGAGCATGCCACTGGAAGGTAAGAGTTTGCCAAGAAACATGCGCATGAAAAAGACCGAACAAGATGACCTTTACTTCCGTTCACACGCATTGAATGCCGCTGTCATGCCTATTCGTGGCTGCCTATGATATCAATGTGGGTCGTGCACCGTGCTCGATGGTCCACCTCTGATGAGATTAAATTTGATGGGTATTCATTTGTTTTCATTTTTCCCTCCTTTTCCTGGGCTATATCCATTTTTCTTTCTCCTTTTGTCTGCCAGTCCTAGATGGACTAATTTAAAAACCGTACCTCCTCACCGCTACTTAATTAGGGTAATTTCAAATTTTACAAAGGCTGTTTATTGATGTGGCAAATTTGCTCAGTTAGAATCTGGTTATTTTTTCTTAAAAAAATTTAACTGTTGGAGTGCTTGAAGTGCTTGAATCTTGTGTTTGTGTTTGATGATGGAAATGGATCCAGCATCATTAAAAAAGTCTGGGGCACCCAAAATCTTGACAGCTATAGACAAGTAAAGTTGTGAGATTTTACAAAGATGGCACCAGAATGTCCATCATTTTCTGGACAAGTTTGCAGCCTCTACCTGTGAGAATAGACCCATTTTTTTCCTTAAAAAATCTAACAATTAGAGTGTTTGATTATTGGTTTAATGGTAGAAAAAGATTAGCACCATCAATGTTTGAATATTGGTTTAATAGTGGAAATGGATTAGCACCATCAAAAACTTCGAAACATCCAAAATCTCAAAATTCCTCTTAAATTTTAAAAGCTTTTTTATTCATAATTACAACATAAAAAAAAATATTTACCAAATAAATTAATATAAATCATGAAGCCTCACACTAAGCATACTTCATTTATTTGTAGTTAGTAACTTTACACATTTTTCTGTTCACTTTTTCCTTTTCTATAATTTTTAAAATCTAACTATACAAAATGTATAGAATATTTAAATGACATCTATAATATATAAAAAATAAATAATAAATCAATGAAAAACATGATTTTGAAAAAAAAAAACTATATGATTTAGGAAAAAAAAACCTATCATAACCATTTTAGATGATAGATAGAAATGTCTCTTAAATTTATATCTTAGTCTCATATTCTACTTATATGACAATTCCATCATCTCATGTTACAACAACCACTCTATGTTCTGTCTCTATTTCAATAGTTTGAAAATTCCATGATGACTATATAATAACTACAAAACTAATAATTTCCACCTATTAGTTGGTTTTTTTTTGTCTAAACTATTTCCCAAACTAAATTGAGATTATGTTGACACTAATCTCAATATAAAATAGAAAATTACTCACTACCTTCCCTTATCTTTACGCTATGTTCTGTCATTATTTCACTAGTTTGAAAATTCCATCACGACTATATAATAACTACAAAACTAATAATTTCCACTTATTAATTATTTATTTTGTCCAAACTATTTCCCAAACTAAATTGAGATTATATTGACACTAATCTCAATATAAAATAGAAAATTACTTACTACCTTCCAAACTAAATTGAGATTATATTGACACTAATCTCAATATAAAATAGAAAATTACTTACTACCTTCCAAACTAAATTGAGATTATATTGACACTAATCTCAATATAAAATTGAAAATTATTTACTATCTTCCCTTATTTTACAGAACTAATAATTTCCACTTATTAATTATTTTTTTTCCAAACTATTTCCCAAACTAAATTGAGATTATATTGACACTAATCTCAATATAAAATATAAAATTACTTACTACCTTCCCCTATCTTCAACCTATGGTTAAACCAATTTCAATGACGAGCGATTAAAAAGACAAAAAAAACGTCAATCTCATTTGCATTAAAAACATGTCCATGACGAATACATCTAGATGCAAACAAAGCATCATTTTTGCTCTAATCTAATTATTTTTTAATACAGTAAATTTAATTTTAAATTTTATAAATATTTATTATAACTAATAATTTCCTTCATTCCCTTAATAATTTCCTTCATTCCGTAACCAAAAAAATTCCATTTCATAGAAAACCTTTCTCACTCCACTCAGTGTCATTTCTTTCCCAAGGGATTTTACTAATAAATATTTGGCTACATTTATTTATATAACCAAAAAAATACATTTTAAATAAATAAAAATCACACTCTCTCACAATCATATCCCTAAATTCTAACCAAAATCTAAATTACAAAATGCTAATTACTTTTCATTATTTTATGTTCTTTTACTAATAACTTTTGTATGCTTAAATTTAAATGCAATGCTTAAATTTAAATGCAAACTGCTGTTAAAGATATCACTAAAACTTTTGACATTGTTATAGTAACTTGACCTGTTAAAGATATCACTAAAACTTTTTGATATTATCATAATACATGACCTGGAGCTGTTGATGAGTCAAGTCGGATGTAACCGCTTTTTAAAAGCGGTCCGCATCCTTCTCAGCTTCATTTATCTTTCATTGCCAATAAATGTCCAACTCGGATTAAACTGAAAGTTTTCGACGTTTAACAAGATTTTAATGAATTAATTATAAATCAATTTTAATAAAAAAAATTATTATGCTCAATCATATAGAAATAGTGATCACTTTTCCAATTTACTTATATCTTGGCAACTAAGTTTTGAATAAAGTTATTTTAAATTTTAAAATTATATAATAAATATAAATTTAATAATCATTTTTAGACTTAAGATTTAAGCAAAGTTATTTAAAATTTCAAAATTATATAATTAACATAGATTTATAACAATTTTATAAATATTTTGTTTCTTACAAATTAAGTTTTTGAATCAAATTGTCTTCATTTTTAAAATTATATAATTATCGTAAATTTAATAATAATTTAATATATATCTTATTTTAATTTCATTAACATTTATTTAGTAGAAATTAAGTTTCAATTAAAATTATTTTAAATTTTAAAAGTGATACAATTTGATAACAAGTATATTTTCCTTTATTATATTATATCATTATAATATAATTGTTTTATTATTATAGTTATTAATTATATATATAAACATTTTTTATTTACTAAGTCGTGTGAGCGTTGAGATGATTGCATACTTATTTTTGATTTGAGAAATTATAAGCATGGTCATTTAAGTTGTCAAAACTATTATGGGATCCTACCCCACTTGCACCATACTAACCCTTAATATGATTAGATTTTTCTCACGAACTAATAAAAAATAAGGGAAAAGAGTGTGCCTAGATCACTACAGTTATGTTGACTTAACAAGTCAAGAAGGTTGGTACTGTGGAAAACTTTTGGGAATGAGAAGGGATGTGAGTAAGAGCCCGAGAATCCAAGAGAAAGTGTTTTCTCAAACCTCTTAGTATCGCAAAGGTGATAGATTCTTTCATCCCAAGGTTTTAGTGCTCATAAGAATTAGTTCTTATCTTTGCAAAGTTCATTTTCTTCTTAGCATTGTTGAAGGAAAAAAGATAATTATGGTTAGCGAGAGTAAAGTTGATCACCTCTTTATAATAGCTTAACTTCCTTTTCCCCTCTAACTCTTTATCATCCCATAACTTATCCCTAAATTAAAAAATAATAATATATAAAAAATGATATTACAAAATAAAATAGAAATAAAAAATACAAAATTTGTAAAAATAAATTGAAAGTATCATCACAATTAAATTTTAAATTATTATTTTTTATTTGAAAAAACAATACCTTTCCACTTATATTAAAGCTATTGCAAAAAAATATTCATAAATTAAAATAAATAATATTCCTAACTTAAAATAAATGTTATTAGCAAAGATTCTTTCGAGTAAACATTTGTATCTAAATAAATTATTTTAACACTATTATTTTGTTAATATATATTTTTAAAGAATTTATTATTAAGATAAGCTTATATGTGATGTTAATATACAAAGATATTATTATATATTTGTAATACAAAGTATTTTTTATTAAAAATATTTACATAAATTTATTAAAATTTTAAAATGAAAATACGTTTTTATTTTTATTTTTATTAATTATTTATTTAGTTAGATATAAAATATATTTTTAATATTAAATTTTTTTATCTAAAATATTCAACAAAGTAATATTTAGGATATTTTAAGATTGATTTGAATTTAATAATCATGAACCAAATTTATCATTTATTCCATACCTTATAATATATATTTTATTATAAATTAAATTTTTATAAAATAACTGTTTTTACAGATTGATTATATATATAATTTTATGAAATTTTATTAATAATTAAATTTAAAAAAAAAAAAAAAATGAGTAAGATAATAATAATAAATATTATTATCTTTATATATTTGATTTAATATATTTTTTAGTAAGAATGAAAAAACAAATTTAAATTATTAAAAATTTTTTAGTAAGAATGAAAAAACAAATTTAAATTATTAAAATTATAGGCATATTATACAACCAGTGTGACCCTCATGTATAAGTATGTCATGTTCTCAAAAAAATAATAAAAATGATTTTCATTAATTCACTTGAATCTTAAATAGTAATGTGTTTAATAGCTCTTTTATCATATAAGTGAATTTGAATGGATCATAAATTTACCTTTAACAAATTTTTCTATCACATTAAAGTTCTAAATTAGGTAAAATTTTAAACATCTTTACTCTTTACTCAAGCCAATACCATTTCTTATTAGTAAAATCGGAAATCCTGCTCCAAAATCTTTTAAAACTTCTTTTAATTAAATATTTGTAAAATAAATCTTTAAAAGAAAAAACCATATATATTAATTTGATGTAGTTTTATTATAAATTTTGTTATTATGCTATGTAAAAAGCATCATTAAATTTAATATTGACATTAAAAGATTAATATTAATATTATCAAATTTAATAACTTTGGATTAATATAATATTCATTTTGTTATATTATAATACATATTAATATATCATGTTTATTATTAACTCTGTATATATATGGAGGGAAGAACAAAGAGATAGAGTGATAGAGGCGGAGAGATAAAGGGAGTGAGAAGGGAGAGATGTAGATAGAATGAAGGAGAGGGGAGAGGAGTCACGAAGAGAGAAACAAAGGGAGGAGCGAGAGAGGGAGAGAAGAGTAAGAGAGAGATGGAGACACAAAGATGGAGGAGGGAGAGAGAAGGAGAGAGGGACGGAGATAGTGACTAGGTTGGAGAGAGAGAGAGAGATGGTGGGAGAGAGGAGGAAAAAGAGAAAGGGAGAGAGGGGAAGGACCAGAGAGAGGACTTGAGAGGGAGGGACAGAGATATGGAGTTGGAGGGGGAGAGGGAGTGAAGAAGAAATACATAGAGAGAGAAAAGTGGAGAGAGAGAGAGGAGTGGCAAGGGAGAGATGGAGAGAGAGTGTGTATGTTTTGGGGTGAGATAGAAAGACAAAGAGGGTGAGATGGAAGGAAGGGGGGAGAGAAGAATAGAGGTAGGGAGATAGTGACTGAATTGGAGAGAGAGAGAGAGGGAGGTGGGAGAGAAAGGGACAGAGAGGAAGGAAGAGAGAGGGAGAGAAAGGGAGAGAGAGGAAGGAAGAGAGAAAGGATGTGAGAGAGAGAAGGAGAGAGGGAGGGGGAGAGAGGGGGAGGTAAGAAGAAAGACAAAGATAAAGGTGGAGAGAGAGAGAGAGAGACGGATTGATAAGGGAGATAGAGAGAGAGGGAGAGAGGAGAGCGAGGGAAGAGAGATAGAAGGGGGAGAGAGAGAGAGAAGGGGAAGAGAGAAGGAGAGGGAGATGAAGAGGGAGGGAGAGATAAATAGATATGGAGAAGAGCATGTATATTTTGGGGGTGATATAGAGAGACAAAGGAGAGGGAGAGGGAGATAGAGACATAGATGGGAGGTGAAGAGAGAGAAGAAGAGAGAGGAGAGAGAGAGAGAGGGAGAGATAGATAGATATGAAGAGAGAGGGTGAGTGTTTGTAGTAATAAATAATACCTTAAAAAACGATAACACAAAAACACTATTATCAAGACCACTGTAAATATTATTATTACTATATCATATGATGTTGTTTGATAAAATTGTGAATACTTTATTGTCAAAAAAAATTAGAGTTAATAAATAAATAAGTTTTTAGAATACTTTTATTTAATTTTAAAGTGAAAATAAAATAGTAATTTGAAAAAGAAATAAAATATTTAGTCTATGAAATTTTGAATTTCCTATGAATAAGTGTATTGTTAAAGTACTTTTGTGAAGAGGTTACCAATTCAAGTTCTCATAAATTAATTTTAAAAAATCACAAGTTGATGTTTGAAAATAGTGTTGGATTTTCACACTCATTTGATTGGGAGTTGACTATGTGGACTAATTGCGCTATTTGGCTACTTAAAAAGAAATAATAACTATTTGAAAGTCTACTAATACTTATGAGTTTTAGTAATGAAAAACCCTAACATAATATAACTATTTGAAAGTTTACTAATATTTATAAATTTTAATGTAATGAAAAACCCCAACATAATATCAAAGCCTTACCCTTAGTTCTATTCACGAAAAGGTTTTTAATTTTTACACTCACATTATTCAATATGGCATATATATCCACTTAACACAACTCCATTACTAATAACTATAAATTTTAGTGTAACATAAAACATTTTACAAATAATATAGAAATTTGTATGTAATAATATTTCTTAAAGAAAATATTATTGATCTAAGGAAAACATATAAAAGGATAAAATATTAAATCAAATTTACTTGAATAACAATTTTAGCAAATGTTTTAACATCTTAAGTAATGTTGTTTACTTTCGTAACAAATGAATTTGATCTCCCTGATGGTATTTGACACATAATTTGGTTATCATATTTAACCCCTACTCACCTCGTTTATGGAAAAAAATCTGTTTTATTTTAGTGAAAATTTTCATCATTTTGTTTATTTTTTTGGATTATTATCTAATTTTAAGATCACGACATCAAATTGGTATATGAGACTTCTTGTTTCTAAGACAAAAAATTGGTCTCCCTACAGTGATTTGACTACTAAATTTACTAAAGCATACATACTTCATCCTTTTTTTTAACCAATAAGCTATTAAAAGAAACACATACTCTTAATCATTAAATCCCCAATTTGTATTTGTGAACTTTTTTTTTTTCAGAGAAAAAAGCTGAATAGATTATATTGAGATCATATAATTGTCTGAAATACATATGAGAAGAAAAACTTTTGAAAAAGATCAAAATAGACGTGCATGGTCGTGCATGGGGGGAGAGATCCCCGAAGAATGAAGATCTGAATGTCTGCAGGATGCGAGGATGGTGATCCATGAAAGCATCATAGGATGGCGATAAGCAGATGTGCCAGCCAAAGCATGTAAGGTGCCGAAAAAAACATCCTGCAAGAATACTGGATGCAGGGCATAAAGACAAAAGAAAAGAGCATATAACAAATAACTCCTGTACATATAACAAAAATGTGCCACCGTGATAGGGGCAAAGAACAGAAGCGTTAGTCAGGAGGCAGAGAGCCGACGATCAGGGTGATGATGGAGTCCAACGGCAGGTTGCAGTCCTGAAAGATGCGGCGGCATCTCCACTTCCAGATGTGCCAACAAGAAAGGGTAAAAGAGCCGAGCCAGGTGGGGCGTTGTGTGGACCACCAGAAGAAAGCATCCGTAACAGAGGAAAACATACGAAGAGGAAAACCATAAATTGAGGAAAGCTCGGACCAGATCGCCGCGGAGGCAGCACATTGAAAGAACATATGGATGTTCGTTTCCACTTCAGCAAGGCAGAGTTGGCATCTACCAGGCCCGTGCCACCCTTTGTTCTGGAGAACTTCCCAGGAAAGGTTCCTGTTGTAGAAGAGGAGCCAGGTGAAAAGGATATATTTGAGTGGGCAGGGGGCTTTCCAAATCTTGATAGGGAAGAGATAGGAGGGGGGAGGGAGGGCAGATGAGAGGGCAGAGTAGAGGCGACGGACAGTGATGGGATGGATAGAGGAGTCTGGAGACCAGATTAATTCGTCCTTTGTGCCAAGTTGAAGGACTCCCCGGCGGGAGAAGGAAAGAGTGGAGGAGGACCATAAAGGGCGAAGGGGTGGAGGGATGTGGAGTTGATGTTCAGATTTCCAGATGGGCTCCCGGGATGACCATGAATCTATAAGTTTGGACCAAGTGAAGATGCCCCTAGAGTGGAAAAAGGCAAGGAGAGCCGGGGGGATAAAAGATTCTAGGTTGTGTAAGGTGGGGTCGAAACCGATGAGAATAGATGAGCCTGAGAAAAAAGTCCATTTAAGATTCTTCAAGAAGAACGGTTGGATCTTTCTGAAGCTACACCAGATAGGAGAACCATGCCTGATGCCAAGCGAAGACCTTCTGAGCCAATATTCCATGTTCCTGCCTTTCTGATACCTTTGCCTGATGAGAGCTGACCACGGGCTGTTCCCGAAAATACCCCTGTGTAAAGATTTGCAAATAAGCGCATTCCCAAAAAGCCTCATGTTTAAGAGGCCCCAGCCCCCTTGCTTCTTCGATTTAGTAATAAGATCCATTCTTGCAAGGTGAATTTTTGATTGGTAGGAGTGGCCACCCCAGAGGAAATTTGCAGCGATGGACTGCATTTTCTTGATGACCTTGGCCGGGAGGAGGAAGAGGTGTCCCAATAGTCAGGTGAACTTATATCAAAGAAACAATTCAAATTTTAACCGAAAAGAAAGCGCCCGTCACTTGCATGGACGTTTAATACAATCTTACCCGGAAAGTTCAAAATCTTTACGTAATTTATACGCTACACTGAAGAGTTCGAAGTCCATAGTCAGTACTATGAAAACCAGTTGTTCGAATTACATATCTCTATCGTTACCATTAATAATGTACCGCTGTTGCTGATGGAAAACGTGAAATAAGTTGCAGACTGACTGCAGATTTGGCGGTTTTTCCTGAAGAAACAACATGGGTGGTAGCCAGCAAGAATACGCCAACGGATTCGACAACATACGGGACGGGTGAACGTGAAAACAGTTGTGTAAATTAGAGTCCAATTTCTTATGTATTGTTTGGATTACCTTCTGTTATCACATGAGCTGGCTCTCTTAATTTGTTCCCAACCAGACTTTGTATCGTCTGGAATGCAATTAGCCTCAATGAATTCCACATTCCAATTTTAAACTTCCCTCCCATTTGCATCCTTCACATCAAAGGTCGCGTTTCAGGTTTAGGATGAAAATGTCGAAACAAAAATATTTAAAAAACCGATGGGTTGAAGTCTCCAATCATATTTTAGCAATAATTAGCCAGCGATTTGTACGGCATTCGACCAAGAAGTTATGGGTTGACTTTAAACAGAGTGGCCACTGAAACCAAAACTTCACGCCACTTAGAAACCGAGCTTCAAGACAAAACGTTAGCCCGTGATGTGTTGACCCAAATTTGCAGAGGTCCCCCACTCGCCTTGTCGGTTTCTGTTTTTATGTCTCCACATCTCTTTGTCTTAAGAATTTACGCAAACTATTCCCTTATCCCTTGTCCATCACATCTCTTTGTCTTAAGAATTTACGCAAACTATTCCCTTATCCCTTGTCCATCTCTATGAGCTCCATCTTTGACTGGTAAGAATGTGTATTTTGGAATTGTTTTTGTTGAGATTTTTTGGAAGCTTTTCCGGTGAGTTTTTACGGTCAAATTTCTCTAAAATCTGGCAGCAAGTTATTGAAATTTTGATAGCTAATTTCTGCACAATCAAAATGTCCTAGGGGTTTTTCAGGGCTGAATCCAAATATGCAGTTAAAAAACCATTTTAAATAATACAAATCAATATTTAACCTCAATTTTCTCCAGAATCTCCAAAAAGTCACTAAAAACAACTCTTGGATTGTCTTTAGTGAGACTTTTTGGAAGCGTTTCCGGTGAGTAAAATCTGGCAGCAATTTATTGAAATCGCAAGTTTGATAGCTAATTTCTGCACAATCAAAGTGTCCTATGGGTTTTTGAGGGTGTTGAATCCAAATATGCAGTTAAAAAACCATTTTAAATAATACGAATCAAGATTTAACTTCAATTTTTTCCGCCGGATTCCCTCACCGAAATCTCCAAAAAGTCGCACTAAAGACAACTCCTTTATTATTATGTTTATTTGGTCAAAGGTAAAGTATGTTCATAATTTAAGTTTTGGTTTGTTTAATTGGTTGAGTTAATTATTAGAAGTTTTGGATTGAAAATTTAATTTAATAAAATGATTTTGAGTTAGATTGTAATTAGTAGTGTGTAGATTATATTATTTAGATTTAGTATTTTGATTAATATTTAATAAATTTGAAATAAAATTCGTTAAAAAAATTAAAAATTAAATATATTAGTAATAATAATGATTTATATAGGTCCACGAGGTCTTGAATATACGGTGATCAGGTGCTTTATTAAGGTACTCATTGATGTGGAGTTACTAGGTCAATGACAGTGATCAGGTGCTCTATTAAGGCACTCATTGATGTGAAGTTACTGGATCAATGACGATGATCAGGTGCTTTATTAAGGCACTCACTGATGTGAAGTTACTGGTTCAATTCCTCTCCTAGATCTAGGTGATATTATAATAATAATAATATAGATAATTAAATTAAATTAAATCATTAAATGTTATAAATGTTAAATTTTTTATTTTAATATTTAAAAAATATTAATATTTTTTTTTTTAAACCAAACAAACAAATTTTTTTTAAAGAATTCCCATTTCCAGATAATTGTCTTGATGTTAAATACTAACCAAATTTATTTTTTTAGCAATTTCATTTTTAATTTAAGTGTACTAAATTTATGAATGAATGAAATTTTAATGTCCACGAGACTAAAAATAGTCTATGGGACCATCAATGTCACACTCCCGAGTCGGTCACACCTCTAAGGGCGACGTGCAGCACCAACAAGAGTCATCATAGTCAGTGTTTCCTTCTTTCGGACTACGCCTTACCACTTTTATGTTTATTACTGTTCTTATTTTCTTATTAAGTTATGTGCAGAATTTCATAACTATTAATAAGTGCAGCTATGCCAACAAGAGACCAAAACGTTTAAAAATGTTCAATAATAATCTTCCATTAACTTTGCAATAATTTTACAATATTTTTACAAGTGTGAGAGGCTGCCCCAAATGGACGCAACACTCTACCCACAGCGTAACTCATTCAGCTTGAATGCAACGATTTAACTATACAAAACTCGGTTTGCCTGCCTAGGTGGGCACATGGTCCTGCCACACTGAGACTAAACTGTTCTAGATGTCTTTTGCTCGAACTACCTGCCTGTGACTTTTGTTTTGTTCACATTGCGAACTGCGGCCCTTGCGGATGTTGTGTTCACTTATGTGTTCTCCATCAAACTTCCTTGGAGCGTGATGCCTTCCACTTATTCATATGTGTTCACCCTCCTCAAACGAATCGTCGTGTCTTTTCATTTTAACGGGTCAACATATCGACCGACCTTCCATTCGGTTGAATGCCCTCATTGCGTCCCTTCATTTGAATGAGCCTGTGGGCCGACCTGCACGCGCTTGGGTGTGTGGGCGCTCTTGCCCGCCGATATGTGTGTCACCCGCCCATGATTGCTCCATCATCGTGCACGTCGTTGCCCACTACATGACTTGCCTCCACCGCGCGCCTTTAATTGAACCGTGATCACACACGTTCACGAGTTGGGTGAGCCCTACCGCTACAACACACCCGCCACTACATCTGCACACCCATCACATCGTGCAACACGAGCGCGCCCGTACCCGCTACTCACCCTTAAGTACATGGGCGCTCAACTCGCTCGAGGGTGGTGATGCCGACTCACAACCCTGACAACCAACCTCCCTTCTTTTCACCTATTGCAATTCAATCCTTTTCTTACTCAAATTAATGATGATATGACCCAACCTTCTAACAGTCCCCCCACTGAAAAGGCAATGCCAAGGAACTGATGTTAACATACTATTGTAACTATCTTTGATGTCTCTGAAAGAATCACATTCCAAAATAATTTTTATTTATTTATTTATATATATGTTTTCGATTCCACTAGGCTAAAAGTGCAAAAAGTACACACTCGTTCTTCCCAAGCTTCTTTAGGTCTTTGCCACCAACTTGTTTTGCACTGAAGTGTTGGAAATCACGATTGTCATTAAACTAAAACCCGCGGGTTTTAGTCAACGATCGCATCGCCAGATATAAGGATCCATGAGAGGCAGTTAGTCCATGTCGCGAAACACACGGCGAGCGTTGGTTTATCCAATGTCCAACAATCCCCTCCCTACGCGAGTCGGGTGTGTATCGAACTCGTGACCTATGCTCTGATACCACTTGTTGGGAATCATGATTGTCGTTAGACCAAAACCCACAAATGTTATTCAACGATCGCATCGCCAGAGATAAGGATCTATTGTAGCGGCTGCAACCACCCTCCAAAATTTTGCCTCGCATGCAAATTTCGGAGCCTACCTTGGATCCTGCGATCGATTATCCTTGGTTGCTTGTTGGTAAGCTGATGATTTCAAACTCCCCTCCTTGATCTTAAGAGTTGTCCGTGTTCTCATCTTCATGTAGCATGTGTCATATTTGGGCATATGGGTTGTTGTTTGTCATGCAAAGGGAATGTTGTCTTGCTTCAAGGGAATTGTGTGCGTATGAGTGGTTGTCATCACATAGACATGTTTCATACTCACCTCACACACTCATGTCACGAAGGTTGTTGCATCAAGAAAAGTATGTCTTATGTATTCTGGATGGTCTACGTTGTGTCACTAAGTGTCTGTGTGTGATCACAATCGAGTCCTATCAATGTTTACATATGTTTCACTGATCTCACACTTAGCCATTTTCCCAAGCAACCTAGCCTCATCCAGCTTCCCAAAACTGTGCGCTTTGCTTCTGCAACCATCAAGCTTCCTCCCTTGCCTGCTGAAACCCCGCAATGCGCAGATCAAGCTTCCTCCCTTGCCTACTGAAATCCCACAGCCCGCAGAGACCCCAACCAACACTGCTCTCCAAAAATGCATGGAGCAGTCAAGCAACCAACACTGCTCTCCAAAAATGTGCAGAGCAGTCCAACTGCACTCAACTCAAAAATTGCATAGAGGTGTCCTCCTAGGACCCCTGTCCCACAGCAGTGCCCTAAGCCTAAAAAATGCGCAGTTTTTTCCAAGTTGTCTTGTTTATCTTGCATGTAGAAACTGCACAGATGGGCCTCCCAGGGCCTCATTCTGGCAGCAGTCATTGTCCGCTAAAATTGCGCAGATCTACCTCTCAATGACTATAGGAAAGGGTGACATGCTAAAATCACTTCCAAGGAGTTGAGGAGAGGGACCAAGGAACCAATCAATGGAAAAGATCAAGACTGCATGAAAACTCCATCAGATACATGATCATCTTGAGGGTAAGTATGGTAAGTAAAGAACACCTTTCAAAGTACACATCTTAGTTGAGTTTGCAAGACTACTTGTCATTGTCATATCATCATGTCCTCAGTAACATGCATATGCGCAAACACGAAAAGTCATCTCATGTGTTTCTTCTACATGTCTTGCTTTCTTTTCACTTGTTTAACGAACTGTCATCTTCAGCATGTTGATTGCTATGTCATGCTTGCGACCTTGTTCTGGTAATGATGAAGGTTGTGTTTAAGTTGTGTTCGCTATGTACACATCTATTGCACTCACACATGATGTTGTATGCATTATCGTGCAATCGTCGTCGCGGTTGTTCAACGATCTATCACAAGTGTCACGCTTGTCGCTCGCACCGTCAATCAATCACACTGAGTGTTGTTGTCTTGATGGTTTGAGGTGTCTTGTCATTGAGTCATGTTTTGTGTGTGTTCGCAAGGTCACGTATGCACAAGTTCACTCATTCACACACTTGGTTATTTTGTTGAAGTTATATCGAACAGATCGTCCTCCAACAGCTGGACATCCACTAAGCTGCATTGCACAGTTTTAGATCTCATTGATTATGTACTACTGCCCAGAATTGTGTGAGCTTGAGGCTACCTCCTAGGTAGTTTGCACTACGCAACCCTGGAATCGACTTGACTGACTATCACCCAGAACAACGCAAAATTTTCCCAGCAAGCCATTTCAATCTGTGCTGCCTGCGAGCACCTCAACTGAGCCTCCAGCTGGTCAACCAGAGAATTTGACCAGGTAGTGACCTCGAGACTCACTGCCCCACAAAATTATGCAAAAGCTACAAAGCATACTCGCTCGCTTGACTGAAGAAACTGCACAGACATGTCGGACAGACACCTTGTGTCCATCACTCTCCACCTCAAAAAATTGCGCAATTTTCATGAGCAGTCACCTCGCTACCTAGATCCCGCTCAGCTCGGAAACTATGCAAGGATGTTCAACAGGCCAGCCTCCCAGCAATTGCGCAGTGTTTGCCAGCAGATTCCCACAGTCTTCTGCCAGTTCCCCAGAAAAATTGCGCAATTTTTCCAAGAAAGCCTCCTATAGCCCAATGCCAGCTCCCCAGAGAAATTGGGCAGTTTTTGTTGCAAAACCCTCTGCTGCTTGCATTGCTTCTCTCAAAACCTTGCGCAAATATTCCCTCTAGCCAAGCCAAATCTCGCGGACAGTCACTGCTGATCCAGATTGTCCATCCCAGTCTCCTAGTGACCTTTGCGCAATTTTCAACGACAGTGCTCAGAGCCCACATCCCGGCTTGAAATCTGCCTTGCACAATTTCAAGAGCCTTGTCCTCTCTCTTGGTCACCTGCATCTGAAAGCGAAGGATAATGCATCATGGTAGACTAGGAGATTTTTGGATTTGATGTCATCTTGTCATGAGTGATTACAGATACATGTACATGGATGAGACATGACGCGACGACAAACGAGATGAACAAGGAGAGCACATGCAAGGAGATTTGTTCGCGAACAGACAAACAAGGAATGCATGTGAGGAGATTTGTTCACAAACAGACGAACAAGGAATGCATGCAAGGAGATTTTTTTGCGAACGAAAGAACACATGAAGCATGTCAAAGTACAAGTGAAGGAGGAACATGCACGTGAAAACATCAAGCGAACACCAAGACCATTGAAGACTTCGCACACCTTGTCATGCGGAGGTGAAGCTATGATACACCAAGAGCACATCCATCACTTAACAACACTGCAGCTCGACATGGACACCACCAACAACATGAACATACCAGCATTGTCGTGTCAAGTCGTGTCATGAGTCATCTCGGCCACATCACTATTGTGGGCCATACTGTTGTAAATCAATGTAATGTAACGTGGAAGTCCAAGAGACCCACATGTACATCTGAAGAGTCATGTAAGTCAAACAGTCATGAGGGAAGTCGAACAATCACAAGGGCCAGTTTTACCCTTGGCTATAAATACCCCTCATTTGTACATGCAACAGACTTTTCACCTTGGCTCCTCCCACATAGCCTTGAGACTCTGTAATTTTTTCATTGAGGAGCGAGAAGTGGCTCCAACGCCCTGCTTATGGGGTTAGTGATGTATGGTGTACCGATGTGTCTTAGAACTTTCGCTTAATTCAAAAGCATGTTAACAAGCCAACACGTTTTCACACATGTATTATAATTGTTTGTAAGACTATTCTTTGAACACTTGTAATGCATGTTTCTTTAACTTGTGTTAAGACAGTTGAACTATTTTGGTTGTTCTAATACATATTCTTATGAAAATGTGTTGTATAAGTTGTTAACATTGTCTTTCCCGTGTGGGCTACCTCGCTGAACACTAGACAAAAACATTCCCATAAACTTGTTATAACGATCATCGCACTCACGTGGACTATTCTATTGGGTGTTGTACGTGCTATCCATTCATTGTGTATTTGTGACTGCCACATCCGTGTGGACTACTCCACTAGAAGCTACACATGTCCTGTTGTGTTTTACGTCTCTGACAGAGTTGGGACTCTTCCCTTTCGACTAGAGACTCATTTCCACCCTCTCCCTCTGCGGTGAAAGAACCTTGACACAAGTAACACTAGCACTCACTAGGCACGCGAACCTTGTTGTTCGAAGACAAAGCAGACCACTCTCACGTGTTGACAAGCAAGAGCTAAGGCATATCTTTAAGATAATGGCAACCGGTCCATCGTACTGGATGGGACTCCTACACCAAACGGTGTGAGGTCTAGTACTTCATACCGAGGAGAACCCTTGAATGTTGGTGGGTCCAACACCATCAACATTTCTAGTGCTAGAAGGAGGTCGAGATGATAGGTTGAGTCCTCACAATCTGTTGCGAATCTCTGCGTACTTATCATGACTAAACACAAAATTTCTCTTCCAGAGTGTATCTATTATGGAAACGACTTTGAAATATTAGAAGAGCTCTGGAATAACTTGTCAGATAAAATATACAATGGTGGAGGCCAAGTAGCCTCGGTTAGACACGCGGTTAGCATTGTAGGCTCATGTGAAAGGCATGAAATCTTTGAAGATTACATGACCTACGCGCTATTCACATACACACTTCGAGGGCACCCACTCATTGGTGTGCCACGCTACTCGAAAAGTCTACTCACTCTCTCCCTCATCTAGTCGCAGAGATATACCGTGCTTTCAATCATTTTGACCATAAAGCACTCAACAAAGAAATTCTGAAATTACGGAAAGCACCTGATGAATCCGTTGAATAGTTTCACACATGCTTTTGTAATCTCGCATGGTAATTTCCTGAAGATGAAATTGATTGGGAATTTCTCAATGGAATATTTAAGTATCTTCTTTACATATCTGAAAATCTGCAATTCTTAAAATCATTCGAACCCCACTTAGCATACTTTGGTGATGGAGCTGCGTAATCACAATCGGACACAGTTGTTGTCACAAGTGATTGTCCGCCTTCCCCTCATCAAACAGCTCCACCACCGCAGAGTGATGCAGGAGAACATGCACACACATTGGTTGAACTGTCACATCCTCCTACCCCACCTACTCTTGATATCTGCACAGATTTGGCTTGCAAGCCTACTAGTTGTCATGTGGACTTGTTACCTCAACCTCCGTCCATGCGTTCTGCTGATCCTCCAGATTGTATTGTCTTGTGTTCTTCCATTCCGGACTCCACACTTGTTGTGAACGAGGATCAAGTTGTTGACGGAGTTGGTGTTGTGCAGCCAACCTGCGCTATCATTCATGATGAGTGTGTGCGGGAATCTAAGGAAGAATCCGCAATGAAGGATGACTCCCTTCCATCCGTACCTCATCTGCTCTATCTCTGACATCCCTTGTGATTCTTTCGCTACTGATTTCCCCTGTGAAAACCTATTTCCAGATATTTCTACGTTAGATCGTTCACAGGACACACCAGATGTCAGTATGTTATTACATTGCGGAGATGACACATCTTCCTCTGAAAATTCATCCCATCTGTCCTCTATCATTTCTAAAGACACAGAGGGTGAACATCCTTGCTTCTCATCTACCCCTCTGCATGATTCATCAAATCATGAGGATGTTGACAAACATCCCAAATTTTCTGATCGTGGTTGTCATGATCTCTATACTTCTTCATTTGATCACGATGTTGATTCACTCACTGCTAATTTGTCTAGGCCACTGGTATCTAATGATCTACCTATTGACGGAGTGGAAACCCCGCAGGCTGTCGAGGCATTTCAGCCTGGGCTGATGATTATGGCAGGCCCTCCTTGTCCTAAGGTTAGTTCCACTTCCAATCAAAAAAAATTCGAAACACCCAAGGCTCATCATCACTCTCTGCTTCGCATTGAAGATCAATCAAAAACCCAGATTTCGCTTCCTCCACTCAAATCACATGATCCCATCACTCAAGATTTGGAGGAATCTTACAAAACAAGCATGCTTGCAAAGCATAATCTATTGGTATTTCTCATGTTTGCTCATATGTCATAGTACAAAGAGTGTGCATGTTTATCATTTGCACGCAATGTGTCATAGCACCACTTTAAGTCCGCAGAATGTTTGTCTTGCGCATTCACTCTTTTCTTTTCTATGGATATTTTAGAACTCGGAGTGTGCTGGTCTTCATTGTTGTATCTTTTATGTTTGCTGGTTCGTTTGACTATGCTTCTCGCAAACCATGCCTTCACCAACATGGGCGAGCCAATGCGTTGGTGGCTACATTGGAAATATCACTTCACATGAGTGGGCCTATGCATTGTTTAGCATAGGAATAGGAGTAGTGTTTGCTTCTTTTCTTTGCCTTCTGGTTTTCATGTTTGCTTGCTTGCTTGCCTGGTTTGGTTTGCTTGCATGCTTTCCTTGCTTACTTGTTTTTCTCTCGCTTTACTTCTTCCTTTTGCTTTTTACTTTCTTTTCTTGCTTGTGCCCGTGGGTTAACCTCTCATGAAACCGTGTTTGGCTCTTGAGACAATCCAAGCGAATCTAAGAGGATTTGTACAGATATCAACATTTGGTTATCTGTTGTCCTCTCTCTTTATGACGAACTTGTTGTCTTCAGCCAATGATGCCTTGATGTAAAATATGTTCTGTTCAGAGTGAGTCTTGGTGAAAACACAATGCTTGCGCTCTAACAAGTACCACCTATTCTAATCGGTTCTTTTGATTTAACCCTTTTCAGCTCAGTCAAGTAGAGTAAGCTGAGGGGGAAAACCTTAACAAATATGTCAGAGGTATACATAACATACTTCTCTGAAGGAACAACCTCTGCTGCTCTTAATAAGTCGGGATCCCTCTTCTTCCTCTGAAATAAATAAGTGCCTATGCACAGTTCTTAAAAAAAAAAAAAAAAATGAATAAGGCGAAAGAAGAGAAAGGCTTCCTATGCAGAGAGGTGATGCAAGTAACTTCGCCAAGGTACTGACCAAGCTCACTAACAGCGGAGCGATGCTTGTGTTCCTGCATGACTCCACCAAGGTACTGTCCAAGCTTGCTGGAAATGGAGCAACACTAAAGATGAAACTTAAACTCTGACAATTATATTACTTGTGCACCAATACACCCCTCATCCCCAATCGAAATAACTAAGTTGAATTGGCTTGGAATGTGTGTTAAACGATCAAGAGAATGGTAGGGACTGCATCTTTCACATAAACTAGTGTGGAAGCCATCACGATCAATGAATCGAACAAAACTTCCAGAAGGGTTAGACTCGCTTCTCACAAAACAAAGTTCATTCAGAGAGCTAGAGTTCTACCAGTGTGTCGCCAAGTTTTGTAGCAGCTACAACCACCCTCCAAAATTTTGGCTCGCATGCAAATTTCAGAGCCTACCTCGGATCCTTCAATCGGGTATCCTTGGTTGCTTGTTGGTAAGCTGATGATTTCAAGCTCCCCTCCTTGATCTTAAGAGTTGTCCGTGTTCTCATCTTCATGTAGCATGTGTCATATTTGGGCATAGGGGTTATTGTTTGTCATACAAAGGGAACGTTGCCTTTCTTCAAGGGAATTGTGTGTGTATGAGTGGTTGTCATCACATAGACATGTTTCATACTCACCTCGAAGGTTGTTGCATTAAGAAAAGTATGTCTTATGTATTTTAGATGGTCTACGTTGTGTCACTAAGTGTCTGTGTGCGATCACAATCGAGTCCTATCAACGTTTACATATGTTTCACTGATCTCACACTTAGCCATCTTCCCAAGAAACCTAGCCTCATCCAGCTTCCCAAAACTGTGCGCCTTGCTTTTGCAACCATCAAGCTTCCTCCCTTGCCTGCTGAAACCCCGCAATTTGTAGAGACACCAACCTCCCTTGCCTGTTGCAACCCCCCATCCCACAGAGACCCAACCAACACTGCTCTCCAAAAATGCGCGAAGCAGTCAAGCAGCCAACACTGATCCCCATAAATGCAAAGAGTAGTCCAGCTACATTGCACTCAGAAATTGCGCAAAAGTGTCCCTCCAAGACCCCTGTCCTGCAGCAGTGCCTTGAGCCTTAAAATTGCGCAGTGTTTTCCAAATTGTCTTGTCTGTCTTGCATGCAGAAACTACGTATATGGACCTCCCAGGGCCTCATCTTGGCATTAACCATTGTCTGCTGAAATTGCGCAGATGTACCTCTCAGTGACTACAGGAAAGGGTGACATGCTAAAATCACTTCCAAGGAGTTGAGGAGAGGGACCAAGGAACCAATCAATGGAAAATATCAGGACTGCATGCAAACTTTGTCGCATGCATGATCATCTTGATGGTAAGTATGGTAAGTGAAGAACACCTTTCAAAATAAACTTCTTATTTGAGTTTGCAGGACTTCTGGTCGTTGTCATATCATCCTGTCCTTAGTAACATGCATATGCGCAAACACGAAAAGTCATCTCATGTGTTTCTTCTACATGTCTTGCTTCCTTTTCACTTGTTTGACGAACTGTCGTCTTCGGCATGTTGATTGCTATGTCATGCTTGCAACCTCATTCTGGTGATGATGAAGGTTGTGTTTGAGTTTTGTTCGCTATGTACACATCTATCGCACTCACACACGATGTTGTATGAACTGTCGCGCAAGCATCGTCAAAGTTGTTAAACAATCTATCATAAGTGTCGTGCTTTTCGTTCGCACCGTCGGTCAGTCACACTGAGTGTTGTTGTCTTGATGGTTCGAGGTGTCTTGTCGTCGAGTGATGTTGAGAGTGTGTTCACAAGGTCACACATGCACAAGTTCACTCCTTCACACACTTGGTCATTTTGTTGAAGTTCTGTCAACCGGACCATCCACCAGCATCCCGACATCCGCTGAGCTGCATTCCGCAGTTTCAATGCTCAATGATTATGTAATGCTGCCCAGAATTACGCAGAACTTGAGGCTCTCTCCCAGGCAATCTGGACTACGCAACCTTGGCATCAACTCGATCGAATTTCACCTAGAATAGCACAAAATTTTCCTAGCAAGCCATTTCAATCTGTGTTGCTTGCAAGCACATCAACAGAGCCTCCAGCTGGTCAACCAGAGAGTTTGACCAGGTAGTGACCCTGGGACTCACTCCCCCAAAAAATTATGCAAAATATGCAAAGCATGACCACTTCGCTGACTGAGGAAATTGCGTAAATATTCCGGAAAGACACCCTGTGTCATTCATTGTCTTCTCAAAAAAATGTGCGATTTTTCCAGCTAGTCATCCAGTCAGCCGACCTGCTACTCGCCTAGAAAACTGCGCAGCTTTCATGAGCAAGCTGCCCAGTATCTCGATCAACGCAGAAAATGCGCAAGGATGTTCAGTAGGACAACCTCCCAGCAATTGTGCAGGTTTTTCTAGTAGACTCCCGCAACCTGTTGCCATCTCCCTAGAAAAATTGCGCAATTTTCCAAGAAAGCCTCCTGAAGCCCGCTGCGAGCTCCCCGGAGAAATTGCACAGTTTTTGCTACCAACCCCTCTGTTGCCTACACTGCTTCCCTCCAAAAATTGTGCCGATCTGTGCTCCAGCCGAGCTAGATCATGCGAATAGTCTCTGGTGACTTGGATTGTCCATCCTAATCTCCTAGTGATCTTTGCGCAATTTCCCCTGTAGTGCCTGAAGCCCGCATCCTGGATTAAATTCTTCCTTGCGCAGTTTCAAGAGCCTTGTGCTATCTCCCGGTCACCTGAATCTGAAAGCGAAGGATAATGCATCATGGTAGACTAGGAGATTTCTAGATTTGATGTCGTCTCGTCATGAGTGATTGCAAATACAGATACATGGATGAGACATGACGCGACAACGAACGGGATGAACAAGGAGAGCAGATGTAAAGATATTTGTCCGCGAATGGACGAACAAGGAATGCATGAGGAGATTTTTTCGCGAACGGACAAACGAGGAATGCATGCAAGGAGATTTATTCACGAATGGACGAACACATGAAGCATGTCAAAGTACAAGCGAAGGAGGAACATGCATGTGAAAACATCAAGCGAACACCAAGACCATTGAAGACTCCACACACCTTGTCATGCGGAGGTGAAGCTATGATACACCAAGAGCACATCCATCACTCAGCAGCACTGTGGCTTGACATGGACACCACCAAAAATGTGAACATACCAACATTGTCATGTCAAGTCATGTCATGAGTCATCCCAGACACATCACTACTCTTGATCCAGGTGGATATTGGTGGCCACCCTCCTATTTCACTTGGACCCTCACCATTGTTTCTTTCAGTTTTTCAATTTCCTTAATTGTAGCACAATTTACTATTTTTGGCAGTTTTTCGGGTCTTAAACTTCCGGAGCTGTTTTGAGGCCCTAAACGACTTTTTTTTGGCAAAATTAATCTAAAAATCACATAGCTAATCACATCGGAAATTGTAGTCCTCAGAGAGATCTTTCCAGCAATGTATCATACGCGTCAAACGAGATAATATGACCAAGTTACGACTTCAGGAAGTTGGTTGCCCAACTAACCCCAACGAGTCCCATAAACTCTTGGTGTTACATCTCCTCGGGTTAGGGTTTTGGTTGTTTAGGGTTTTATCTTATTGTTCAATAATAAAAAGGCCCTTGAGGCTCATTGTAACTCAGTTTAGAGGCATGTAGCCACCACATCTCTTCTTTGAAATAAGCTACCATCGCTTGAGCTATCTTATTTCCATTCTGTTTGTAAGCATAGTTCAGTATTTTTCTATTAATGAAATGAAGTGTTTTTCTATTGCATCTCTGTGTTTATGAGTATATATATAAGTTGTTGCATTCATGTTTAAATTCGGATCAGTGGTATCAGAGCGGTCTACTCTTTCTCTATTTTTCTTTGCATGTCCCCAATGAGGTCAAGGTATAAGTAGTTAGGGCTTGATCTGGTTGAACCATTGTAGGATCAGTCTCGCAAAACCCGGTGACTTCCCATGGAGGAAGGAAAGAAAAATGAGGGGGTAGGAGATCCTTTCAAAATGTTGCTCGAAGAAGCCCTCGAGCAACAAAGGGATGCGATGATGGATAACTTTGCCCAGATCCTTCGACGGCTACCCACAAGTGATGCATCTTCATCCAGCGGCCACTCTAAAGGCGCCACTCCTCTTAAGGTACAAGTTAACTTCAATATTCCCATATTCAAAGGCCTCATAGATGTAGACGCCATAGATAAATTGTTAAATCTATTGGAAGGATGTTTTTCAGTTCATGACTTTTCCAATTGGGAAAAGATTACGTTTGCACTTCTTAAAGCTGCCCCACACATCAAAGACTAGTGGGAAACCTACTATGAACAAAAAGACGAGAGTGAACCCTTGTTGTTTTCAGCTGCATCCACTTGGAATTCTTTCTGAGACGCCATCAATGAACAATATTAACCTGTCAGGAGCTATGAAGATAAATACATAAAGTGGACCATACTACGATAGGGAAGGGACCAATATGTGTCGGAGTTCACAAATACTTTCATACCCTTTGCACGAAGCTGGGTATCAAGGATACTGAGTGGCATTTGGTGCTCAAGTATCGCGACTGTCTACACAAGTACATCTAGGGCAAGATGGAGTTCCTAGACATTTCCTCGCTCGACACGGCATATCGGTACACTGTAAAGATTGAACAGAAGTTTAAATAGAAGAAGCGAGACTTTGGATCTACGAATCCAAAACAAGGAAAAGGTGCCCCAAACCACAGAATAAGGGACTAAGCCAAGGTGGGGCTACCCAGGACCACCCGTCGAAGCTACAAGTAAAGAACAACACCACGAAGACGAAGAAGGATACGGGAAAATGGTGTGAGTTCCATAAGAGATCCACTCACAACACAAGTGAGTGTCGGGCCAAGCAATCACTAGTGGCCGAGCAGAAGGCTTCCGAATTAGGTGCAGGTTCTGACTCTGAATCAAAACCAAATAAGGGGACTGACAAAGGGAAGCAAATCATTGATGTGGATCCTAGTGCTACCGTAGCCACCACAAAGATCCAGAAAATTGAGCTTGAAGATCCAGAGAAGGGGGAATGCCTCTCCCACTCACAGATGTGGGTGAAGGGTTCTCCACTGCAGTTCATTGTCGACAGCGGGAGCCAAAAGAACCTCATTTTAGCAGAAGTTGTGAAGCGATTGGGCCTAAAGACTACAACACATCCATAGTTGTACACCATCAGGTGGCTTCACCAAGGACGAGATCTTCGCGTTAGCCAGCAGTGTCGCCTTCCCTATAGCATCAAGCCCTTCACAGATGAGGTATTGTGTGATGTTGCTCCTCTTGAAGTTTCTGATGTATTGTTAGGACAACCATACTTATGAAAGCGACACGCTGTATATGAGTCTAGACCTCACTCTGTGATTATTACTTTGGCTAATAAGTTGTACAAGATACTAGAGGTAGCCCCGCGTACCACCATCTCTTTGATCACTGCAAAGCAATGCAGTAAGATCATTTCCCAGGCCAAGAAATTCATTTTCCTTATGATTCGCCCCCAAGGCAAGAAGAAGGTTGTGGCCACAGCTTCCAGGAAAGGTTCCTCCACAGTAGTAATAGATGGACAAGGTCATAGAAGAGTACAGGGACATTTTCGCCTCACCCATAGGGGTACCTCTGCACTGTCAGGTCAAGCACTCAATCGACCTGACCCTGGGCATGCCGCTACCCAATGGACCGATCTATTGACGCTCTGTTCTGGAGAACAATGAGATCAAGAGGCAGATTGAGGAACTACTGCAAAAAGGGAACCTCAGGCCAAGCTCATCACCCTGTGGGAGCCTGATTGTATTAGTACCAAAAAAAGATGAGACCTGGAGGCTATGTATTGACTATCGGGCACTAAACAAAATCACTGTCCGAAATAGGTTGTTTCGATGGGACAAATGCTTAGTGAAAAACTACCCTCATAAGCATGGAATTCATAAATTCAGAACACATAGAAAGACAAGGGCTTTACCTTCACTAATGTTGTATTTTTACATACGGCGTTATCAATGACAACCCTGAAATTAAATGGATATTAAAGGTCTGTTCAATAGGGATTAATCCAAATAGAGAGTCTGTTCAGTTGTGAACTAATCAAAATCCCCGAACAAGAACAAAAGTCCCCAGCATTTTATTAAGAAAAACATTTCTTGACATTCAAACAGGAAGGCCATAGAAGCGACTACTAACCTCGGCGTATTCATTCATATTACAAGCTTCTCATATTCATTGTTCATGCCCAAAGAAGAACTACAGTCCATTTCTGACAGAAAACCTGGCATTTCTCAGGTAAGGATCCCACTGTAAAACTAACAACCAGACGCTTTTCCCACAATACAAACACAAATACTTCATGTTCAACAAAATGCAACGCTGCCCATCAGAGCAAATCATGTACACACATAAATAAATCACATCCATTTGTTCGAAAGTTCGTTAGGTGTACCATCGGTATAAGAGTGACAGACCTGTGAGGAATTGATAATTTGGTCTTCTGTCAAAGTCTCCCTGGAATTGTGTTCCGTGCCGTTACGCTACATATTTTGAACTGACTTATTTACCAACCAAAAACATCGTTCCACCTCCCCTGCAGAATTACCCCTCCAACAATACTCTCGATATGATGGCCCGCTCTTTCCTCTTTCGGCGCCTTTGTCTCTCCCGCTTGCCTTCCTTCCAGCTGTAAAAGCCCGGCAATTTCTGCACCTCTTCCCTCCCAAACCAATTCATTCAATTCATAGTCTCCCAGACTCGCTCTTTTATTTATTGTACTTCATCCATGCTGGACATCCGGGACCCGTTTTCAATGGGTTTTATTCGATTCCACACACCCTAATAAGTACGCTATTACGTACAGTCGAGAATTGTTTCACTGATACCCCCACGCGGCATCAGTAAACAATGGAGTAGACTAGTCTCTAAGTAGATCGCCCTACTTCAGTGTCGGTTCTATAGAATTTTGCCAAAATTCAATAGTGAAAGATTGAACTTCTAATTCGATAGCTTTGTTTTCACCTCATTCCAACCAAGCCTTCCAAATGTAGAAAGTTTTAATGGTTCCCTAGTCTACGTCGGTATGGAGGAGGGTCAGGAGACACGACCTGTGAAATTGAAGAAGCA
Source organism: Pinus tabuliformis (assembly GCA_031772625.1). Taxonomy (NCBI): domain Eukaryota; kingdom Viridiplantae; phylum Streptophyta; class Pinopsida; order Pinales; family Pinaceae; genus Pinus; species Pinus tabuliformis. Next base: position 76,545,521 of record CM062805.1, read on the forward strand.
TGCCACTGGAAGGAAAGACCGAACAAGATGACCTTTACTTCCGTTCACACGCATTGAATGCCGCTGTCATGCCTATTCGTGGCTGCCTATGATATCAATGTGGGTCGTGCACCGTGCTCGATGGTCCACCTCTGATGAGATTAAATTTGATGGGTATTCACTTGTTTTCATTTTTCCCTCCTTTTCCTGGCTGTATCCATTTTTCTTTCTCTTTTGTCTGCCGGTCTTAGATTGACTAATTTAAAAACCGTACCTCTTCACCCCTACTTAATTAGGGTAATTTCAAATTCTACAAAGTCGTAGTGTAACTAATCGGAGGAATTTTCCGAAAGTTATGGAAATTCTAGTTATATTTAGAGAAAATCTGGCAAGGATTTTTGTAAATCCAAGTTATAGTTGTTAAATTTCAAAATTTTAGGTGTCCTAGACATTTTTGATGGTGCTGAATCCATTTCCACCATCAAAAACACAATTCAAACACTGCTTCTACAAGATTTTTTGAAATTTTTTTGCCCGGATTCCGGCCATTTTTGACCATCCGAACAATTCCTCGGCCTCGTTAGACAACTCCTTTTACAAAGGCTGTTTATTGATGTGGCAAATTTGCTCGAAAAGTCAAAATCTGTTAGAATCTTGTCATTTTTTTCTTAAAAATTTAACTGTTGGAGTGCTTGAATCTTGTGTTTATATGATAGATGATAGATAGAAATGTCTCTCAAATTTATATCTTAATCTCATATTCTACTTATATGACAATTCCATCATCTCATGTTACAACAACCACTCTATGTTCGGTCCCTATTTCAATAGTTTGAAAATTCCATCATGACTATATAATAACTACAAAACTAATAATTTCCACCTATTAGTTGTTTTTTTCTGTCTAAACTATTTCCCAAACTAAATTGAGATTATGTGACACTAATCTCAATATAAAATAGAAAATTACTTACTACTTTCCCTTATCTTCACTCTATGTACTGTCATTATTTCACTAGTTTGAAAATTCCATCAGCACTATATAATAACTACAAAACTAATAATTTCCACTTATTAATTATTTCTTTTGTCTAAACTCTTTCCCAAACTAAATTGAGATTATATTGACACTAATCTCAATATAAAATAGAAAATTACTTACTACCTTCCAAACTAAATTAAGATTATATTGACACTAATCTCAATATAAAATATAAAATTACTTACTATCTTCCCTTATTTTACAGAACTAATAATTTCCACCTATTAATTATTTTTTTTTCCGAACTATTTCCCAAACTAAATTAAGCTTATATTGACACTAATCTCAATATAAAATATAAAATTACGAAGGATTAAAAAGACAAAAAAACGTCAATCTAATTTGCATTAAAAACATGTCCATGACGAATATATCTAGATGCACACAAGGCATTATTTTTGCTCTAATCTAATTATTTTTTAATACAGTAAATTTAATTTAAAAATTAATAAATATTTATTATAACTAATAATTTCCTTCACTCCCTTACTCAAATGATTCCATGAATGATTTTTTTTCCATTTCATGAAGAACCTTTCTCACTCCACTCAGGATCATTACTTTCCAAAAAAAAATTTACTAATAAATATTGAGCTAATTTTTCAAAAAATTACATTTATTTATATACCAAAAAAATACATTTTAAATAAATAAAAATCACAATCTCTCACAATTATATCCCTAAATTCTAACTAAAATCTAAATTACGAAATGCCAATTACTTTTCATTATTTTATGTTCTTTTACTAATAACTTCTTGTATGCTTAAATTTAAAGCAAACTGCTGTTAAAGATATCACTAAAACTTTTGATATTATCATAATACATGAGCTGCAGCTGTTGATGAGTCAAGTCGCTCCGTTCTACGATGTAACCGCTTTTTAAAAGCGGTCGGCATCCTTCTCAGCTTCATTTATCTTTCATTGGCAATACACGTCCAACCGGATTAAACTGAAAGTTTTCGACGTTTATCAAGATTTTAATGAATTAATTATAAATCAATTTTAATAAAAAAATTAATGTTTGGTCTGATAGATCAGTTTAGACGTTAACTATCATCATTATTAGTGATTATTTTTCTAATTTACTTATATCTTAGCAATTATATCTTAGCAATTAAATTTTGAATGAAGTTATTTTAAATTTTAAAATTATATAATTAATATAAATTTAATAATAATTTTTAGACTTAAGATTTAAATAAAGTTATTTAAAATTTTAAAATTATATAATTAACATAAATTTATAACAACTTTATAAATATTTGGTTTTTTAAAAATTAAATTTTTAAATAAAATTGTCTTCATTTTTAAAATTATATAATTAACATAAATTTAATAATAATTTAATATATATCTTATTTCAATTTCATTAACATTTATTTAGTAGAAATTAAGTTTCAACTAAAATTATTTTAAATTTTAAAAGTGATATAATTGGATAACAATTATATTTTCCTTTATTATATTATATCATTATAATATAATTGTTTTATTATAATAGTTATTAATTATATATAAACATTTTTTGTTTGCTAAGTCACGTGAGCTCTGAGATGATTGCATATTTATTTTTGATTTGAGAAATTGTAATCATGGTCATCCAAGTTGTCAAAACTACTAGGGGATCCTACCCCACTTGCACCATATTAATCCTTAATATGATTAGATTTTTCTCACAAGCTAGTAACCTTCACATCAGTGCACCCTATCACCACTTGTTCTAGGTCTAGTGGACATATATTATTATAACATTAACTAAATTAGAATTTATTAAATTTCAAGGTATTAAACATCTAAAAATATGAATATGGATAGAAAAATGATAATGATGTTAATGATGATTAACCTCCAGTAAGATCCCTATCTAACCTTAAGATAATAAATTAATTGAGACTCTTTAAAATTTTATTTCTATGATAAAAAATAAGGGAAAAGAGTGTGCCTAGATCACTAAAGTTATGTTGACTTAACAAGTCAAGAAGGTTGGTAGTGTAGAAAACGTTTTGGAAAAGGGATGTGAGTAAGAGCCGGAGAATCCAAGAGAAAGTGTTTTCTCAAACCTCTTAGTATCGCAAAGGTGATAGATTCTTTCATCCCAAGGTTTTAGTGCTCATAAGAATTAGTTCTTATCTTTGCAATGTTCATTTTCTTCTTAGCATTGTTGAAGGAAAAAAGATAATTATGGTTAGCAAGAGTAAGGTTGATCACCTCCTTATAATAGCTTAACTTCTTTTTCCCCTCTAACTCCTTATCATCCCATAACTTATCCCTATATTTAAAAATAATAATATATAAAAAATGATATTACAAAATAAAAATAAAAAAATACAAAATTTGTAAAAATAAATTGAAGTATCATCACAATTATATTTTAAATTATTGTTTTTTATTTGAAAAAACAATATCTTTCCACTTATATTAAAGCTATTGCAAAAAATTATTCATAAATTAAAATAAATAATATTCCTAACTTAAAATAAATATTATTAGCAAAGATTCTTTCAAGTAAACATTTTTTTCTAAATAAATTATTTTAACACTATTATTTTGTTAATATATTTTTTTTAAGAATTTATTATTAAGATAAGCTTATATGTAATGTTAATATACAAATATATTATTATATATTTGTAATATAAAGTATTTTTTACTAAAAATATTCACATAAATTTATTAAAATTCTAAAATGAAAATATGTTTTTATTTTTATTTTTATTTATTATTTAGATATAAAAATATATTTTTAATATTAAATTTTTTATCTAAAATATTCAACAAAGTTATATTTAGGATATTTCAAGATTGATTTGAATTTAATAATCATGAACCAAATTTATCGTTTATTCCATACCTTATAACATATATTTTATTATAAATTAAATTTTTATAAAATAAGTGTTTTTATAGATTGATTATATATATAATTTTATGAAATTTTATTAATAATTAAAGTTAAAAAAAAAATGAAAATTAGTAAGATAATAGTAATATTTTAATCTTTATATATTTGATTTAATAAAATTCTATATAATTTCTAGTAAGAATGAAAACAAATTTAAATTATTAAAATTATTTGGTTGTGAGAGGCGTATTATACAATCAGTATGACCTTTATGTATAAGTATGTCATGTTCTCAGAAAATAATAAAAATGGTTTTCGTTAATTCACTTGAATCTTAAATAGTTAATGTGTTTAATAGCTCTTTTATCATATAAGTGAATTTGAATGGATCATAAATTTACCTTTAACAAATTTTTCTACCACATTAAAGTTCTAAATTAGGTAAAATTTTAAACATCTTTACTCTTTACTCAAGCCAATACCATTTCTTATTAATAAAATCGGAAATCCTGCTCCAAAATCTTTTAAAACTTCTTTTAATTAAATATTTGTAAAATAAATCTTTAAAAGAAAAAACCATATATATTAATTTGATGTAGTTTTATTATAAATTTTATTATTATGCTATGTAAAAAACATCATTAGATTTAATATTGATATTAAAATATTAATATTAATATTATCAAATTTTATAACTTTGGATTAATATAATAATCATTTTGTTATATTATAATATATATTAATATATCATGATATATAATTAACTCTATATATATATGGAGGGAAGAACAAAGAGATAGAGTGATAGAGGTGGAGAGATAAAGGGAGTGAGAAGGGAGAGATGTAGATAGAATGAAGGAGAGGGGAGAGGAGTCACGAAGAGAGAGAGAAAGGGAGGAGCGAGAGAGGGAGAGAAGAGTAAGAGAAAGATGGAGACACAAAGATGGAGGGGGGAGAGAGAAAGAGAGAGGGGGGGGGAGATAGTGACTAGGTTGGAGAGAGAGAGAGAGAGATGGTGGAAGAGAGGAGGAAAGAGAGAAAGGGAGAGAGGGGAAGGACCAGAGAGAGGACTTGAGAGGGAGGGACAGAGAGATGGAGTTGGAGGGAGAGAGGGGGAGTGAAGAAGAAATACATAGAGAGAGAAAAGTGGAGAGAGAGAGAGGAGTGACAAGGGAGAGATGGAGAGAGAGTATGTTTTGGGGTGAGATAGAAAGACAAATAAGGTGAGATGGAAGGAAGGGGGGAGAGAAGAAGAGAGGTAGGGAGATAGTGACTAAATTGGGGAGAGAGAGAGAGAGAGAGGAATGGGAGACAGAGGGAGGTGGGAGAGAAAGGGACAAAGAGGAAGGAAGAGAGAGGGAAAGAAAGGGAGAGAGAGGAAGGAAGAGAGAAAGGACGTGAGAGAGAGAAGGAGAGAGGGAGGGGGAGGTAAGAAGAAAGACAGAGATAAAGGTGGAGAGAGAGAGAGAGAGAGGGATTGATAAAGGAGATAGAGAGAGAGGGAGAGAGGAGAGCAGGAGGGAAGAGAGATAGAAGGGGGAGAGAGGGAGAGAGGGGGAAGAGAGAAGGAGAGGGAGATGAAGAGGGAGGGAGAGATAAATAGATATGGAGAAGAGTGTGTATGTTTTGGGGGTGATATAGAGAGACAAAGGAGAGGGAGAGGGAGAGAGGGAGCGAGAGATAGATAGATATGGAGAGAGAGGGTGAGTGTTTGTAGTAAGAAATAATACCTTAAAGAACGATAACACAAAAACACTATTATCAAAACAACTGTAAATATTATTATTACTATATCATATGATTTTGTTTGATAAAATTATGAATACTTTATTGTCAAAAAAAAATTAGAGTTAATAAATAAATAAGTTTTTAGAATAATTTTATTTAATTTTAAAGTGAAAATAAAATAGTAACTTGAAAAAGAAATAAAATATTTAGTCTATGAAATTTTGAATTTACTATGAATAAGTGTATTGTTAAAGTACTTTTGTGAAGAGGTTACCAATTCAAGTTCTCGTAAATTAATATAAAAAATCACAAGTTGATGTTTGAAAATAGTGTTGGATTTTCACACTCATTTGATTGGGAGTTGAGTATGTGGACTAACTGCACTCTGTGGCTACTTAAAAAGAAATAATAACTATTTGAAAGTTTACTAATACTTATGAGTTTTAATGTAATGAAAACTTTCCAAAATCTAAATTATTATTTTTTAGTAAATCATTTTGTTTATTTTTTCGGATTATTATTATTATTATCTAATTTTAAGATCACGATATCAAATTGGTGTATGAGACTTTTTATTTGTGATACAAGAAATCGGTCTCCCTGCAATTATAAAACTACTAAATTTACAAAAACATACATACTCTATCTCTTTCCTTTTGAACTAATAATCTATTAAGAAAAAACACATACTCTTAATTATTAAATCCCTCGCCTTATATTTTTAAGACCATTCAAATTTTGACCTAAAAAAAGCGCCAGTCACTTGCATGGACGTTTAATACAATCTAACCCGGAAAGTTGAAAATCTTTACTTAATTCATACGCTACAAGTCCATAGCCAGTACTGGGAAAATCAGTTGTTTGAATGACAGATCTTTATCGTTACCAATAATAATGTACCGCTGTTACTGATGGAAAAGGTGAAATAAGTTGCAGACTGACTGCAGATTTGGCAGTTTTTCCTGCAGAAACAACATGGGTGGTATCTAGCAAGAATACGCCAACGGATTCGACAACATACGGGACGGGTGAACGTGAAAACAGTTGTGTAAATTAGGGTCCAATATCTTATGTATTGTTTGGATTACCTTCTGTTATCACATGAGCTGGCTCTCTTAATTTGTTCCCAACCAGACTTTGTATCGTCTGGAATGCAGTTAGCCTCATTATTTATATTCGTTCGATTTCAGTGAATTCCACATTCCAATTTTAAACTTCCCTCCCATTTGCATCCTTCACATCAAAGGTCCCGTTTCAGGTTTAGGATGAGAATGTCGAAACAAAAATATTTAAAAAACCGATGGGCTGAAGCCTTTAATCATATTTTAGCAATAATTAGCCAGGGATTTGTACCGCCTTAGACCAAAAAGTTATGGGCTGACTTTAAACAGAGTGGCCACTGAAACCAAAACTTCACGCCACTTAGAAACCGAGCTATAAGACAAAACGTGAGCCCGTGATGTGTTGACCCAAATTTGGGTAGGTACCCCCGCTGGCCTTCTCGGTTTCTGTTTTTGTGTCTCCACATCTCTGTCTTAAGAATTTACGCAAACTGTTTCCTTATCCCTTGTCCATCTCTATGAGCCCAATCTTTGACTTGTAAGAATGTGCATTTATTATAATGTTTATTGGGTCAAAGATAAAGTAGGTTCATAATTTAAGTTTTGGTTTGCTTAATTGGTTGAGTTAATTATTAGAAGTTTTGGATTGGAAATTTAATTTAATAAAATGATTTTGAGTTAGATTGTAATTAGTAGTGTGCAGATGATATTATTTAGATTTAGTATTTTAATGAAATTTAACAAATTTGAAATAAAATTAATTAAAAAATTAAAAATTAAATATATTAGTAATAATAATGATTTATATAGGTTTACGAGTCTTGAATAGACGGTGATAACGTGCTTTATTAAAGCACTTATTGATGTGAAGGCACTGGGTCAATGACGGTGATTGGGTGCTTTATTAAGGCACTTATTGATGTGAAGTTACTAGGTCAATGACGATGATTAGGTGCTTTATTAAGGCACTCATTGATGTGAAGTTACTGGGTCAATGACGATGATCAGGTGCTCTATTAGGGCACTCATTGATGTGAAGTCACTGGTTCAATTCCTCTCCTAGATCTGGGTGATATAATAATAATAATTTATAGAGAATTAAATTAAATTAAATTAAATCATTAAATATTATTATAATTGTTAAATTTTTAATTTTAATATTTAAAAAATATTAATTAATTTATTTTTATTTTAAACCAAACAAACAAACTTTTTTTAAAGAATTCCCGTTTCCTGATAATTGCCTTGATATTAAATATTAACCAAAAAAAATTAGCAATTCATTTTTAATTTAAGTGTACTAAATTATGAACGAATGAAATTTTAATGTCCGCGAGACTAAAGATAGTCTATGGGACCACCAATGTCACACCCCCAAGTCGGTTGCACCTCTAATGGCGACGTGCAGCACCAACCAGAGTCATCACAGTTATTGTTTCCTTCTTTTGGACTATGCCTTACCACTTTTATGTTTATCACTGTTCTTATTTTCTTATTAAGTTATGTGCAGAATTTCATAACTATCAATAAATGCAGCTATACCAACAAGAGACCAAAAAATTTAAAAATGTTCAATAATAATCTTCCATTAACTTTGCAATAATTTTACAATATTTTTACAAGTGTGAGAGGCTGCCCCAAATGGGCGCAACACTCTACCCATAGTGTAAGTCATTAAGCCTGAATGCAACAATTTAACTATACAAAACTCGGTTTGCCCGCCTAGGCGGGTGCATGGTCTTGTCACACTGAGACTCAACTGTTCTAGATGTCTTTTGCTCGAACTACCTGCCTGTGACTTTTGTTTTATTCACATTGCCTGCAACCCTCCTTCACACTGCAAACTGCGGCCCTTGCGGATGTTGTGTTCACTTATGTGTTCTCCATCGAACTTCCTTGGAGCGAGATGCCTTCCACCTATTCATATGTGTTCACCCTCCTCTAACGAATCATCGTGTCTTTTCATTTTAACAGGTCGACGTATCGACCAACCTTCCATTCGGTTGAACACCCTCGTCACGTCCCTTCATTTGAATGAGCCTGTGGGCCGACCTGCACGCGCTCGGGTGTGTGGGTGTTCTTTCCCGCCGATATGTGTGTCACCCGCCCATGATTGCTCCATCATCGTGCATGTCGTTGCCCGCTACATGACTCGCCTCCACCGCACGCCTTTAACTGAACCATGATCACACACACGTTCATGAGTCAGGCGAGCCCCTACCACTACAACACGCCCGCCACTACGTCTGCACACCCATCAAATCGTGCAACATGAACGCGCCCATACCCACTACTCACCCTCAAGTATCATGGGCACTCAACTCGCTCGGGGGTGGTGATGCCGACTCGCAACCTTGACAACCAACCTCCCTTCTTTTTTACCTATTGCAATTCGATCCTTTTCTTACTCAACTTAATGATGAGATGACCCAACCTTCTAACAGTCCCCTCACTGAGAAGACAATGCCAAGGAACTGATGTTAACATACTATCGTAACTATCTTTGATGTCTCTGAAAGCATCACATTCCAAAATGGTTTTTTTTTCTTTGATTCCACTGGCCTAAAAGTGCAAAAAGTACACACTTGTTCTTCCCAAGCTTCTTTAGGTCTTTTCCACCAACTTGTTTTGCACTGAAGTGTTGGAAATCACGATTGTCGTTGTTAGCCTCCTATACCAATAGGTTTTCATTTTTCATGATTGACAGTGGAAGTGCCAAAAATGTTCATCTTCCATGATACAAAGGTTCCATTTTTGTGAATGAAACAGACAGTTAAAAAATGTAAAGAGGGTATGCCTTAAAAGAATAATCAAAAGGCAAGAAAATGAACTGGTCAAAAGAAAAAATAAATGAAATGAACCCCAAATAAAGACCATGAAAGTGGCTAAGCCAAAATGCCACTGCTATCTTGATGGATGGTCCAACAGTTCAAGCTGGGCCATACCATGTTTTAAATTGCCTGTTCTAGACTAGAGAGAAAGTACCTGCTCAAACAGTTCAAGTTTGGCAGATGACTAGTTGGATAGAGAAAGGAAGGAGCCCAACTGCTTAATCTGGGCCCTTGGAAGACATAAGGGTAGACTTAGATAGGAGGGCAACAAAAAGAAAAGAGGATTATCAGGGTTTGCAAGGCTAGGTGCACCCATCCAAAAGAAGAAAAAATGTTAGGCATATTAGGCAGGGTAGGCAGTTGGAGGTTGTAGAAAACAAGATCTAAAAACATGATATATGGAAAATCATATCTGATCTCACCAATAAGAGAAAGGCAAGAGCAATGACCTATATGGCAAACTACCAAACCATCTCTAACTTCCCTCATTCCCTTCAAAAGTTTTCTTACTAACATCCCCTTGAGGACTATAGGATCTGCCTAAACAGTCCTCCTTACATTGCTCATTTGTGAAATTCATGTCAAGTTGTGACCTTCTTCTCCGAAAAGAAGCCACATTTCTTGTGTAAAATCATTCCTCACTCTCATCTGCTTCTAAAATCTAAGTTTACTCATTAAACTTAGCTCTCTGTTCCTCTTTCACATCCTGAATCCATATTAATTTCTAAACTTACTATATAGCTCCCTAAGTGCTCCCCCTCCCCCTACTATTATAGCATTTTATGCAAAAAACCCAAAAAATATGTAAATATTCCCCCCCCCCTAGCATTATAGCTAAGTAGCATTGTCATGGGAGACATTAGTCCATCTGGGACTCTAGTCAACCCTTACCTTGGAATTAATCTAACCCCTGGTTAAGATTAATAGCCTATAACTAAACCCTTACCCACCATTCACCCGAAAAACCTTTGAAAATTCACCCCCGCGGTCAAACCCAATGTTTAAATATTTGGTTAAGCCCCGTCGCATTAACCCTTATCCATTTAAAACCCATAAAACCCACCAAAGCCAAAGTTTTTGAGCCCGCACCATTTAATATTAATTAAATATCGGGCGGGTCCCGCCGCAAACTTGCACGCCGTGTCGGAGCGCCCGCCAACCGTCGATCTCCCGCCGCGCCTGATCCAACGGTGGGCGGGTAATCTGGGCGGTGGATGTGTTGATGTTTAGCATCCGGGGAGCGGGCGGTTTAGCTCCCGTACGCAGGACACGCGTCGGCCGCTGGGGTTGTTCGGAGCCCTCCCCCCCAATACCACCTTCCCCCAAAGGTGGTGCGGGGAAACCTGAAACCACCTCCCGCAAACCGCCACCCCTGTTGCATCAGCCCCTTGTCACGATGACGTCACGCCCGAAGCCCCCGCCTCTGCGCCACGTCGCCCTCCACGCCGTCTTGCCACCTCCGCATGCCTCCACCGTGTCCCGCCACGCTGGCATCCAAGTCAGCATCCACGTCACCATCCATACCCAGGGCCCGCTGATGACGTCATGCTGACGTCATCGCAGGAAAGCGCCAAAAAGCCATATACGCCAAATTTATCGTTATAAGCACGAAAATGGACCGTTTTGGGTCATTTTCGTTGAAAAGTTGAGGGAGTTGTTTTGCTCGTTTATGCCAAATTGCCTCCATATTTCGAATTCAAACGATTTGGACGCCGCCACCTGCAAAATTCAACTACATTCTTCGCCCGTCGATCAACCCGACAGCTCTCGGCGCTAACTATCCAGGTATTTTGCCAAACCAACCCGTTTGCCGTGTTCTTCCCATTCTCTGCGAATTTGCCACTAAAATTGCCTAAAGAACTCCTAAATTAATAATGTTCACCTATGAATGAGTAGCCTTCAAAGATCTAAGGCACCCTGTATTCAAGTTTTCACTATTACACAGTTGTTTTAGGCTTAAACGCACGCTAAACTCTCACGCCTGCCCGACATTGTTCCCTTTTGCCGAGTGTATGATTTAAAGACTTTATTTCACCAGACTATAATCCTGCTCTCCTCTGCAATTTGCGCTCACTGTCCATAATTCCTGAGAATTCACCAGAAGAAACCAGAGTTAAGTCTACTCCTCCAAGTTGCTCCTTCCAAAAGGCAAATTTGGCCTCATCTGCCTTTAGTCTGCCACCTTACTTCTAAAGCCTTACAAACTATCATATTCAAACTGTTACACTCAGAAGCTGCATTCTAAAGATAACACCTGAAAGTTATACAATGGCTACACCATCAGCTCTCAATGTTGCTCCTATGAATCCACCAAACAAGGAGCTTGAGGCCATGCCTCTTGCTGACAGAGATTACCTCATCCAAGACCTTGTGGCTGACAGGAACCATTTATAGACCTTTCGCCAATTGAGAGACAGCTATTTGAGCAACAATGACATGTATGGGATATGGGAGTCCAATCTGCCTTACTATTTCCTTCCATTTGTCAATATTTTTCCAGAAATCATCCGCTTATGTGCTGAGAATTATGATCCAACTCAGAGAACTGTCAAGTCTCCATCTGGGAGCATACTCTTCCACATCAATCCTGACTCCATCAACCAAATGCTCAACTTCAAGCAAACTCAGCTGCTGTTTCCCTTCTCCATGAACTATTTACTGGATGCAGGCGCCAAGCTTTCCACTGCTGACATTGAGAAGGTCACCAAGACATTCATGAGAGTTGACCGACAGCCTACAGGGCCTCCTCCTTTCTTGTATGTCCATTTCACTGATGTAGGCAAACTCCTGGTTGACATGATCTCCTATGTGTTGGGCTACAAAACCAGTGAGCACATTGATGAGACAGTGCTGGTGTTATTAGCTGCTTACAGCCCAGGCCAGCCTCCTGCTTACAAATATAACTTTGCCAAGTTTATAGCCAACAAAATACATGACCAACTCTTGAAAGTGGATAGGGAGGGTGTATTCAAATATTCATCATATATCTACCACTTGTTCATGTATTATCAGTCCGAGGCTTTTCAATGCCCTATCAAGAAGCTGGATTCTAGGGGAGAGAGGAGGTCTGTCATCTTCTGGTCATCAGTTTTCCACCAAGTCCAAGATTCACCATATTCTTACTGTGAATTTATTGACCAATTTGTCTACCCGGTCTCTTGCCTATTGATGAGATCCCCTCCTCCCAGACTATCATTTGAAATCCAGAAAACTCTGCAGCTGTCCAAGAACTATAAAATAGGTGATTGGTACCTATACCAAAATCATACAGTCATCAGAATCTATGGCTGTGAGCTCTGTCCATATAGGCTCCCAAGATATGTACCAATGAGAATGTTTGCCTTGGAATACTATAGGCAGCTTATTAACTCTGACCTCACCCACTTTCATAGTGCCAAGAAGAAAGCCCATCTCAAGTTCAAAGACCACCTGGGCCCCTTTATCATGAATAAGAAAGAGGGTTTGCAAGAGGCTGATCAAATTCTCAGAGATAAATACAAGCTATCGAGAAGCTTCTGGTGGGTCCCTTATGACCCCGAAGGCTTCATCAGTGCTAGAAGAGTCAAGTACAGGTTGTTAGGGTATAAGCACTGTAAATATCCACAAATTGAGCAGTATGCCAACCAACAAGAATGGTTGCAAGGCACATTAATTGAGGAACTAACTCAAGAAGAAATAATGGAAAGAAATGTCAAGGATTTAGAAAAAAATCTTGACTTAGATTCTGTGCAGCAGGTAACTTTCAAGTAGCCGCATCCAATTGGAGAAGGTACCTCCACTGCTGCAACCACACCAGTCACCCAGGGGCCATCTACATCAGCATCAGGTACAGAAAAAGGCAAGGGAATAATGGGTGCAGAAAAAGAAGTAGTGAAAGGAAAGCCTGCCTCCTCAATTGGGCAGCAGCAAGAGCAAACCCCTCCACCACAAACAGAGGCACCAACAGTGCCTGCCTTACAGACCCCTGCACATGAGGAAAGGGGCAAGAAATGGGACCGAGAGGAGTCCACACCTGCTAGTGGATCCGCTCAGCAACCCGAAGCCAAAAGACAAAGGGTTGATTCTCCGGTCATAGAAGAAATCAGCGAGGAAATCCTTGAGAGCCCAAGGAAAGAAAGAGAAGACAGCCAGCAGACAGCCACAAGCTCTTTTCAACAAGAGCAAGGAGTACAGCTTGGCTTGGAGGTGTCCTCCTCCACTCAGCAGAGCAAGAAGCCATCCAGCACCAAGGCCTCCTTCAAAGAGATTAAGGCACAAAATGAGCTGTTAAGAGTGGAGGTATACAAACAATTTCTCAAGGCAACGCCAACTAAACAAGAGAGGCTGATGTCAGTATATGATATCCAAGAGGAAAAGATAATCCTCAGCCATTTTAAACCCAAGGTACCGCAGCCTCACTCAGCTGCAGATTTTGTAAAAACAAAGCTAGAAGTCATGGCAAAAGACATTCACCCCATGGATCAGATAGAGCTGCATAAGCAAACGGGGGAAATGGTCTATGCCACACTGGTAGACAGGGCCACAATGGCCCATGAATTGAAAGAATCTCTGAAGAACACCAATACTCAGCTAGATTTGGAGAGAATGTCCTCCACGGCCAAGGACAACAGGATCAAAACACTGGAGGACATCATTGTGGACTTAGGACATGATCCTAAGGATCCTAAGGGTGTGAGGGCCCTTATGAAAAAGAAAGAGGATGATATCGCTGCATTGAAGAAAAGACTGAAATTGCTTCCTACTGAGCACCCTCAAACAGCAGAATTGCAAAAAGAAAAGGAAGTCGAGGATCAATTGGACCTAATAATGCAGCTGAATCAAAGAGTGATTGATCTGGAAAAGGAGCTAGAAAGGGAACTCCTAGACAAACAGGGAGAATCAACCTCCCAAGCTCCTCAGACTGCCCCAACCACTGCCACAACTACAGAGGCAGCAACGACAGATGCGGCAATAGCAACAACAACAGCTCCTGAGTCCAGCTTAAACATGGATGAATTGACAAAAGTTATCAAAGAGCTGGAGCTTCAGGCGACAGAGATCAAACAAGCCAAGGAGAAATTGGCAGAGCTGGAAGCTAAATATGACAAATCCAAGATGACTGTAGCAGAGCAGACCAGAGAGATTAAGGCCCTCAAGGACAAAATAAAGGCCTTAGAGAAAGATCTGAAACTAGAAAATACTCTGGCAGAAATAAAAAGGATTTTGTGGGCCCGGATTGACCACTCCCTTACCAGACAATGGAAGTCAATCAAAACAGTGCACGAACAAATGGAATTGATAGGCCAAGCACAAATTGAGAGCCAGAAAGCCAGAACAACACTAGGGAATAGGCCTGAGCAGGCCAACAGGATGATAAATTTCCTTAACAATCAGACCAAGGAGGAGCTGGCAGCCCTGAACATCATCAACAGAACAGATGTTGTCCTCACAGCTAAAAAGGTGCTGACCCTCAGAAATTTTGTACAAACTGTGGAGAGAAAATGTCATGAAATGCAGGCTGAGGTGGATGAATACAAGCTTAAAATGGGAGCACTGCAAGACAAGGGATTGCCCAGCCTACTGACCAGCACGGGAAGACTGCTCCCCCGTGAGCAATATGCTACGAGGATGACAAATTTTATTGAAAATCAGATCACAGCATCCGCCAGTACTTCTGAAGAAACAGGACCTCCATCAGGGCAGAGCCTCTATGACAAGATTGAAAATCTATTCTACATTGAGCATGAGATTAATCACTTATTTGAGGTCCCACCAAATTTTTACAGGTATACAGAGGCAGATGAAACCTTGATAAAGATACGAAGACACCAACTGCCCAAGGAAGATTGGTGGCAGGAAATGCTGCAAATTTTGCCTCAGTAATCTCGGTTTGGTCTGTCCTAGTCAACTTCAGCTCAACCAAAGTCAAAAACAGAATCAGGACAGCATGCAAGGCGGCCAAAAAGGATGACTCAGCGTAAATACCACGACAGCAAGCCAAGACAAAGGAAACACGCAGATTTTGGGCAATACGGCTCCAGCCGACTCAATGGGTCACAAAGTCAAAATTCTCTGACAATTTTGGACAGCTAATACACTAAGCAGTTATTACAGCATTTATTCTCTCAGCTGCAATTCTCCAGGAGTTGGCACAGTATTTATGAGCCATTAATTCATCAGCTAGATATTTCTGATCTAAATTTTGTATATATACCTCCCCTGGCAACGTATTTGGGGTTGGTGATTTTCTCTCTGAGACAATATATTGTATATTTTCAGATAATCTAATGAAAAAGGCTGGAAAAGCTCATTATCTCCTGAATGCTTGATGTCTCAATGATGCTCTGCGTGCTGTTACAGAATTCCTGTGCTGTCTAATGGAACAATAAGTTTTCCTAAACTATGTTTTGTCTTCTTATGTCTGTTTAAATCATATGCATGTTTCACTAGTCTAACAATAGAGAAAAAGAATAGTACAGGAAATGTTTGATTACACCCTGTGCTCAATCTCTGTTGTTGAAAATGTTTTCTTCAGAATTAATCATGGACATGAATTCTTAATTGCTCATGTTTGTATTGGTTCTATAAATATGAATGTTATTCAGGAATTCTTCAATGCTCCTAAGTAATGTTCCCACGGTTCCCCATATCAGCTTATTGAAAGATCCTTAGTTGCCTTTCACGCCCTGATTCCATCCCATCCAATTACAGATTTAAAGAATTGTTCCCTAGACACTTATCTAGATCTGTAGCATCACTGTTGTTTCAACACAGACATATCAAGCAATTAAACATCACTGACTCCATGCCCAATGGCCTAGATCACCCTGCAAAAATATACCTGTTCTGACTGAAATCATCATCCAGCGAATTCGAAACAAAACCTTGTGCATCATAGCTAGCCTAAAACATCATACAAACAAAGTTAAATCATAAAGAGAGAGCCCTCTCTGGTTACAGGGAGGCTAGGACCTGTGGCCCAAAGATTGGTTAGTGGTTACCTCGGCAGTATTCCCTTAGGAGTCAAAGGGCCAACTTGAGTGTTAACAGTCGTTAAACTAAAACCTATAGGTTTTAGTCAATGATTGCATCGCCAGAGATAAGGATCCATGAGAGGCGATTAGTCCATGTCGCGAAACATACAGGGAGTGTTGGTTTATCCAATGTCCAACAATCCCCCCCCCTTAAGCGATCCGGGTGTGTATCGAACTCGTGACCTATGCTTTGATACCACTTGTTGGGAATCATGATTGTCATTAGACCAAAACTCGTAGGTGTTAGTCAACGATCGCATCGCCAGAGATAAGGATATATTGTATCAGCTACAACCACCCTCCAAAATTTTGGCTCGCATGCAAATTTCAGAGCCTACCTCGGATCCTGCGATCAATTATCCTTGGTCGCTTGTTGGTAAGCTAATGATTTCAAACTCCCCTCCTTGATCTTAATAGTTGTCCGTATTCTCATCTTCATGTAGCATGTGTCATATTTGGGCATAGGGGTTGTTGCTTGTCATGCAAAGGGAATGTTGTCTTGCTTCAAGGGAATTGTGTGCGTATGAGCGATTGTCATCACATGGACATGTTTCACACTCACCTCACACACTCACGTCACGAAGGTTGTTTCATCAAGCAAAGTATGTCTTATGTATTCTGGATGGTCTATGTTGTGTCACTAAGTGTCTGTGTGTGATCACAGTCGAGTCCTATCAATGTTTACATATATTTCACTGATCTCACACTTAGCCATTTTCCCAAGCAACCTAGCCTCATCCAGCTTCCCAAAACTGTGCGCTTTGCTTCTGCAACCATCAAGCTTCCTCCCTTGCCTGCTGAAACCCCGCAATGCGCAGATCAAGCTTCCTCCCTTGCCTACTGAAATCCTGCAGCCCACAGAGACCCTAGCCAACACTTCTCTCCAAAAATGCGCGGAGCAGTCAAGCAGCCAACACTGCTCTCCAAAAATGCGCAGAGCAATCCAACTACACTGCACTCAAAAATTGTGCAGAGGTGTCCTCCTAGGACCCCTGTCCCACAACAGTGCCCTGAGCCTCAAAAATGCGCAAATTTTTCCAAGTTGTCTTGTCTATCTTGCATGCAGAAACTGCGCAAATGGGCCTCCTAGGGCCTCATTCTGGCAGCAGTCATTGTCCGCTAAAATTGTGCAGATCTACCTCTCAATGGCTACAGGAAAGGGTGACATGCTAAAATCACTTCCAAGGAGTTGAGGATAGGGACCAAGGAACCAATCAATGGAAAAGATCAAGGTCGCATGCCAACTCTGTCGGATGCATGATCATCTTGAGAGTAAGTATGGTAAGTAAAGAACACCTTTCGAAGTACACATCTTAGTTGAGTTTGCAAGATTGCTTGTCATTGTCATATCATCCTGTCCTCAGTAACATGCATATGCGCAAACATGAAAAGTCATCTCATGTGTTTCTTCTATAGGTCTTGCTTCCTTTTCACTTGTTTGACGAACTGTCATCTTCGGCATGTTGATTGTTATGTCATGCTTGCGACCTTGTTCTGGTGATGATGAAGGTTGTGTTCGCTATGTACACATCTATTGCACTCACACATGATGTTGTATGCACTATCGTGCAAGCGTCATCGCGGTTGTTCAACGATCTATCACAAGTGTTGCACTTGTTTCTCGCACCATCGGTCAGTCACACTGAGTGTTGTTGTCTTGATGGTTCGAGGTGTCTTGTCATCGAGTCATGTTGAGTGTGTGTTCACAAGGTCACGTATGCACAAGTTCACTCGTTCACACACTTGGTTATTTTGTTGAAGTTCTATCAACCAAACCCAAGGAAAATTTTAAGACCCCCCCTAAATTTACATGTATAATAAATGGGCGAATCTCCATGGTATATAGGAAAAATGGAAGGTGATTTTATCAATAATATGATATATATATATATATATATAAATTTTTGGCGAATCTCTCACCAGGCATGGCGAATATTTTATTCAATTATAAAATCTTGTGTTTATTGAATACACAAATGAAATCATTGCATTTCTTTAAAATATCTTTTGAAAACAAAATTACCGAAATTACATATCGATAACCTAGTGGGTGTAGGATAAAATTCACCCGTTCCATTCACAGAAACCATGAGAAAAAACCTAATACTATATATAAAACCAATAAAAATTCAAATTCATCACTTGGGACCTCGTAACCACCCTGCCAATACACAAGTATGTTCCTGTTTGCAATTAGAAAAATTACCCAAATTACAATCTGTTTACTCCAGCATATGTTGGAAAGTTATAGAAGGATGACTAGTGCAATCAATCCATTCCTTTTAGCCCTGGATTTGTTTCAGTTTAAAATAGAAGTATACAAATATACTTGTCCAATGTCTATGCTTTAACCATTCACCTTAAGATGTTTTTACACTATAATTTCCTAAGTCTATTTAATATCTTCATTATCATAAAAACCAACCTATATCCATCTTAACTCCACATCTACCACTCTTAGGGGGATGAAATCTATTTATCCCTCTGAGCACTTGGTAGACCCAGAATTAAGATGGATCTAAGATGATAGAATTTCCCCTTTAAATAGTCTATTCTCAAATGAATACCATGGTATTACCATGGGTCAATACCATGGATTATCATAAACCTGGAGCTTAGAAATTACTATTAGTAATTTATAAAAATTAATAAAATTAATAGTTGATTTTTATTTTATTTTTTATTTCAACCAAGCTAAAATGTTTAACATACATTAAATTACAACATCCATTTTTACTCTTGATCGGATCAAATATTTTTTCACTCTATGCTAGTTTGCATATCACGATATTTGATACCTCTCGGGGGTTAGTAGATCCAGAGTAAAGATGGATCTATGCTGGTTTAATTCCCCCATTTAAATAGGCTACATTCCAGGTGAATACCATGGGTCAATACCATGTGCCATTTTGGTGAATACCATGGGTCAATACCATGTGCCATTTTTATTTTTATTAATACTAATATTAGGGTTAATAATGTTTTTTTGCATGGTATTGTCCCGTAGTATTTTGCCCATAGGTTTCACCTAAATATAACACATTTTTTGAGTGTTAGTAAATATAAGGTGACTTATGGAGTAAATATAAAAAATGTTTTATTTGTTTACCATACCTCTCGTTTATTTATATTTTTATTAATTTACCATACCTCTTTTACAAATATGGTATTTGGCCCATAGGATTCACTTAAATAAAACCTCTTTCTCGAGCCTTCATAAATAGAAGGAGGGTTATTGACTAAATATAAAAAGAGGTTTTATTTATTTATCATGTGTCTAGTTTATTTATATTTTTATTTATTTACCATACCTTTTGAGTAAGTATAAAAAGACGTTTTATTTATTTACCATACCTCCACTTTACTTATATTTTATTTGTTTACACCCTTGCATGTATATAAGGTGACTTATGAAGTAAATATAAAAAATGTTTTATTTATTTACCATACCTCTCATTTATTTATATTTTTATTAATTTACCATACCTCTTTTATAAATATGGTATTTGGGCCTTTGGCCCATAGGATTCACTTAAATAAAACCTATTCTTGAAAATGGGCCAATGGATTCACTTAAATAAAACCTATTCTTGAAAATGGGCAAATGGAAGGTTATAACTCCTAATTTCAAGGGATAAATTTACCTCTTTTACCCTCTCCCTTAAAATAAGGTGGGCTATTTTAGGTGATTTGTAAAAATGTACTATGATACAAAATATTCGCCCACTAAAAATTTAAAACCCCTTAATTTCGCCAAAGGGCGAACATTCCCCCCTAAAATTTTCTATGACCAAACCATCCTCCAACAGTTGGACATCTGCTAAGTTGCATTGCGCAGTTTTAGATCTCAGTGATTATGTACTGTTGCCTAGAATTGCATGAGCTTCAGGCTACCTCCTAGGTAGTTTGCACTACGCAACCCTGGAATCGACTCGACCGACTATCACCCAGAACAATGCAAATTTTTCCCAGCAAGCCATTTCAATCTGCACTGCATGCGAGCACCTCAACTGAGCCTCCAACTGGTCAACTAGAGAGTTTGACTAGGTAGTGACCCCGGGACTCACTCCCCCACAAAATTGTGCAAAATCTACAAAGAATACTCGCTCCCTTGACTGAAGAAACTGCACAAACATGTCGGACAGACACCTTATGTCCATCACTCTCCACCTCAAAAAATTACGCAGTTTTCATGAGCAGTCACCTCATTGCCTAGCATCCCGCTCAGCTCAGAAACTGCGCAAGGATGTTCAACAGGCCAGCCTCCTAGAAATTGCGCAATTTTTTCCAGCAGATTCCCGCAATCTGCTGCTAGCTCCCCAGAAAAATTGCGTAATTTTTCCAAGAAAGACTCCTATAGCCCGGTGCCAGCTCCCCAGAGAAATTGCACAATTTTTGTTGCTAAACCCTTTGCTGCCTGCATTGCTTCTCTCAAAACCTTGCACAAATCTACCCTCCAACCAAGCCAAATCTCATGGACAGTCACTGCTGATCCTTGATTGTCCATCCCAGTCTCCTAGTGACCTTTGCTCAATTTTCAACGACAGTGCTCAGAGCTTGCATCTCGGCTTGAAATCTCCCTCGCATAGTTTCAAGAGCCTTGTCCTCTCTCCTAGTCACCTGCATCTGCAAGCGAAGGATAATGCATCATGGCAGACTAGGAGATTTTTGGATTTGATGTCATCTCATCATGAGTGATTACAGATACAAGTACATGGATGAGACATGATGCGACGACGAATGTGATGAACAAGGAGAGCACATGCAAGGAGATTTGTTCGCGAACAGACAAAAAAGGAATGCATGCGAGGAGATTTGTTTGCGAACAGACAAATGAGGAATGCATGCAAGGAGATTTTTTCTCAAACGAAAGAACACGTGAAGCATGTCAAAGTACAAGTGAAGGAGGAAAATGCACGTGAAAACATCAAGCGAACACCAAGACCATCGAAGACTTCGCACACCTTGTCATGCGGAGGTGAAGCTATGATACACCAAGAGCACATCCATCACTTAGCAACACTGTAACTTGACATGGACACCACCAACAACATGAACATGCCAGCACTGTTGTGTCAAGTTGTGTCATGAGTCATTTCGGCCACATCACTATTGTGGGCCATACTGTTGTAAATCAATGTAATGTAACGTGGAAGTCCAAGAGACCCACATGTAAATATGAAGAGTCATGTAAGTCAAACAGTCATGAGGGAAGTCGAACAATCACAAGGGCCATTTTTACCCTTAGCTATAAATACCCCTCATTTGTACATACAACAGACTTTTCACCTTGGCTCCTCCCACATAGCCTTGAGAGTCTGTAATTTTTTCTTTGAGGAGTGAGAAGTGGCTCCAACGCCCTGCTTATGGGGTTAGTGATGTATGGTGTATCGATGTGTCTTAGAAATTTTGCTTAATTCAGAAGCCTGTTAACAGGCCAACACGTTTTCAAGCATGTATTATAATTGTTTGTAAGACTATTCTTTGAACACTTGTAATGCATGTTGCTTTAACTTGTGTTAAGACAGTTGAACTATTTCGGTTGTTCTAATACATATTCTTATGAAAATGTGTTGTATAAGTTGTTAACGTTGTCTTGCTCGTGTGGGCTAATTCGCTGAACACTAGACAAAACCATTCCCATAAACTTGTTATAACGATTGTCGCACTCGCGTGGACTATTCTACTGGGTGTTGTACGTGCTATCCATTCATTGTGTGTTTGTGACTGCCGCATCCGTGTGGACTACTCCACTAGAAGTTGCGCATGTCCTATTGTGTTTTGTGTCTCTAACAGAGTTGGGACTCTTCCCTTTTGACTAGAGACTTACTTCCACCCTCTCTCTCTGCAGTGAAAGAACCTTGACACAAGTAACACTAGCACTCACCAGCCATGCAAACCTCGCTGTTCGAAGATAAGGCAGACCACTCTCACGTGCTGACAAGCAAGAGCTAAGGCATGTATTTAAGATAATGGCAACTGGTCCATCGTACTGGATGGGAATCCTACACCAAACAGTGCGAGGTCTAGTACTTCATACGGGGGAGATCCCCTGAATGTTGGCGGGTCCAACACTGTCAACATTTATGGCGCTAGAAGGAGGTTGAGATGACAGGCTGAGTCCTCACAATCTGTTGCGAATATCTGCGTACTTATCATGACTAAACACAAAATTTCTCTTCCGGAGTGTATGTATTATGGAAACGACTTTGAAATATCAGAAGAGCTATGGAATAACTTGTCAAGTAAAATATACAATGGTGGAGACCGAGTAGCCTTGGTTAGACACACGGTTGGCATTGTAGGCTCATGTGAAAGGCATGAAATCTTTGAAGATTACATGACCTATGCGCTATTCGCATACACGCTTCGAGGGAACCCACTGCATTGGTGTGCCATGTTGTTCAAAAAGTCTACTCACTCTCTCCCTCATCTAGTCGCAAAGATAGACCGTGCTTTCAATCATTTTGACCTTAAAGCGCTCAACAAAGAAATTCTGAAATTACGGAAAGCACCTGATGAATCCGTTGAATAGTTTCACACACGCTTTTGTAATCTCGCATGGTGATTTCCTGAAGATGAAATTGATTGGGAATTTCTTGATGGAATATTTAAGTATCTTCTTTACATATCTTAAAATCTGCAATTATTAGAATCATTTGAACCCCCCTTAGCATATTTTGGTGATGGAGCTGCGCGATCAAAATCAGACACAGTTGCTGTCACAAGTGACTGTCCGCCTTCCCCTCATCAAATAGCTCCACCACCGCAGAGTGATGCGGGAGAACATGCACACACATTGGATGAACTGTCACATCTTCCTACCCCACCTGCTCTTGATATCTGCACAAATTTGGCTTGCAAGCTTGCTGATTGTCATGTGGACTTGTTACCTCAACCTCCATCCATGCGTTCTGTAGACCCTCCGGATTGTACTGTCTTGTGTTTTTTTCCATTCCGGACTCCACACTTGTTGTGAATGAGGATCAAGTTGTTGACGGAGTTGGTGTTGTGCATCCAACCCGCGCTATCAGTCATGATGAGTGTGTGTGGGAATCTAAGGAAGATTCCATAGTGAAGGATGACTCCCTTCCATCCACGCCTCATCCGCTCTATCTCTAACATCCCTTGTGATTCTTCCACTATTGATTTCACCTGTGAAAACCCATTTCTGGATATTTCTATGTTAGACATTCACATGACACACCAGATGTCAGTCTATTATTACGTTGCGAAGATGACACATCTTCCTCTGAAAATCCGTCCCATATGTCATCTATCACTTCTGAAGACACAGAGGGTGAACATCCTTGCTTCTCATCTACCCCTCTGCATGATTCATCAAATCATGAGGATGCCGACAATCATCCCAAATTTTCAGATCATGGATGTTATGATCTCTATACTTCTTCATTTGATCACGATGTTGATTCACTTGCTGTTAATCTGTCTAGGCCATTGGTCTTAGATGATCTACCTATTGACGGAGTGGAAACCCCGTAGGCTGTCGAGGCACTTCAACCTGGGCTGATGGTTATGTCAGGCCCTCCCTGTCCTAAGGTTAGTTCCACTTTCGATCAGAAAATTTTCAAAACACCCAAGGCTCATCATCACTCTTTGCTTCGCATTGAATATTAATAAAAAACCCAGATTTTGCTTCCTCCACTCAAATCACATGATCCCATCGCTCAAGCTTTGGAGGAATCTTACAAAATGAGCATGCTTGCAAAGAATAATCTATTGGTCTTTCTCATGTTCACTCATATGTCACAGTACAAAGAGTGTGCGTGTTTATCATCTACACGCAGTGTGTCATAGCACCATTTTAAGTCCACAGAATGTTTGTCTTGTGCATTCACTCTTTTCTTTTCTGTGGATGTTTTAGAACTGAAAGCGTGTTGGTCTTCATTGTTTTATCTTTTATGTTTGCTGGTTTGTTTGACTATGCTTCTCACAAACCATGCCTTCACCAACATGGGCGAGCCAATGCGTCGGTGGCTACATTGGAAATATCACTTCACGTGAGTGGGCCCATGCACTATTTAGCATAGGAATAGTAGTGTTTGCTTCTTTGCTTTGCCTTTTGGTTTGCATGTTTGCTTGCTTGCTTGCCTGGTTTGGTTTTCTTGCGTGCTTTCTTTGCTTACTTGTTTTTCTCTCGCTTTACTTCTGCTTTTTTCTTTTTACTTTTTTTTCTTGCTTGTGCCCATAGGTTAGCCTCTCGTGAAACCGTGTTTGGCTCTTGAGACAATCCGGGCGAATCTAAGAGGATTTGTACAACTATCAACATCTGGTTATCTGTTGTCCTCTCTCTTTATGACGAACTTGTTGTCTTCAGTCGATGATGCCTTGATGGAAAATACGTTCTGTTCAGAGTAAGTCTTGGTGAAAACACAATGCTTGCACTCTAACTAGTACCACCTACTCTAATCGGTTCTTTTGGGTTAATCCTGTCATGCGGAAAGAGTCGATTTTGCGGACAAAACCAACCTCCCTATAAGCTTAAGGCTTTCTAGTGACAAACAAGACAATTAAGAACAATCCTTCTCTAAATATGCATTTATCATATAAGAAATCAAGTGTTTAGATCCTACCTGTAGTCCAACGCTGTTGTAGTAGTCCAGTCTCGTCGATCCGGATGAGCTCCTCCTTCTCTTCGAAACCTGCATTCACTAACAATCAAACGATTAAATAGCACCTGAATATCTCATAAAATAAAACATATTTAACATACAGACCAAGGAGTATATGAAACAACTCATAAATAACAAATTGTTGAGAAGAATGGACTTATTTGTATTAATAGGAAACAAAAGAAACCATTACAACCTGAGCCTTGGTGTTGTGCAAGTCCCTCCCAGGGTCCAACAAGAGTTCTCCTTTACTTTGATCAGCTCACCCACTTCCAAATGAAACAAGAAAGGATGGGAATCTCTCCTCACAAGCTTCTACAAGGAAGTCCTAATTCCAGCAGCATCTACCCTTAGGAATGTTCAGCTTTCAACCTCCCCTCCCTCTGGCCCAATGCTTGTATCTATAGTGCTTTAGAGGAAGTTAATTAAGTCCACCATGAATGGGATAAGCCCCTCTTTCAATGGGATAGCTCCCCTCTTCATGGGATAAGTTCCTCTTTCTTTGGGGTGCATGAACCATCTGGAGGCGCTCAATACACGTCAAACCATCTTCTAGAATGCTCTAGATTTGACCACAAGTAACTTTTTTAAGATGAAACTCGCGCCTTTTGACCTTTACAGGGGTACGCACCCACCCCTTTACATACAGAGCGTACAAGTACGCAGGTATTGTGAACTTGGGTTGCGTACATGCAGGTAAGGCTGAGAGAAACTGCGTACCCAGAGATAATTGACTTAAAATGACTTTTCTCTCTTTCTTGGAGTTTGACATGAAAAGCAGAGGCATGAGACTTGCCAAGGAGGATAGTATGACAGTTGATGGAGCCATACTAACTGCAAATAGTCATGGTGACATTTTTAGTGTAACAGATTGCCCCCTAAAGTGCAAAGCCTGTAGTAGATTAGGGTTTTATATCATCTAGGAAGGGTGAAGTACTTTATCATTTTGAGGATTATCTTGTGGAGAGCCTGGTCAGAACCTGCAAATATTCAACACAAAATACATATATAAGATGATATCATCGCTGAGGTAGGCATTCCCATACTCAGATTGAAAACTTTAACTAACAATCTAACTACTGCTCTGATACAGGAATGGTTTTGCAGTTCATCACAATCATAGACACATGTAGACACAGTATGGACGCAGCCATCTGTTTATGATTAGTCTACTATATAATGAATACAAAACTCCTCGCAGCCTGGATGGTGGAAACTAGATCCAGGGTCTTCATTTCTACTTCCTGAATTGGTACGATTCTATCCATGCGAATAAATGAGTTGATGTCGAACATGGTAGAAACCACTTGATTACCAGTCAATGATGTAAACTGTTAACAAGTGTGAGAGAAACCACCAGTGATGTCAATGGTTTTCAAAGTACCCAGTACAATCCATGAGATGCGAATGAATGGGTTGATGTCGAACATGTCACGGAATCCTTCGATCGAAAGTCAATGATGTAAACTGTCGTCAAAGGCGAGAAACCTGCCATTGATGCATGTAGACTTCAAGGTACTGACGATTTCTAAGTCATCTCTCTAGATAATGTGCTGATGTCGATAGAAAGCGACCCGTTGCAGGCAAGCCCACAACACGAAATCATAGTTCAAGTTTGAAGAAATGTTGCTGTAAGGACTGACTCAGGGATGGTCAAAATGGATGACAAGTATTTTGCATGTGAATGGTTTATTTACAGAGACCTCTTGAACACATAACGACACGACAGATGGCTTGGCGACGATTGACCCAAAGTTAATACCCAGAAACGGTTGAAGACTTTCAAAGTGGTTTAATCAACTTTAAGACAAAGGATTTCCCAACCCAGGTGAATGAAAAGTGTCGTGTTCAAGAGTGGTGATAAGATTTCTTCTGAGACAAAGGATAACAAATAGGCTCATTTTTCTCTCTTTTCCCCCACCATTTCTGGCAAGTACCTCTTTATTTTTTACAAGCTTGAGGAGGATAACATATGCTTGATTATAAGCTCATCCTTCGGATGAGTCCAACTTAGTTCAGATTCGAACCCTAAGAAGGAGTGGTTCGTTCCTGTTTGTAATCGAACAGGTCCTTTACTGTGAAATTTTAACGAGTCCAGTATAGGAGAAACTCGGCGTTTTTCAATTTTAGAGTTTGAAAAAACTAAAGAAGACTCCAGGGTTGAACTTTTTCGTAAATTTGTGTCTCCCAAGCCTGAAAAAGTGTTGGATAGGTAAATCCCCTCTGCGGACAGAGGCGATCCCACTAGCCTAAAACAAAACTAGCCACAATCAAACCACGCTGTCACGCAAGTTCCTAGTTGTACATCAAAGGTGAATTAAGGAGACCAACCAGGAATCCAACAGTATAAAATAATACTTGAGAGAATCGCTTGGTTTTTTACGACCAAGGAGTACTTTCATAGTTAGTGTCTTTGACCTGAAAAGTAAAAAGCGATCAAGGACACGTTGTTTTATTTCCAGTATCGAGTTTGAAACGACAAAAACCCGGCAATCTTTTCCTATTTTTACGGTCAGAAAAGGGCTATAAGGGGACCGTCTTTTAATTCCATTTTAACGAGTGTAAAAGAAACGCTCGGCAATCTTTTCATGTTTTAGGAGTCAGAAAAGGGCTTAAAAGATGACTCTGATGTCTTGGTTCGTGAAAAATGATAATTTTCCCTGAAAGTCCTTTTGTCCTGCACAAAAACAACACATTACTCATACCTGTTTAAGATAGGCAAAAATACATTGAAAAATATCCTTCCATGGTGAAAAATAAACAAACTTAGCATTCATTTATCCAAAAAACCTATAAAAAGACCTTTTACCATGTCATTTTTACCATTTTACTGTTGAGGGAGAGAAAAGGGCTTTTGGCAAGAAACTTCCCGTGGACTTTGCGGAGAATCCGACCGTCGGAATCGAGCGCCGTCTCTTTCAGGTATTTCACAACATCCTCCTCTTTGTTTTCATCCATTTAGAATTTCATTTTAGGCCCTAGTTTGATTTTTTGGGGCTTTGGGGTTTCAAGATCCGCTTTTCGGGGTACGCAGGTGCCCCATGGGTGACCTGCGTACCCCGACATTTTCTCCATTGGGAAAATGGCAGGTGTACGCAACCTACCTTCAGAGCAGTTGCGTACCCACGCTCTGTTTCTGAACGCGGGGTGCGTACTCCGTGCAAAGCATTTTTAACCCCCAAATCTCAAATTTGAGCCATTAATTTTTGATTTAGTGAATTCTAATGGATGTTTTCTGGTGTATAGATTGCCCACCATGCTTGATTGGCGCGAAAGAGAACACGAAGATGTCGATTTGGCCGCAATAGATCATCAACCTTCCATTGATGCTTTGAAGGCATGCGGTCTCTACAAATACTGGGCCATACCTGGCATGAGGGCCCAGGTGCGATTCTTAGAGTGGCTGGTTGAAAGGTGGAACGTTCAGGATCAATGTTTTTACATCGGAGGGCACCAGCTCGAGATAGAGCCCTCAGACATATATTTTCTCACTGGTTTGCCTAATAGGGGCGAGCAACTGTCTCTCTTCGGGACTAGGCCGGGTGGCCAATCCCTTGCTAGTCTCCGGCTAGAGTGGTGCAATAATCAAAACCAGGAGAAGGGGATAGAAATCAAATACATATCCCGACCTGAACTTATGGTAATTGCCTTTACAGTTACCAGACTTTGCGGGGCTGCCGCTTTGCACATTGCCACTGGATCCCAGATGCGGATGGCGATTGATTGCTACCGAGGCACCATTTTCAACTGGTGTGACGCTGTGTTGGCCAATATGAAGGGCCAACTGACTAGGGCAAAGAACGGGCAATTAAAGACCTTTGGGTATGGGCCTTTAGTTGTGAGCTTTGCCCTAGAGAGAGTTCTGATGCTGATCCCGCAGCATCTCACTGTTGAGATTGGGCCTCCTCAGGAGCCAAAGTTGATGCGATGGGTTGCGGTGATGGCCCGACATCCTGATGAGGGAGCGGGAGTTGTCCGATTTCCTGCGGGTTACTTTCACTGGTTGGAGGACCAGGTCTTTGCGATCCAGGATTTTCCTTATGCCGGAGTGGATTTTCGCGGTGATCCGGACATGGTTCTTCCACAGGGAGAACAATGGGACGACAGAGGTACTTCATTTTTCACAAGTTTTTAAATTATCTATATTTTTTTAGTTTTTATATATCGTCTCAAGACTGACAGTAAAAATTTTCAAAATGCAGATGTAGGTCCATGGCGTCCAGCCAATCTCCGACCTTTCGAGAGGAGACAACCAGTTGCACCGGCACCGGTCCCACAGGACGCGGCTGCAGAGACCTTAGCTGAGTTGGAGCAGGATCTAGAGCGTCTGACGGCGGATATACCAGAGACTACTATAGATGATATTCCTATCAGACTTCAGCGCTATGTAGTTGCAGTCCCAGGACCTTTTAGGAGGTTCTTGTGTAGGGTAGCCCGTGCAGTGGTGTCGTATAGGGAGCACCACCAGTGATTGGATGGTCACTTTGTAGACACATGTGACATTTTGGTTTTTTGTACTTATCATTTTTGCCGATCATAAGGTGTTTTTCAACCTATGATCGAAGACGATGTATTTTTGACACACTCCTATCTATATATATCATTATTACCGACTTATCTTGTTAAACGTGTGTGATTAAATGTTTTTAAATTTACATGTATGATTATTGCAAATGTCTGTCTAACATTCGAGAAGCAATTGCATCTGCTAATGTATTTAAAGACCTTGGAATATGTTGATATTCAATGTAATCAAACTCACGTTCCAAGAGACGCACTCTCAAAAATAACCTTAATAACACTGGATTTCTAATGGCACAAACTCTATTAAGTTGTAATACAACGAGTTCAGAATCTAACCTCACTATCAAACTCCGAATTCCAAATGAAATGGATTCAAATAATAACTCAATCACTGCACTGTATTCTGCAATGTTGTTTGTTGTTTGACCGAGGCTCACCCCATGCATAGAAACTAATTCGTCAGAGGGCGAATAAATAACCCAAGCTGCGGAAGAGATATTCCGTGTATTACGACAAGCACCATCAGCAAATCCAATGTACGTTTGGAGAGGCATCGACATCTGCAAACATCAAGGGTAAAACCAAGATAAGCAGAATAACGACGAAAAACACACTTTCTAAGCTAAGCACACTGTCTAAACTAGTCTAAACTAACAAACATACTAGCTAGAAAGAAAAATTAACCTAACTAAGCTAACTAAAATCTCCACACCCATTATTTAAGCATAATACCTCTTTAGGTAAAGTCCATTTCTGGGTTTACCCAAAGAGTCCCCGTCAAAGTCAACCAGCTCATAGGCCCCTTTTGCTAGCTTTCTCTTAACAATGTAGGGCCCATGCCACATAGGAACGAATTTTCCAGCACCTAATTTATCGTTAGCTTGATCATATAAAAGCACTAGGTCTCCTTCCGAAAAATTTCGAGGGGTCACATTTCGATCATACTGAGCTTTCATACGTTTTGCATGAGTCTCGATTGCCAGTGCAGCATTGCGTCGAGTCTCATCTAATTGAGCTAAGTATAATAAACGCTTCTCTTCTTCGGAAGTAGCTGGAAGTAATTCGACAGCCATTTGAAGTGATGGGATTTTGCACTCAATGGGCAACACAGCTTCCAAACCATAAACTAGTTGGAAAGGAGTGAACCCTGTTGATGTTTTCACTGAAGTTCAGTATGCCCAAAGCGCGGAAAATAACATGTTGTGCCAATTCGACCGATGAATCCCAATGATTCGTCGGATCATGATAACTAAAACTTTGTTGATGGATTCAACCAGACCGTTGGCTTGTGGATAATAAGGAGTTGAGCTATCGTGACGCAAACCAAGCTGGCCTGTAAGTTCTGTCATCATAATGTTTCGAAAATGGCACCCATGGTCAGTGATTATCGCTTGTGGGACACCAAACCTAGCAATAATGTGATTGAATACGAAAATCGCAGTTGTCTTGTCGTCTGCCTCGAATGTAGGCATCGCCTCGGCCCACTTAGTAAAATAATCAACCGCAAGGATGATATACGCATGCCCCCGGCCGAGTGAGGGTTACATGTAATAAAGTCGATACCCCATTTGGCAAAAGGACCAACGAAATTATAGGGTGGAGAGGAGCTGGTGGTGCGCGCATCTTGCGATCAAACACTTGACAGTTGTGGCATTTTCGGACCGCAATGATACAATCTTTAAACATGGACGGCCAGAAATAGCCAGCACGCAACACCTTCTGAGCTGTGGCATACCCAGACATATGACCGCCACACGCCCCAGAGTGACAGTCATTCAAAACCCTTTCTGCCTCTTCGTGAGTTAAGCAACGTCGGAAAACCAAGTCTGCCCCACGGCGATAAAGAGTATCTCCAATAATTTTGTACTGTTGGGACTGGAATCGAATTTTCCGACGTTCCGACTTTGAAGCTTCGGGCCGAAAGGATTGGGTTTGGAGATAGACGATTATATCCCCATACCACGGATCTAAAGTGCTGATGAGAAACAAAGATTCGTCCGCAATGGGTTCCTCTGCCACAGTTTCCGTGTCAGCACGCGGGAAGTCACACATCAACTCTGCAAAAACTAAAGATTTCTTAGACTTAGATTTTTCAAACTCTAAGTCGAACTCTTGTAGGATAACGATCCATTTAGAGTACTTGCCCCCTAGCAATTGTTTAGTCAAAATGTAGATCATAGGGTTGCAATCCGAAATGACTGTAGTTTTACGGAGAAGAATGTAATGACGAAAACGTTGGACAGCCTGAACGGCTGCCAGGGCCAATTTCTCCACATGCGAATATTTTAGCTCAGTGGGATTTAACGTCCTACTAAGATAATATATCACATGTTCCGTTGTGAATTCGTCTTCCTGAACTAACACCATTCCAATAGTGGAATGAGAGGCGGCGAGGTACAAAAAGTAGTCTTGGTTGTAGTTGGGAGGATGCAACAACGGTGCATGGGTCAACGCGTGTTTAAGTGCATCAAAAGATTGCTGAGCTATCTCATCCCAAAAAAATTGAGCGTTCTGTTTCAACAACCGTGTAAAACCTTTTGTAACCTCGGCGTAGTTAGGAATGAATCGGCGTAGAAAGTTTGCTTTCCCTTGCAAACTTTGGAGTTGGCGAAGACTCGAAGGAGGAGGCAATTTGATGATAGTTTCTACCTTCGAGGGATCGACGCGAATGCCGGCTTTTGAAACTACAAATCCCAACAATCGTCCCACTTCTATACAGAAGACACATTTGTGTGGGTTCAAACGTATACGATAATGCCTACACCTCATGAAGATTGCTCGTAAATGGACAAGGTGATCAGCTCGATGTAATGAATGAGCAGGCAAATCATCGAGGTACGGTTGCACAATGTGTTTGATGTCATGAAACGCATAAGACATCGCCCTTTGAAAAGTGGCTCCGGCGTTCTTAAGCCCAAAAGGTAATTTGCAATAAGCAAATGTCCCCCATGGACAAATGAAAGCCGTTTTTGGTTGATCGGCAGGTAGAATATTGATTTGATTGTAACCGGAAAAACCGTCCATAAAGGAAAATATTTCACTGCCGGCACAATCGTCAATTATTTGATCGATATAGGGTGTTGGATAGTTGTCCTTGGGACAAGCACGATTGATATCCCTATAGTCGATACATATTCTTATTGTTCCTTGTTTTTTGTTAACGGGAACAATATTCGATACCCAATCCGTTAAGGGGATCGGATAAATGAAACCTGCTTTCAACAGCTTCTCGACTTCTGCTTTAATTGCAGCCACTTTTCGAGGGTGAATCTGATGCAAACGTTGCCGAACGGGTTTAGCGTCCGGGTAAGTCTTAATCTCATGGACAACAATTGCGGGATCAATTCCTGGCATTTCCTCATAAGACCAGGCAAACACGTCGCGGAATTCTTGAAATAGGGCCTTGTATGTCTGAATTTCGTCATCTGAACACGAGGCACCTATATGAATGTTTTCAATGATTCCGGGCTTGACTGAAATGTCAATGGGAACAGTGCGAGAGATGTTTCCCAAATTCAGCTCTGAATCAGGATGTTTCATTGGACTCTGAGCTTCCTTGACATATTCAGCTGTAAAAACTGATGAGAAATCGTTTTCAAAACGATCATCCTCGGGCAAAAACGAAGATCTATGATGGAGATCTTCCCATGGTAAATCGTCTACACACAGGACTTCACAAAGTTGTTCGTCAGATGACACAACTTCGGGAAACGCTATTAACTCCGAGGTTGAAGTGAAAAGTGATTCCTCACGGACCACATTCATTTGGTCGATTTTGGTTGAACGCGAGTCGGTAAAAGACTGCACGGCTTCATAAGCAATTTCATATGGACTCAAAGGCATAGCATCACCAAATGAGTCTATTTCAGATTCGGAAGGAACGATCCAAGGATCGTCGTAAACAATGGTATCTGATGTAATCATATGAATAGATGCAAACGAAGACACGGCGTTGATTGGAGGAAAAGGAAAAGTTCCCAGTAAACCGGCATCTTTAACTAATCCTACACCAACATCCTTATAAGGGATAGTCGTTTTACCGACATGCTGGATACTCTCTGAAGAGGCTGGGTCGGATGAAAAGTAAGCCAGCTGGTCTATGGTCACGATCTTACCATTATGTGGAAATTTTATTACTCTGAAGACCGATGAGACGACCGCTGTCATAGCGTAAGACCAACTTCGACCCAAGAGAAGGTTGTAGTCTAGAGGGGCATCAACCACCTCCACATCTAGACTAACAGTTTTTCCTTCAACCCCTATAGGCAAATCCTGTAGAATGCCAAATGGATGGAACCCACGGCCATCAAAGGCCTTAAGAATTGTCGGGGATTGATTTAGTGAAGGAGAACCAAGCGATCTCCAACACTGTATCGACATAATACACGTGGAAGCTCCCTCATCAATTACAGTCCGATGAATAGGCCTGTTTTTTACTATCACTGGAATATGGAAAGCCATCTGATGAGGTAAACGCGGTGTACTATTTTCTAGATCAAAGATTATCAGGTTCGGGTCCTGAACATCAACAGCTCCTATAGCCGACAAAAGTAATTTTCGTTGTGCTGGGCATGATTGTAGCACTTCTAAAGCCGACATTGCTGAGGGTGAAACAGCTAAATCCTCAACAATGTTGTAATTCTGGGCCGCTCTCGCATGTGGATTGAAAGCAGACCTTCGAAGTACACCCTTGGCGGGCGGTTTAATTACTAAGTCAGGGTTAGGTTTCTCGATCTGTAGTGGATCAAAACCGGGAGCTGAGGTTGATGGATTTGACTGGGAAGATTCTGCTTCTTTCGATCCATCAACAGGACTTTTACTACCATAATCGTGTGACCGAGTCGCAATCCTTACATGAGACATCATCAATATGGGTTCTTCAATGGCACTCGAGGAAGAACCTATCATTTTGCTATCTTTCGGAAATGGGTCCTTCAAGACAGCAGGAATTTGGGAACCTTTGACGAGTTTCGCAACCTCGGCCCGATGAGGGCAATCTCTTGTAAAATGATCTTCTTCACAAATAAGACAAGGATAATGGGGCTTGCGCTTTTCGTCATTGGTTTCCGACTTTTCTGTTTTCTCCTTTGGAGCTTTGTCTGCTTTATTCTTCTTCTTGCCTTTCTTCTTCCCACCGTTTTTTGATTTAGCCGTAGATGACTCTACAGCGTGAATATCAGCGGAGACTTCAGCAGAAGATTCTCCTGTCGGGGAGTCTGGTAAGGTGATAATGGGTGAAGAATTCTTTGAAGACTTCTTCTTGCTTTTAGTATTGACCGTACCAATCATGCCATCAGCAGCATGAGATCCCGAAGGAGCAGCAGCAATTTGATTTGACTTTGGAAGATCTGGGATCTTTTCGTGTAACGTACCCGACTGAGTATAAACTAAGTCAAGGTACTGCGCTTGAGCAATCACTTGCTCTTCAGTAACTACTCCGGCCTTAGCTACGTCTTCAGTAATCTTCGGTAATAATGATTTAACAAACCATTCAGCTAAGATTTGGTCCGGGATAAAAACTTTCACTAATCGCCTTCGACGTCTCCATTCATGAATATGATCGGAAATATAAGTGGACGTTGACTGTTTTAATGAAGTTAATAACTCGGTGCCATTATCATATCTGACCAGCAACTGAAAATGTGTTAAGAACGAGGTAGCTAACTGACTAAAATTATAAAAAGAGGCCCGTGGTAACTCAATGTACCACTTGGCCGCGAGACCAATGAGCGTACGCTGAAAAAGACGTAAACGGATCGAATCATCCGAGATGGAATTTGAAGCACACCAGAGGTGGTAAGTCATCACGTGATTTGATGGATCCTCTCCAGACTTACCTTCGAACTTGGGAATATCACTGGGCAACTTATTTGGCATTGGCGGCCAGAACGGAAGATAATTTATTGGATCGTTCGTTAGGCGCGTCAAGTCTGGTAAATCCAAAGTTGCGATAAACGGCAATTGCCGATTAGGATCCCTAAAACTCTGGGTCACAAGACCAGTCCCAGGAGGAGGATATCCAGGATAACTTGGAACAGGAATCGCATTCGGGATATTGTATCCTCCCGGAAAACCAGGATTAACCGGACCGTACTGGGGTTGCTGTGGTTTTTGATAAGTGTACCCAGGATACGGTTGATACTGGTAAACCGGTTGTTGGACAGCAGGCCCGTATTGGTACTGTCCCTGGTACGGTTGATAAACAAATTGTGGTTGAGTAGTGACAACCGTACTTAAACCAGGCTGCCCCACAGGCATCTGAACCGTAGTTTGAATCGTAGATCCAGACAAAGGTAAAGATGTCTGTGGAGTAGTGGCAGGGACAGTAGAAACCGGAGCTGTCGATACTCCAGAAGTAGGTGTGGTGGAAGGAACAGATGTTGCGGTAGTTGCAGCAGTCGTTTGAGATGGAGTACTAGGTGCAATTGGCGACTGAGTAACTACCGAAGGTACAGAAGTTTGAACATTAGACTGGACTGGTTGCTGGGGTGGACCAGAAACCACAGGTTGTCCAGTTTGAGATGACAACTGTACGTTTGGCTGCAACACTTGTTGAACTTGCGATGGATCCCACACTATGTTCATTCCGGGGTATTGACCCATGACAGGTTGAGGATATTGAGATCCATAACCGGATTGAGGGTAGGATTGATAATTGAAAGGTACATTTCCCGTACCTTGAACATAAGATTGACCTTGAGGTGGTTGATAACCTTGACTCGAGTACTGACCTTGGGGTACATACCCTTGAGGTAAGTACTGATACTGGGGTTGACCTTGAGGCATAAATTGATACTGAGGTTGACCCTGGGGTACATATTGAGGTTGGGGTTGACCTTGAGGAATGTACTGTACCATGGGTACATACTGTCCTTGAGGTTGCCCCCCAGGCGTTAATTGAGGTTGCCCCCCAGGCGGTAACTGACCACCTTGAGGTTGAGAACCGGGAATTGAACCTGACATCATATAAATGTCTCCTACGCCCAACGGTTTATTACCATTGTTTCCAGTTAATGACCCATGTCCAATGGATTGAGGAGATTCCCCTGCAAAAGTACCAGAAAGTGACTGATACCCAGCAGGAACAGAAGGACCACCATACAAGAAAGATTCAGGAGATTGAGTAAACACGGACGACTGACTAGACATATTTACAGGAGTATAAATACCTCCGGGTGGATAAGGAGTACGAGGTGGAGAAAAACTTATCCCTGAGTTGTCTAAATAATTAGTTAATGAAAGATACCAAGTAGTACTTCTAGGTGGACTGTAAAAAATAGATTCACGCTCCCTTAGATCAATGGTAGGTTGATCTTCAGGGATAGGGACGCCTACTTCTTCTTCTGGAGCAAGTTCTTCAATAGCTATCAAACCAGAAGGAAGATTTTCGGTGATGACTCTTTCTACCCTAGGTGAATCAGGGACACTAGAAGTTGGAGTAACAGGTTCAGATATTTCAGGTTCTTCGCCTATATCACTAGTAGATGAAAAACTACCAGCAAGCTCGGAAACTGCAACAGCTTCAGGATTATAACCTGTTTCTAGACTTTGGTAATCTGGATGGACTACCAACGAAGACTCTCCTTCTTCAGGTGAACCTACTTTACTGCCACTAGGAGGAGTTACAAGGACTTTCAAACCTTCGTAATGACCCGGGACGTCTTCAGGAGGTTCACCCCGAAGTCTACGGGACTTCCTCAACAAATCGGCCACGGTAACAATCTCAGGAGACTGGCCCCGAAGTCTACGGGACTGTCTCGGTAATTCCGCCACAGTTAAAAACTTTTAACCACTGCACACATAAACAAAGTAAAATCTCAAAGCAAACCGCCTAAAGTCTCTAAAGAACCAAACAAATTTGAATCACACGCCTAAAGAATCTAGGGCGTCAAACCATACACAAACAGTAGCCTTCCGGACCGAAAACACTAGTTGGTGATGAAGCCCAACATCGCCGAATTCAGTACAGAAGTGGTGGGTGGAACAGTTACCCCGGCAACCTGCTTAATGAATAGACCGGCACAAGTTCCTCCACTTTAACCGTCTCGAGTGAAGTGAACCCCCAGGAAAATCCAAGTGAGTCTAGCCGACGTCTGCTCCAGGTACAATGGGATCTTCCCTCCACCGTCACCTCGGGTAGAATCCTAAAGATAATGGTCACTAAGGTTACCAACAGCAACAAATATACCTGGGGGAACAGTCTACGACCCGATAGCACGCAAGGGCAGAGTAACAAGCTCAATCCCCTTGCCGGCTCCTTGACAATAATCCAAGGTTTACCGACAAGTGACCCCAGGCTCCTCGAAAATAATCCGAGGTTTACCGTTTGTAATACGTGCGTATCTGGCGTCTTTCCCAATGAAGGAGGATTGATCCCCTCACTGGTTCGGACACGGTCTCGTGCTTCTCCTTTAAGAGGAGCTTTCCCAGAGTACAAATGAAACAGTTGGATTTATCCTACCACAAGATAAGCTACTTGTTTGGTTTTGCTGTCTTGGAGAGTTAATTACTCTCCTACTCCAAGACACTAGCCTGATCTATATTGGTGTTTCAGAGCCCTAGTAAATAAAAAGTTACTAAGTTGATTTTACTTTAAGCGTTAATTTTTATGGCTTTTCTTTAAGACAAAAGGTAGCGGAGATGAAACTGATGGTGTGTAGACTCGACTCAAATCCACTAAAAAGATGCACTTAGGATGATTTATACTAATTTTCTTTTTAAATGAATTCCTTAGCTAAGAGAGTTGGAGAATGCAAAATTGATATAAAGACAACTTTCTTGGCAATGAAAATCAAAGAAACAATCTCTTTATCTTTTCCAAAACATACAACACATGACCACTAATTATTTCGCGAAAATTCCTTTTCTTTTCAAAGACTCAAATGCTACCTAAGCAAACTTTTCTTTCAAAAGAGATTTTTTGGATTTTTCCCTACTTAACAAAGCATTTAAAAATCAAAAAGCAAACCTTTACAAATCTATGACAATCAAATCAAATCTACTTCACTCAAAAGTAAATCTAAGAGAAATGTATCTAAAAATAAATCTAATGAGGCAAAAGCCTATCAAGTATGATCCCAGGATGTTTTACTCAGTCGTGATTTAACTAAGGACTAGTCAATGCAGAATCAAAAACCAGTCAAAAACAAAAATACAATCTTTTGTTCTTTTTCGTAAAATGAAATTCACAGTTCAATCAACAAACTTTTCCGAGATTCGGCAAAGAGACAAAACAAAGGTAGGTGTCTCACAAGGGTAGATTCTATGAAAGGTCCGACTCCTAAGAAGACTACAAATACCAGGGAGATCCAAGGTTTTACGACTTCTAAAGCCAAAATCACTACAGGACCAATGCAAAAATCAAACCCTAAGGCAAAATCTCTATGAATTTCACTAAAACTCTTGACACTGACGAAACAAGCCTAGGTGAAGATTTATGGCAGAAAACTAGTGGATCTGGGTGGAAAAAACAAATTAAAAGCAAAATCTAAGAGGCAAAAAGGAGAAAATTGAAATTTTCTCAATTTTGACAGGGTACGCAGGCAACCTGTTTGCACAGGTGCGTGTACGCTCTGTGCACAAAGCTGCAGTGCGTACAGGTACGCACTGTGCTCAACTCAGAGGCTGCGTACTTCTAGCAAAACTAAGAAAAAGTAAAATCTAATTTAACCCTAAGCTAGCCCACCCAAATACACAGTCAAACAACCAAAAACCAGAAAACAAACGACTTTTCTCAGACCAAAGTTTCACACAAAGGAAAAATCATTCACATCAATGGAGTTCCCCAGCGGAGTCGCCATTTTGTCATGCGGAAAGAGTCGATTTTGCGGACAAAACCAACCTCCCTAGAAGCTTAAGGCTTTCTAGTGACAAACAAGACAATTAAGAACAATCCTTCTCTAAATATGCATTTATCATATAAGAAATCAAGTGTTTAGATCCTACCTGTAGTCCAACGTTGTTGTAGTAGTCCAGTCTCGTCGATCCGGATGAGCTCCTCCTTCTCTTCGAAACCTGCATTCACTAACAATCAAACGATTAAATAGCACCTGAATATCTCATAAAATAAAACATATTTAACATACAGACCAAGGAGTATATGAAACAACTCATAAATAACAAATTGTTGAGAAGAATGGACTTATTTGTATTAATAGGAAACAAAAGAAACCATTACAACCTGAGCCTTGGTGTTGTGCAGGTCCCTCCCAGGGTCCAACAAGAGTTCTCCTTTACTTTGATCAGCTCACCCACTTCCAAATGAAACAAGAAAGGATGGGAATCTCTCCTCACAAGCTTCTACAAGGAAGTCCTAATTCCAGCAGCATCTACCCTTAGGAATGTTCAGCTTTCAACCTCCCCTCCCTCTGGCCCAATGCCTGTATTTATAGTGCTTTAGAGGAAGTTAATTAGGTCCACCATGAATGGGATAAGCCCCTCTTTCAATGGGATAGCTCCCCTCTTCATGGGATAAGTTCCTCTTTCTTTGGGGTGCATGAACCATCTGGAGGCGCTCAATACACATCAAACCATCTTCTAGAATGCTCTAGATTTGACCACAAGTAACTTTTTTAAGATGAAACTCGCGCCTTTTGACCTTTACAGGGGTACGCACCCACCCCTTTACATACAGAGCGTACAAGTACGCAGGTATTGTGAACTTGGGTTGCGTACACGCAGGTAAGGCTGAGAGAAACTGCGTACCCAGAGATAATTGACTTTAAATGAATTTTCTCTCTTTCTTGGAGTTTGACATGAAAAGTAGAGGCATGAGACTTGCCAAGGAGGATAGTATGACAGTTGATGGAGCCATACTAACTGCAAATAGTCATGGTGACATTTTTAGTGTAACAAATCCTTTTAAGCTTAGTCAGGTAGAGTAAGGTGAGGGGGAAAACCTTAAAAAGTATGTCAGAGTTATACATAACATACTTCTCTGAAGGAACAACCTCTACTGCTCTCAATAAGTCAGGATCCCTCTTTTGCCTCTGAAATAAATAAGTGTCTATGCACAGTTCTTGAAAAAAAATGAATAAGGTGAAAGAAGAGAAAGGCTTCTTGTGCAGAGAGGTGATGCAAGTAACTTCGCCAAGGTACTGACTAGGCTCGCTGGCAGTGGAGCGATGCTTGTGTTCCTGCGTGACTCCGCTAGGGTATTGTCCAGGCCTATTAGCAATGGAGCAACACTAGAGATGAAACTTAAACTCTGACAATTATATTACTTGTGCACCAATACACCCCTCATCCCCAATCAAAATAACCAAGTTGACTTGGCTTGAAATGTGTGTTGAACGATCAAGAGAATGGTAGGGACTACATCTTTCACATAAGCTAGTGCGGAAGCCATCACAATCAATGAATTGAACAATACTTTCGGAAGGGTTAGACTCACTTCTCACGGAACAAGGTCCATTTAGAGAGCTAGAGTTCTACCAGTGTGTTGCCAAGTTTTGTAGTGGCTACAACCACCCTCCAAAATTTTGGCTCGCATGAAAATTTCAGAGCCTACCTCGGATCCTTCGATCAATTATCCTTAGTCGCTTGTTGGTAAGATGATGATTTCAAGCTCCCCTCCTTGATCTTAAGAGTTGTCCGTGTTCTCATCTTCATGTAGCATGTGTCATATTTGGGCATAGGGGTTACTGTTTGTCATGCAAAGGGAACGTTGCCTTTCTTCAAGGGAATTGTGTGCATATGAGTGGTTGTCATCACATAGACATGTTTCATACTCACCTCACGCACTCACATCATGAAGGTTGTTGTATCAAGAAAAGTATGTCTTATGTATTCTAGATGGTCTACATTGTGTCACTAAGTGTCTGTGTGAGATCACAGTTGATTCCTATCAATGTTTACATATGTTTCACTGATCTCACACTTAACCATCTTCCCAAGGAACCTAGCCTCATCCAGCTTGAACCCAGAACTGTGTGCTTTGCTTTTGCGACCATCAAGCTTCCTCCCTTGCCTGCTGAAACCTTGCAGTACGTAGAGACACCAACCTCCCTTCCCTGTTGCAATCCCGCATCTTGCAAAGACCCCAACCAGCACTACTCTCCAAAAATGCGCGGAGCAGTCAAGCAGCCAACACTGCTCTCCAAAAATGCGCGGAGCAGTCAAGCAGCCAACACTGCTCTCCAAAAATGCACAGAGCAGCCCAGCTACATTGCACTCAAAAATTTGTGCAGAAGTGTCCTTCCAGGACCCTTATCCTGCAGCAGTGCCTTGAGCCTCAAAATTGTGCAGTGTTTTCCAAGTTGTCTTGTCTATCTTGCATGTAGAACCTACGTAGATGGGCCTCCCAAGGTCTCATCCTAGCATCAGTCATTGTCTGCTGAAATTGCGTAGATCTACCTCTCAATGACTACAGGAAAGGGTGACATGCTAAAATCACTTCTAAGGAGTTGAGGAGAGGGACCAAGGAACGAATCAATGGAAAAGGTCAGGACCGCATGCAAACTCTGTCGCATGCATGATCATCTTGATGGTAAGTATTGTAAGTAAAGAACACCTTTTGAAGTAAACCTCTTATTTAAGTTTGCAGGACTTCTTGTCATTCGAATTTAAGCTTCTGTGATCCATAACCTGTATGATAGAAATATTTTCGGAAAAATCACATCAGAAGAATTTTGTCGACGTGTTTCGAACCAACTAGTGTGGTTCATCGTCAGGACAAGTTGAAAAATCAGATCATGGATACATGTTAAATAGGGATAGCAGAACTTCCAATGGCTAGGTTTGACTGGAAAATGACTATATTAGACTAGACTGGACAAACAGCTATAATCTACCATGAAATGGCTAGATTTGACTAGTCAGATTATTTAGTTAAAATATTATTATTAGAATAGTTAATATATGTATTAGTGTTTAATATTAATATATTTTTATAACGTTTGTCATTAAAGTTAAATACGAATATTACTTTAATATTTTTGGTTGGTTCAGTAAAATGTTAACTAATTTTGATTTAAAAATAATAAAACTGGGGACTATAATAAAAAGTAACATGTAACATATATTAAAAGATCTAGGGATAATAATAATTAGTAATGTTATGGATTTTAATAATATTAAATATTATTATTATTATTACTATAGTATTATTCTTATTATTAAAGTTTGGGTAACTTATTAATATAAAATTTTATTAGTTAAGCTATCTAAAGGGAACTTAAACTTACTATTAAATTAAAATCATTATCTTATCATAGCTAATGTTAACCCATTTAGTTAGTCATAACAAGGACTATCTCCTAA
Source organism: Pinus tabuliformis (assembly GCA_031772625.1). Classification (NCBI taxonomy): domain Eukaryota; kingdom Viridiplantae; phylum Streptophyta; class Pinopsida; order Pinales; family Pinaceae; genus Pinus; species Pinus tabuliformis. The sequence goes on from CM062805.1 coordinate 76,588,436, forward strand.
ATATAAAGAAAAGAACAAGAGGTAGATTTCCAAAAGAGGACGCACAACCTCAAATAAGAATTAATGAGAAAGAAAGAAAACAGGTTAGTTAGAAGCTTCACTAAAAAAAAAAAAAATTAGATCAAGTCATTAATGGAGGGGGGAAGGTAGGGGAAGAAACGACTAGGAAGAGAGGGCAGGGATCCAACAACTACTGATTTTCCAACCATCATCTCTATTGAGATTGCTTGGCCTTTTTCAATCTCAATGGCTTCCCTAAATTTTTGGTGATGAAACTGTGCAACTTTAGCAATGACCCGGGCTTCTTCAATACAAACATGATGTTTAGTCTTCTCAACATGCTCCGCTAGTGTGGAAGACTTGGTTCCCCCATGTTTTAGGTCTGTTGCGTGCTCATTAATCCTTTGATTAATAGAGCGTCTAGTCTCACCAATGTAGGGGGTCCCACAGGAACAAGGAATAATATAGACACCCTTCATGTCCTTAGGGTTGATAGGATCCTTCACAGAACAGAGGGAATTACAGATGGTGTTAAGGGGTCTAAAGGTCGAGGGAACATTATGCTTCTTAAGAATCCTAGCAATCTTATCAGTGGTCCCTTGGATGTAAGGAAGATGGACACCTGTGACTTGATCTTTAGGTTCTTTTTTAACCACTGAATTCTTGTAGGCTTTATGGAAAGCCTTCTGACCAAGGTGTCTACTATAACCATTCTCTACAAAGACATTAAGGAGATGGGATTTCTCTTTATCAAAGCTCTTTTCATCAGAGATTCTCAAGGCATGAGTAGCGAGGGTGTTGAGAACGCCCAACTTTTGAGCAGGGAAATGATGAGAACTGGCATGAATATACTGCTCAGTATGTATTTTCTTCCGAAACACCTGGTGGGAGAGGGAACTGTCCATATTCTTCGAAATAAGAATATCAAGGAAAGGGAGGAAACCATCGACTTCTTGTTCCATGGTGAACTTAATGAGGATTGACAGTTGAGATGCTTGAAGAAGAGATCCAACTCCTCCTGGCCATGAGACCAGATGACATTAGTGTCATCTACAAATCTTTTCCAGAGCTTGGGTAGGAGACAGGATGAGGCCAAATCCCTAGATTCAAAATCTTCCATAAAAAGATTAGCAACAACAGGGGATAGGGGGGAGCCCATGGCTACACCATAAGTTTGCTAAAAAAACTCGCCCTCGAAACTTAAAAAAGTGGAAGTGAGACAGATCTCAACTAACCGAGCGGTATCAGGATCCGTGAGACGGTTGATAACCTCCATGGCTTCATTTATAGGGATGCAAGCGTAAAGGAAGAATACATCAAAAATCACAAGGATGTCCCCAGGGTCAAGTTTTATGCCCTTGAGCTCTTCAACAAAGGATGCAGAGTCTTTGACGAAGGACTCTGTATGACCAACTAAGGGTTTAAGCTTCAGGGCAAGGTATTTAGCCAAAAGGTAGGTAGGACCACCAATGGTGTTGACAATGGGCCTTAAGGGAGCTCCCTCCTTATGAATCTTTGGAAGCCCATAGATCCTCAGAGTAATTGGACTGCTCTCAATGAGTTTATGGCAAAGGGAACTTATGGAGCTACTGGACTTGATGGTGAGAGCCACAATCCTTGAAATCTTCTTAAGAGGGTTCTTTGGGAGCTTTTTATAGCTTCCACTATTATAAAGATGATCTAGCATCTTCTTTCAGTAATCATCTCTGACGATGAACCACACTAGTTGGTTCGAAACGCGTTGACAAAATTCTTCTGATGTGATTTTTCTGAAAATAAATCTATCATACTTCTTGTCATTGTCATATCATCTTGTCCTTAGTAACATGCATATGCACAAACACAAAAAGTCATCTCATGTGTTTCTTCTACATGTCTTGCTTCCTTTTCACTTGTTTGACGAATTGTCGTCTTCGGCATGTTGATTGTTATGTCATGCTTGCAACCTCATTATGGTGATGATGAAGATTGTGTTTGAGTTTTGTTTGCTATGTACAAATCTATCGCATTCACACACAATGTTGTATGAACTGTCGCGCAAGTGTCGTTAAACAATCTATCACAAGTGTGGCGCTTGTCGGTTGCATCGTCAGTCAGTCACACTGAGCATTATTGTCTTGATGTTTCGAGGTGTCTTGTCGTCGAGTGATGTTGAGTGTGTGTTCACAAGCTCACACATGCACAAGTTCACTCCTTCACACACTTGGTCATTTTGTTGAAGTTCTGTCAACAAGACCATCCACCAACATCCAGACATCTGCTGCACTGCATTGCACAGTTTCAGCTCTCAGTGATTATGTAATGCTGCCCAGAATTGCACAGAGCTTGAGGCTCCCTCCCAGGCAATCTGCACTACGCAATCCTGGAATCAACTCGACCAAATTTCACCTAGAATAGCACAAAAGTTTCCTAGCAAGCCATTTCAATCTGCGCTGCCTGCAAGCACATCAACCAAGCCTCCAATTGGTTAACCAGAGATTTTGACCAGGTAGTGACCCTGGGACTCACTACCCAAAAAAATTACGCAAAAGATGCAAAGCATGCACGCTCTTTGACTAAGGAAATTGCGTAAATATGTTGGAAAGACACTCTGTGTCAGTCATTGTCTCCCTCAAAAAAATGCGCAGTTTTTCCAGCTAGTCGCCCAGTTAGCCGACCTGGTGCTTGCCTAGAAAACTGCACAGTTTTCATGAGAAAGTTGTGTAGTTTCTCGATCAGCTCAGAAAATGCGCAAGGATGTTCAGTAGGACAACCTCCCAACAATTGTGTAGGTTTTTCCAGTAGACTCCCACAACCTGCTGCTAGCTCCCTAGAAAAATTGCGTAATTTTTCCAAGAAAGCCTCCTGAAGCCCGTTGCGAGCTCCTGGAGAAATTGCACAGTTTTTTCTACCAAACCCTCTATTGCCTGCACTGCTTCCCTTAAAAAATTGTGTCGATCTGTGATCCAGTCGAGCTAGATCCTGCGAATAGTCTCCGGTGATTCAGATTGTCCATCCTAGTCTCCCAGTGATCTCTGTGCAATTTTCACCTGTAGTGCTCGGAGCCCGCATCCTGGCTTGAAATATTCCTTGCGCAGTTTCAAGAGCCTTATGCTCTCTCCTGGTCACCTGAATCCAAAAGCAAAGGATAATGCATCATGGTAGACTAGGAGATTTCTGAATTTTATGTCAACTCATCATGAGTGATTGCAGATACAGGTACATGGATGAGACATGACGTGACGACGAACGGGATGAACAAGGAGAGCACATGCAAGGAGATTTGTTCATGAATGGATGAACAAGGAATGCATGAGAGGAGATTTTTTTGCGAGCAGATGAATGAGGAATGCATGTAAGAAGATTTGTTCACGAATGGACGAACACATTAAGCATGTCAAAGTACAAGCGAAGGAGGAACATGCACGTGAAAAGATCAAGCGAACACCAAAAGCATTGAAGACTCCACACACCTTGTCATGTGGAGGTGAAGCTATGATACACCAAGAGCACATCCATCACTCAGCAGCACTGCGGCTCGACATGGACACCACCAATAATGTGAACATACCAGCACTGTCATGTCAAGTCGTGTCATGAGTCATCCCAGACACATCACTACTCTTGATCCAGGTGGATATTGGTGGCCATCCGCCTGTTCCACTTGGACCCTCACCATTGTTTCTTTTTGTTTTTCAATTTCCTTAATTGTAGCACAATTTATTATTTTTGGCAGTTTTTTAGGTCCTAAACTTCCAGAGCCATTTTGAGGCCCTAAACGACATATTTTCGGTAAAATTAATCAAAAAATTACATATCTAATCGCATCGACAATCGTAGTCCTCAGAGAGATCTTTCCAATGAGGTATAATACGCGTCAAACGAGATAATATGACCAAGTTACGACCTCAGAGATGTGGCTGCCCAACTAACCCCAACGGGGCCCATAAACTCTTGGTGTTACATCTCCTCAAGTTAGGGTTTTGGTTGTTTAGGGTTTTATATTATTGTTCAATAACAAAAAGGCCCTTGAGCCTCATTGTAACTCAATTCGGGGGCATGTACCCGCCACATCTCTTCTCAGAGATAAGCTACCATCGCCCAAGCTATCTTATTTCCATTGTGTTTGTAACCATAGTTCAGTTTTTTTCTATTAATGAAATGAAGTGTTTTTCTCCTGCATCTATGTGTTTATGAGTATATCTGTAATTTTTTGCGTTCCTGTTTAATTTCATATCAGTGGTATCATAACGGTCTGTTATTTCTCTCTTTTTCTTTGCATGTCCCCAACGAGGTCAGGGTATAAGGAGTTAGGCTCGATCTGGTTGAACCATTGCAGGATCAGTCTCACAAAACCCGGTGACCTCCCATGGAAAAAGGAAAGAAAAATGAGGGGGTAGGAGATTGTTGGTTTATATGGGCCTGACCCAGGTTCAGAAGAATTATTTAGCCAAGCAAATCCCGCAGCTATCGGCCCTTTTGGCAATAGCCCGTGAACCGCAGACTGAGGTCTCACTCGAGGTAGTAGGGGAGGGTGCTGGAACCAGGTTTCTGCACCCTTGGGATGTCTAGATGTGGTCTGAGAGGTTCGTGCACCATCCTGCAGCCTCGCGCTGTGCTAGATCCACGCAGATCCAGATAATCTTAGTTGTCTCTTATCGCGCTAATTACAGATCTAATTTATTTGATTAAGTATTATAACCCAGATCTACTTGGAGAGGTCTTTAAGCAAACATTTATTACTGTCATTTAGCTCGCATATTAAGATTAAACCCGATTCACAAGTACTTCATAAGCATACGTGTGTAGATCAAAACAGTTTCATTAACCATAAAAGAACATAGTTGTGATAGTTCAGAATTAACACAAAATTCAGAAGAAACTTATCTTTATTTCCACTTATCACCCTTACATCCAGATCTGCCCTGCGCACTCAGCTACAGGGGTCCGCGCACATAGCTGCAGACTCTTCCAGGCCTCTGCGCACACAGTTGCAGAGCCTCTATTCTCTACCCAAACCCTCGACTCAGACTTACAGACGCTTCCCAACTGCTCTTCTCAGACACCCATTACATATCTGATCTCATAATCACACTCCAAAGAGAACTGCCTTTCCCCCCATAGAGCCGCGCTCTATTTATACCTCTCTATGGTCTGCAGACCAACTTACTTCCTATTGTTTTACATTATTTCTTGGGTGGACAACCCTTTAACTCAACCTTTTACATTTTGTGCTCCGCATACTTTGGTTTTTACAATAGTTTAATCCTAATTCTAGGCTTTCCGTCCCAAAACCGTTATGCAGGACCTCCATTACCCAATAGTCCCCCAACACAATTATCATGACTTGTCCTGAGTCACTCGTTGGTGTAGCGCGATGCACTATCGTGGCTGCGCGGTTCAGCTTCCTCTGAGTGACGCTCGTCGTCCTACTGCTTCTTCCTACAACGCTTCGTCCGGCTCCTGCTTCAGTGTTTTTACTACTTCTTCCAAATGATGATGCTCATTCTGCTATGCTCGGTTAACACAGAACACCCCCTCATGCAATTTTAGCTCGAGCGGGGAAGCCTCAGACGGGACCTCCTTGTACCTCCGCAGCCACTTTTGATCTTCGTATCTTCTCGTCACACTGTCTACTGTAGCTTGCGTTGAAATTTTGCAAGACCGTTGCTACTGTCCATGAGATCCCACAGCTTACAATCCTTGAGAGATGCCTTAGTAACTTCGTTCCAACCCATGGTCTCCGTTTTCGCATTTTTTCGCTGAATTGTTGTAATTTTCCGACCTACCCATGGACCGGGCGATGGCATCCGGACCACTTCTGCTTTGTGTCTTCTCTTTTCCGATACATTCCCTACTGTTGAGTTTGCAGGCCGCAAGATGCCCGCGACTGTCAACGCCATGCTCCTAAGATAGTCTGGCTGCCCTCTTGGCCATATTACCACCTGTGGGCTTACTCCTTATGCAGAGATAATAAACAATGCCATGTCAAGGCTCAGCATACGCTTTGTGGAAGTGTAAGTTGCCTAGTAGCTGTTCCTCAGTGATTTATAAGCGAGTCAAATTTCAAATTCCTAGATTGCCGCCTGTTCCAGCGTCCCCGTGTAAATTTTGTAGGAACTCGTGCCATATCTAGCTTGTACTCCTTCCCTTAATTGCCCGTCGCCCACTCCCTTTTGCCATAATGTAGACATCGTGTCATGAATAGTGACCTGAATGGTCACCTTTGCTCGGAGCAATGCAACAACATACTTTTGACCGCGCGGCTGTGATCTTGATGATGGGCCCGATCGACGCATATCCTAGCACTCGCACCTCTTTCCCCCAGACTGCTTTATCGTCCCGCACTCTCTTTCAACTGGCTGGAGCGGTGAGACTGTCCTCAAATGGTTAGTCAGGTGGACAACCTGCCCGTGTAGAGCTTCAGGCGATTGCCATTCACTCGGCCCAGGAAGGGGTCTCCATTAAGTTTGGCCAACTGAACCGCGCCCCCATCGGTAACTTCCTTGACTACATAGGGTCGCAACTAATGCATTCAGAGTTTACTGGGGAATTTTTCAAATATACTATCGTATAACAACACTAAATCATTCTCCTTGAACGTGCACACTTTAATATGGTGATCATGCCATGCTTTCTTGCATTGTTTTTGTACTTGCTGATGGAACCCAGCCAAAAACCGTTCCTCTTCCAGTTCCTCTAGTTGCACGAGCCGTTCCTCCAAAGCCCCGCTGTCTGCCATACCTGTGATTGTTGCGATCCGCAGACTAGGCACAATATATTCCATAGGCATAACAGCCTCTTTGCCATAGACTAACCGAAATGGTGTCTGACCTGTCAACTTCTTGCACGTAGTTTGGTATGCCCATAGCACAGTAGGGATGTGCAAGTCCCAGTCATTTCGTCGTGCATTATAGACCTTGGTCAATGCAATCTCAAAGATTTTGTTGAATGCCTCCACGGTCCCATTTGCTTGTGGGTGGTATGGCGTACTCTGTTGATGATATATTTGGAATTCCTCAGTGAGTGCACTGATGGTTTCATTCAGAAAATGTGTTCCCCAATCGCTCATGAGAATTTTGGGACAGCCAAACCTTGTCAGTACATTCTCGAACAAAAACTTTGTAGCTGTTGCAGCCATGCAATCCTTAACCGGTTGTGCCTCGGCCCATCGAGTTAAATAATCTGTTGTGGTGATGATATAGCGCACGCCCGTTTTTCCTCGTGGCTCAATAGGTCCTACGAAGTCAATTGCCCACTTCTCGAAGGGTTGTAGCATCATCTGCAGTTGGAGCGGCATTTCATCTCTTCGCGACGGTTTCCCCGTCCATTGACAGACGTCGCAGGCTTGGCAGTGAGCTTTCGAATCCTGATGCAGAGTGGGCCACCATAATCCTGCGCGAAGTATCTTCTGGGCTGTGGCGCGACCTGCATAGTGTCCGCCAGCAACCCCCCATGGGCTTCGGCCAGGATATATCCTCGCTCGAACTCCAGGACATACTAACACAGGATCTCATCATTGCCCATTTTGTAGAGGTGTTCTGCAATCACAGTGAAGTCTGTTGTGCGTATCACCAATTCCTTCTTCTGCTGCACGGAGTATCCCTGCGGCCCGGTACCTATAGTTAAGAAATGGATTATATCTTCAAAATGACCATCCGCTACATGCATTGCATATATCTGAGCGTCTGAAAGTCTATCTTCTAGATTTGTGGGTTCTTTGCTAGTCTTAATTTGGGACAAGTGATCTGGGCCTACATTTAGACGTCCTGGCTTGACGACGACCTCAAAGTCATACTCCTGGAATAACAATAACCATCAACAGATACACCCCCCCAACACAGGCTTATTCATAAGGTATTTTAACGCCGAGTGATTGGTATACATCTTAAAGTGACCTCCAAACAGATAATGGTGGAATTTTTGAAGCACGTATACCATCGCTAATCCCTCGCACTCAGTGGTGGAGTAATTCTTTTCAGCTTTTGACAACCGGCGACTTGCTAATGCAATCGGGTGGTCTAGTCCCTCTACTCTTGGTTGAGTAAGTACCGCCCCTAGCGCGATACATGACGTGTCAACATGCACATGAAACTCGACGTCCCATTTTAGAAAGACCAATATAGGGGTTGAAGCCATCTTCTCCTTAAGCGTCTCCAGGCTTTTGTTGCATTCCTCATTCCAACAATAAGTAGCATCCTTCTTTAGCAATTGTTCCATCAGAGCCATGATCTGGGTGTAACTTTTGATGAACTTCTGATAGTAGCCTGTGTGACCCAGAGTGGCGCATAATTGTTTGACATTCCGTAGCGCTTGCAAATTGAGTATGACAACGATCTTTTCCAGATCCACCATCAAGCCTTGCTTACAAACTACATGGCCCAGCAGGTTCTCGAACGGGACAAGGAAAGTACACTTCTTGAGATTCAACGCAATCTGGTGTCAGCGACAAGTATCCAACATTAACCATAAGCTCGCTACATGCTTCTTGACTAGTCCAAACATGGTCTAGTCGTCTAGATAGACCTCTAAGAACTTATGTATAAATTCTTTGAATGCTGCTACCACTATTCGTGAAAATATTGTCAGCGCGTTCTTCAGACCAAAGGGCATCACCGTGTACTGAAAGCAACCCCATTTGGTGGCGAACATTGTTTTACTCATGTCTACTGGCATAATCTTGATCTGGTGGTATCCTGAGAACCCATCCGTGAACGAGTAGGCTTCCTGCCCCCCCACATTTTCCAGTACCTCATCTGTAAACGGTGTTGGAAATGGGTCGTTCACGCAGGCATCATTGAGCTTCCTGAGATCCACGCAGATCCAAATCTCGCCCTTCTATTTCTTTTCCTACACAACCATTGGACTTACCCAATCAGACTCCTTGATAGGCTCAATGATTCCTGTGGTCAACATTTTTTCCAATTCTTCGCGGACCTTTGCTTTATATTTTGGATTCAATCGGTAGGGTCGCTGCTTAACTGGTTTTGCGTCTGGCTTCAATGTTATCTTCATCACTCCCAAGTCCCCTAGGATCCCTTTTAGCTCTGTGATCTTTGTTGGAAACAAGTCTCGATATTCGCGGAGCAATTCGACGACCTTTTCTACTGTAGCGTCGTCCCAATAGTCCCCGAGCGTTGCATACTTCAGTTCTTCTTCGGTTCCTATATTGACTTGTTTTGTTTTCAACAGTGCCATCATATTAGGATCTTTGATTTCGGGTCCGCGTACCTTGCAGATTCCCTCTGATTATGGAATATTGATGTTTCGTGGATCATCCTCATCATCTTCTACCTGTACATTATAGCATGCAAGGGCCTGGCTTCGCTGCCGTGACTAGTCGGGCTGCATCAGTTCTTCTGGTTCTTTTGGCATCTTGAAATTGGTGGCCTTTACCAGCTGGAGAATTTCATCTATAGGGTCCATCCATTGATCTTCAAAGAGGAATGTCGCTAAGAACCCTTCGCGCAAGATATCCCACTCGCTTGTGTCGTGCTGGAGCTCTGCTTCAGTATACCAATTTCTGGGAATGACATCCAGGGTGTGATAGAATAAGTGCACCCATTTTGGCTGAGGTTCCTCTCCATAGGCTGTGGTCCATCTGGTAAGGTGCATGCGCGAGTCATCGCGTCCATCGTATTTTCCTATTATGCGTACTTCCGGTTTCCCAAATCTGATCTTCGTCATACGCCTGCAGGCGTGCCAGTCTTTGAATTTTCCTTCATGTGTGCCTCACCATTGTGTAGGCATCGCGTGCAGTACCCATTTCATCGTGTCAAACCGTTGGTGCTCTAGTACTGCGATTTCAAATTTGGTCAGAAATTCATCTACCATCATCAACCCATCATACTTTGGAAATTCGCAATCCTAGGCCTTAACGCAGTACAATGATTTCGTCATCATGTTGCAGTGTAGCGAGGTTACTCTGTTCAATTGGTTGAGCCACCGCTCGTCTTCCTCATCGAATCATCAATGCAAGATTCTCCATCCCCTCGTGATATTCTTCTATCCTCCAATGTCTTGACCCATCCTCGCTCCCAGGCATTCATTCTATAACTACAATCTTCGTCATCATCACTGTGCACTGGTTCGATGTAGTGCGGTCCTTCAGCCAAATCCAGTGGAATAATGACGCGGAGTGCCTTTGTTTCAAACATCATTGTCCTCTTCTTTAGATTAATAACTCCGTTCATGTCAGTGGCCCAATCTATTCCTAACAACGCAGGATAGGGCGTATTTTCATCCATGAGCTCAATAACTTCAAAATCCGTGTGGGTACTTGCACCATCAAGGTCTACTGTAACCCCTTGTAGCATTCCCATGGGCAGCACTTTCTATTGATTTACCATCCGCAATTGGATAGGGGACCATTGTAGTGTAGGCCTACCCATGCGTTCCCATGTCTGTTTCGGCAATACGTTGGCATCTGAGCCTAGATCCAAAATGACCTGCTCCATCTCATAATCGTCGATCTGCGCTGTTAACCACATTTCCCTTCCGATCCGCGATGCATGTCTTCCCAACTTTCGAATTACATGAGGCTCACTCCACCCTGCGCACCTATTTATCAACTCCTAGAAGCATTTAACCACCCTGTTATCGCGAAGCAATTTTATACATGTCTCTAAAAAGGTAGTTATCATTGATGGATCCTTGTCCGTCTCGGGCTAATCCCTATTACCTAGGGTAGAGACCTCCATGAATCTCCCCCGAGCTTCCCAATATGTCCCCTTATCACCTCGTGGGTTCTGTCCATCCGCTCCTATGGTCATGCCACTCCTCAGTGCCATGTTGACCTTGGGATCTTCATCGTGGGGTTCGGACCTCATCATCTACACATTCTGGGTCATTGTTGGTTGTGCTGCCCTCTTTTCCCGAATCTAGGCTATCAACAAAGGACAGTCTAGCAGCTCGTGATCGAATTGCTCACAATAGCTGCATGAAATTCTGGTTGGGTTGGTACAATCTCATGAGTAATGTCCTGGTCCTCTACAGTTGTAACAGATTAACTGCCCGTGACCCTTTCCTGGTCCCATTCCGCCCCGTCCTCGACCGAGCCCTTGGAATCTAACACGCGTAATCACCGCGGCTAGATCCTGACTTCGCTCCTCCATCTGCATTCTATAGGCAAATGACTAATCCATCAGCATTTGATAGCTATGACAATCCCTTTCTTCATGGCCCACTGATCTACAAAAGTTACAAAAGAGCTGCTGGGGGGTCTAGTTGTATTTTGGTAATAGATGATAGTTATCAGTGTTGTGCTTTCCTCCCACCTGACAGATTGTGCACCAGAGCGGGGTGGTTGTGCTCGGTCCTGCATGTGCCTCTGTTTGCAATGGTGTTGGTCCCCCTGTTACCACAAAATTCACCGAGACTGGATAGTGATCTTTATCGTGTCCCTGGCTCTTACATCTTACACACCATATGTCCTCCCGGACTTCTGATCGTGATGTATGTTCTTGTTTTAACTTCTGTATTTCCAAACATAGATTTTGGACCTGCGCTTGAATTTGTTGAACTCCCAACCCTGGGTCTGGTATCAGGGTTTCATGCAGCCGTATTGCTGCCTCCAGCGCTTCAACTTGGGTTGAGATCTTTTTTTGTAACAGACCTAACTTTAGATATGACGTTAATGATGCGATGAACCAAGCGTAGTGCTGCTCATCTGTCAATGTCATGTTGGCCTCGCGGATAGTGCTTTTCAATCTCTGATCCAAATCCCACGGAGTTTCACCCGGCATCATTACAATCTCTTTGAATCCTACGACCGACTGTTTTCCTAACTTCGGCCGGCTAAATTCCTTTTTTAGTTCAGTCTGGATTTCTGCTACCCCCATTGTTGGGTTACTGCTTGAATACTTCATGTACCATGTCAGTGCTCAGTCCTGCAGTGCGTTGACTAAGGTAGCTTTCCTGATATTATCATCCGTGATTTGCTGCGCGTTCCATACTGATGTTAGCACAAACCAGAATTGCTTCGGGTCTTCGCCTCCTACTCCCTTGAATACTGGCAACTGAATCGCGCTTGCCATAGTTACCTTGATCTATTACCATCGTTGATCCCTCCGATCCTTCAATGTTTTTTCTCTCCATATTCCACACCGGACACCCCTTAGGCAGATCTCGATCCCGACAACAGAACCATTTGTTTGCTTATATGGGCCTGACCCAGGTTCGGAAGTATTATTTAGCCAAGAAAATCCTGCAGCTATCGGCCCTTTCGGCAACAGCCCGCGAAGCGCGGACTGAGGTCTCACTCGAGGTAGCAGGGGAGGGTACTGGAACCAGGTTTTTGTACCCTTAGGATGTCTAGATGTGGTCTGAGAGGTTCGTGCACCGTCCTGCAACCTGTGTTGCGCTAGATCCGTGCAGATCCAGATAATCTTAGTTGTCTCTTACCGCGCTGATTACATATCTAATTTATTTGATTAAGTATTATAACCTAGATCTAATTAGAGAGGTCTTTAAGAAAACATTTGTTACTGTCATTTAGCTCGCATATTAAGATTAAACCCGATTCACAAGTACTTCATAAGCATACGCACATAGATAAAAACAGTTTCATTAACCCTTGCACTCAGCTGCAAGGGTTTGCGCACACAGTTGCGGACTCTTCTAGGCCTCTACGCACACAACTGCAGAGCCTCTATCCTCTACCCAAACCCTCGACTCGGATTTACAAATTCTTCCCAACTGCTCTTTTCAAACACCCATTACATATCTGATCTCATAATCATACTCCAAAGAGAATTGCCTTTCCCCCCATAGAGCCGCGCTCTATTTATACCTCTCTATGGTTCGCGGACCGACTTACTTCCTATTGTTTTACATTATTTCTTGGGTGGACAACCCTTTCACTCGACCTTTTACATTTCGCACTCCTCATACTTCGGAGTTTTTACAATATTTTAATCCTAATTTCTAGGCTTTCTGTCCCAAAATCGTTACGCGGGACCTCCGCTACCCAACAGAGATCCTTTCAAAATGTTGCTCAAAGAAGCCCTCCAGTGACAAAGGGATGCGATGATGGATAACTTTTCCCAGATTATTCGACGGCTACCCACAAGTGATGCATCTTCATCCAGCAGCCACTATAGAGACACCACTCCTCTTAAGGTACAAGTTAAATTTGATATTCCAATATTCAAAGGCCTCATAGATGCAGACACTGTAGATAAATGGTTAAATCTATTGGAAGGATATTTTTCAGTTCATGACTTTTCCAATTGGAAAAAGATTACATTTTCACTTCTTAAAGTTGCCCCACACGTCAAGGACTAGTGGGAAACCTACTATGAACAAAAGGACGAGAGTGAATCCTCGCTATTTTCAGTTGCACCCACTCGGAATTCTTTACAAGACGCCATCAAGGAACAATATTACCCTGTCAGGAACTATAAAGATAAATACATAAAGTGGACCACACTACGACAGGGAAGGGACCAATATGTGTCGGAGTTCACAAATACTTTCCATACCTTTCGCACGAAGTTGGGTATCAAGGATACTGAGTGGCATTTGGTGCTCAAGTGCTGCGACTGTCTACACAAGTACGTCCAGGACGAGATGGAGTTCCTAGACATTTCCTTGCTCGACACGGTGTATCGATACACTATAAAGATTGAGCAGAAGTTTAAATAGAAGAAGCGAGACTTTGGATCTACAAATCCAAAACAAGGAAAAGGTGCCCCAAACCACAGAATAAGGGACCAAGCCAAGGCGGGGCTACCTAGGACCACCCGTCGAAGCTGCAAGTAAAGAACAACACCACGAAGATGAAGAAGGATATGGGAAAATGGTGTGAGTTCCATAAGAGCTCCACTCACAATACAAGTGAGTGTCGGGCCAAGCAATCACTAGTGGCCGAGCAGAAGGCTTCCGAATCAGGCGCAGGTTCCGACTTTGAATCAAAAACCAATAAGGGGACTGACAAAGGGAAGTAGATCATTGATGTGGATCCTAGTGTCACCGTAGCCACCAAAAATATCTAGAAAATTGAGCTTGAAGATCCAGAGGAGGGGGAACGCCTCTTCCACTCACAGATGTGGGTGAAGGGTTCTCCACTGTAGTTCATTGTTGACATCGGGAGCCAAAAGAACCTCGTTTTAGCAGAAGTTGTGAAGCGACTGGGCCTAAAGACTACAACACATCCATAGCCATACACCATTAGGTGGCTTTAGCAGGGATGAGATCTTCGCGTTAGCCAACAGTGTCGCCTGCCCTATAGCATCAGGCCCTTCACAGATGAGGTATTGTGTGATGTTGCTCTTCTTGAAGTTTCTGATGTATTGTTAGGAAAACCATACTTATGGAAGTGACATGCTGTATATGAGTCCAGACCTCGCTTTGTGATTATTACTTTTGCTAATAAGTTGTACAAGATACCAGAGTTAGCCCCGTCTACCGCCATCTCTTTGATCACTGCAAAGCAATGCAGTAAGATCATTTCCCAGGCCAGGAAATTCATTTTCCTTATGATTCGCCCCCAAGGCAAGAAGAAGGTTGTGGCCATGACGTCCAGGAAAGACTCCTCTGCACAGCAGCAATAGATGGACAAGGTCATGGAGGAGTATAGGGACATTTTTCCCTCACCCACAGGGGTACCTCTGCATTGTCAGGTCAAGCACTCTATCGACCTGACACCCGGCATGCCATTGCCCAATGGACTGATCTATTGATGCTCTGTTCTAGAGAACAATGAGATCAAGAGGCTAATTCAGGAACTACTGCTGAAAGGGCACCTCAGCCTAAGCTCATCACCATGTGGGAGCTTGATTGTATTGGCACAAAAAAAGGTTGGGACCTGGAGGCTATGTATTGACTATCAGGCACTGAATAAGATCACTGTTTGGAATAGGTACCCAATCTCGTAGATTGATGACCTTCTAGACTAGCTCAAGGGGGCCAAATATTTCAGCAAGATTGACTTGAAATCAGGTTATCACAAGGTGCCTAGCGAACCCTCTGATGTGTGGAAGGCTGCCTTCAAATCCAAGGAGGGCCTTTTTGAATGGTTGGTCATGTCATTTGGATTGACAAACACTCCTGCAACCTTCATGAGATTGATGGACGACATCTTGTGACCCTTCACCAATGCATTCGTGGTGGTGTATTTAGATGACATTTTGATCTTCAGCCAGAGTTGGGAAGAGCACCTCCACCATATTCGATAGGTCCTTCAAACCCTTCGAAAACACAAGTTGTGTGCTAACTTGGAGAAATGTACCTTTGGCTTGACTGAGGTTCAATATCTGGGGTACATCATTGATGATCAGGATGTACATGTGGACCCATCCAAGATACAAGTCATTCAAGATTGGCCAGCCCCAACCACTCTAACAGAGCTCCACAGTTTTTTGGGTCTTTCCAATTTCCACTGTAGTTTCGTGTTGGGTTCCCTCATATCGCTCGGCCTTTAAGTCAAGTCACCAAGGGAGGAGCAAAAGCTAAGTTCTTTTGGTCGGAAACCCAGTAGTGAGCATTCTCTGAGTTGAAGAATCGCCTCTGTTCTGCACCAGTGCTCACATTACCAGACCTGCAACAACCATTTGAGATTGAGACAGATGCCTCCAACTATACTATTGGTGCAGTTCTTACTCAAAATGGGCATCCAGTGGCTTACCACAGTGAGACACTTTCAAACACATTCTAAAAGTACCCCACTTATGACAAAGAAATGTATTCCATTGTGTAGGCTTGCCGTCAATGGAAGCATTACATTTTGGGGAAGGAAATGGTCATCCACATAGACCATCGATCTCTACAGTTCATACAGACACAAGGGAAGTTTCAGAACGATCGTCATCAGAAATGGTCCACCTATCTGCAACAGTTCCATTTGAACATTAAGTATAAGAAGGGCAACACCAATAATGTTTTTGATTGCCTCAGTCGACCACCGGTCATGGCGCTAATCACTGTGCTTGACTCCTGTGGGCACGAGACATCGGGGTGGCCGCATCTTTACAAGAGCAATCCAGAATTTAGAAACATATACCAGACACTCTTGGAAGGGAAGAAAGTTCCAAATTTCCACCTTCAGGATGCACTGTTATGCCACTTGGAAAACACATGTGTTCCTTCAAGTGAGCATGCCAAGATGATTTGGGAGGTGCACTAAAATCGGGTCGCTGGACATTTCAGAGTAGAGAAAACCATGGCGGTATTGTAGAAGTATTTTTATTGGCCGAAACTTCGTCAAGATGTTGGGAAGTACATTAGGTCCTACACTCCCTGCGCCATTGCCAAACCAACCATTAAGAAGCAAGGCCTGTATACTCCTCTATCTACTCCTAGTCGACCTTGGGAATATGTCTCCATGGATTATATGTCAAGCCTTCCTTCTACTAAGCACGACAACGATTGCATTTTTGTGGTTGTTGACATATTCTCTAAGATGGCCATCATGGCGGCCTACAAGAAGAGTATCACAGCAGAGGCCACTACTAAGCTCTTCTTTGAGCAAGCGCGGGTACTCTTTGGGATGCCACAGTCCATTATCTCAGATTAGGACAATAGATTCCTGAGTGCGTTTTGGTTAAGTATCTAGTCGATGCTAGATACAAAACTCACTAAGTCCATGGATTTCCATCCCCAAACTGATGGCCAAATAGAGGTTGTCAACATGATGATTGTACACATTCTGCGCGTGTACAACTCGAAGCATCCACGCACATGTGATGAAAGTCCACCCTATGTCCAACACAGCTACAATAGAGCTCTCTACAGCTCAACAGGCCACAACCCCTTTCAGGTAGGACTGGGATTTCAGCCATTACGCCCCATTGAGGTGGCCATACAATTTGCAGCCACTGAGGTAGATTCGGCTCACATGTAGTCCGAAGCTGAAAGGGCTAACAACTTCATTGAGCACATTCAACACATTCGCCAATAGTTCCATGATATATTGGACAGATCCAATGCTAAGCACAAGTAGTGCCATGATCAACATCGAGTGCCGCACAAATTCCTAGCGGGTGACAAAGTTTGGCTACATTTGCAGAAGGAGTGCCTTGCTAGACCCCATTGCAAGCTTCACTCGCTTCGATATGGGCCATGAAAAGATCACCAAGGTTGTTGGGGACAATGCCTTCGAGCTCAGCATCCCACCGTTCCTTGGTTTGCACCTAGTGTTCAATGTAGATTTCCTTTGACCATACTTTCCACCATTGTTGGACACATCTGACATTGCAGAACAACTCACACCAACAGAGCACAACCCAAACTGCATGGAACAGGCCAAAACTGATCAGATCATGGAAACACATATCAAGAACACTCGAAAATAGAGGATACAACTATATCGATTTGTCAAAGCATACAAACTCCTTCACCAAGGCAAATGGCTCACCAGGGATCAAGTTCAGCAGAAGTTTCCTCATCTCATGGAGGAACTCAATGCAATGGGGACCATTGATTCCTAAAGGGGGAGGAATGATCCAGGTGGATATTGGTGGCCACCCACCTATTCGACTTGGACCCTCACTATTGTTTCTTTTAGTTTTTTAGTTTCCTTAATTGTAGCACAATTTACTATTTTGGTAGTTTTTTGAGTCCTAAAATTCCAGAGTCGTTTTGAGGCCCTAAATGACGTTTTTTTGGCAAAATTAATGATGTGATTACTTGTGTAATCATATAGAAAGTTGTAGTCCTTGGAGAGATCTTTCCAACAAGGTATCATATGAATCAAATGGAGATAATATGACCAAGTTATGACCCCAGGAGGTTGGTTGCCCAACTAACCCCAGCGTGGCCCATAAACTCTTGGTGTTGCGTCTCCTCAGGTTAAGGTTTTCTCTTATTGTTCAATAATAAAAGGCCCTTGAGCCTCATTGTAACTAAGTTCAGAGGCATGTATCCACCACATCTCTTCTTAGAGATAAGCAACCATCGCCCGAGCTATCTTATTTCCATTCTGTTTGTAAGCATAGTTCAATATTTTTCTATTAATGACATGAAGTGTTTTCTGCTACATCTCTGTGTTTATGAGTATATGTGTAAGTTGTTGCATTCATGTTGAAGTTCGAATCAACTATGGTCCATACTATTGTAAATCAATGTAACGTGGAAGTCCAAGATAGCCACATGTAAATCTGAATAATTATGTAAGTCAAACAATCATGAGGGAAGTCGAACAGTCAGAAGGGCCAGTTTTACCCTTGGCTATAGATACCCCTCATTTGTACATGCAACAAACTTTTCACCTTGGCTCCTTCCACATAGCCTTGAGAGTCTGTAATATTTTCTTTGAGGAGCGAGCAGTGACTCCAATTCCCTGCTTACAGGGTTTGTGATGTATGGTGTACCGATGTGTCTTGGAAATTTCACTTAATTCAAAATCCTGTTAACACGCTAGCATGTTTTCACACATGTATTGTACTTGTTTGTAAGACTATTCTTTGAACACTTGTAATGCTTGTTGCTTTAATTTGTTTTATGATAGTTGAACTAATTCAGTGGTTCTAATACATATGCTTATGAAAATGTGTTGTATAAGTTGTTAACATTGTGTTTCCCATTTGGGCTACCTCGCCGGACACTAGACAGAACCATTCCCATAAACTTGTTATAACGACCGTCGCACTCGCGTGGAGTATTCCATTGGGTGTTGTACGTTCTATCCACTCATTGTGTGTTTGTGACTGTCACATCCGTGTGGACTACTCCGTCGGAAGCTGCGCATGTCTTGCTGTTTTGTGTGTCTCTGACAGAGTTGGGACTCTTCCATTTCGAATAGAGACTCACATCCACCCTCTCACTCTGCGATGAAATAACCTTGACATAAGTAACACTAGAACTCACTAGGAACACGAATCTCATTGTTCAAAGATAAATCAGACCACTCTCATGTGCTAACAAGAAATATCTAAGGCATATATTTAAGATAATGGAAACCAGGTGGGTCCAACACCGTCAACAGGATCCACGAGAGGTGGTTAGTCCATGTCGCGAAACACACGGGGAATGTTGGTTTATCCAATGTCCAACATGAAGATTATGTGAATTAGTTCTTAATTGAGCAATACAAATCTTTGATGTCCATGAAATGCTAGCTCCAATGTACTCTTTTTGTTGGAGATCACATGTGGGGTTGAATTTCTAAACATAGTGCTTCTTCTTTCTACCCAAAACTTTTCCCCTTATATGCTTATGGAACTTCTACATAACAAAATTCTTTAACACCTTGCTATTTGTGGGACATGCATTGAGGTAAATATTCCATTTTTTCATCCATTTGTTGTTTTGTCTCATCCATGATTTATTTCTTTTAGTCATGCCTTCATTGAAGATAAATTTAGGCCATCTAACTACTCCCATTTTCTCAATTCTTTTTAGGTACCTTATGAGATGCACCATAGTCATTGCTTTGATGGGATTTGTTCCTGTTTCACTCAAAATTATCTCATAGGGAATCAAACTTTTATTTTGAACCTACTCATGATCAAGCATTTTTGGATTTTCTTAGTTTGCTTCCATTTTGAGACAGGGATTTTGCTAGACCATATCTCACACCCATATAATATCACTTGACAAACCAGGAGCCCAAACAACACTTTAATCATTTTTCAATCTCACACCTCTACCTCTCTACATCTGTTTTGAAAAGCATATAATTCTTTCCACCATCCTAAAATTCTCTTCTTTCTGCAGTCCTCCCAATTAAGCTTGTTGTTGAAATTAATCCCGAGGTACTTGTTCATTTACTTCTTCAAGAATTTTATTAGCCCAAAAAATTCCACTTCTTAATGGACTAGTTGTATTGATATTAAATGTGATTTAAAAAATTATTGTTTGGTTTTTCCAAGGTGTGTTTGGATATGTTAAGGAAAATGTCATTTTCCGTTATTCAAAAACATACTTTTAAAAGTCAACAACATATGTGAATGAAATTGTGGTTATCATGTTCAAAGGAGAAAAAATCTCATTGCAATGAAGTTTTATGTTAATTCGATATAATTTATTTTTGAATCCCTTGGACGCGTTGCACAATGTCTTGCAGGTGAAAGCTTCAGTCTTTGTTTGTTGCATCAGCACCAGAGGGAGGTTCTAGAACACAAATGTAGTTTGGGATTTTTTTTACTCCGACTTCATCTAGTTCGGGGAGCACAACAAGACCTCTGCTAGGTTTCAAGGATGATTTGCGTACTACCGACATGCTTGGTTTTTCTCCTGGTTCCAATGATGTCTTCGGGTGTGGGAAGAGTAATATTCTTTCTAGTAATAATGACGTCATTGGAGGTCTTTGTGTTGTCTCGATGGATCTGTTGTTTTCTCCCCAAAGGAAAGGGTCTTTGGGTCTCAAAGTCAAGGACAATATTGGTCCTTTGGAAGTATTCATTGAATATGATTGCTCTAGGTTGGAGTTTGGACTCAAACCTAAACATTGGAGTAGATCCACAACTATATTTGGAGGACCCTCTTTCTCGATGAGGGTAAAGGATCAATATTTGGAGAATTAACTCCTACTTGTCTTGTGCCTATTAATTGATATTCAGCATTAAATGTAATTGTTATGTGATTGTTAATTAGTTGGATATGAGAGATTTAGTCCAACTAATATAGTTCCTATTTTGGTGTTTTGTTGAGATATTTTCTCAACTAGTTGATTATATGGTTAAGATAAAATTTATATCTTGAACCAGTACTTGTATTTATATTTGATGTTTAATAGAATACAATGTAATTTTGGTGTGCAAACCAGTTTCTCAATTTGGTATCAAAGCTCCTAGATCTAGGCCTTTCTCCTTAAGGGAGGGCCCATGATAATGGGATATGTGTTGCAAGAATAAGTTTAAACTAGCATAGATTGTTTTGAAGTTTTTTTGTGTTTGATGTGGGATGTGGAGTTGCGTGGAGTTTGTATGAATGGAGACTTACGACAACAGATCATAGTGGATTCTCTGTTCATGCACCAATGAGATTTAATATTACCAGCAACCATCGTAGCATTCTCAGATCCTTTAGATTTAATCTCACTCAGATTATGAGCCCATCCAACTGAAACGCTGCAATGAAAATAATTACGAGATGATAGTAAATCCAAAGAATTGGTGATGGGGTCAACCGTACAAATTGAACCTGTGATGCTGTCAAATTCCTGATGGAGAGTGTTTTGGTGAGTAATTTTGTATATTTTTTTGTAGCCATTGATGGTCTGTGATAGTGGTTATTTTTGAAATGGAGTAGTGTCATGGCGTCCATAAACATGTAGAGAAATTTTATTGTTAGGGATGTTGTCCATTTTATAGCAAAACACAGAGCCAAGCGAAACCATGGGCAGACGGAGGGGTTTTTGCTATATATTGCTCTTTGCAACTATTTTAAGCATTAGAGCATTAAGGTCATGGATTTCTTGTTGGAAAATTGACTAAAATGAGAGGGGGGGGGGGGTGAATTAGTTTAGTATATTCATGGACATTAAAATTATTTTCATTAAGTGATACATAACATGAGCAAATTAACAAATAATAACCAACACATGATTATGTGATCAGCAAGTAATAAGAAAACCAAATCAGATACATGAACACATAATAACTACACACATTGACACCAGATATATGTGAAAACCCATAAAGGGAGAAAACCACAGCTTTATTATTGTTGTGATGCAAAGGCAAAATCCTACTCCTTATTACATCTGATTTTCTGTAGGCCCCAACCTATAGGATGCTGCTACCTCTACTTTCTACAAGGTGCAACATGCAAGGAAGCTCCAACTCCCATGTTCTTTTTGTAGGCTACAACCCACAGGAGGCTCCTACGTCAACCAGCTCCAATTGGATATTTATCAAGCTTCAAATTGAAAGGAGACTACCATCCCCTTATGCAAACACGAAATAACAATGGACTGGTTTACCTGGTCATAAAATTTGCATATCTCCATCTTCATTTCTACAACTTCTTCCCTTCAGATCTGCTTCACATTAGCTTCATAAGTACTAGGAAACTAATGCACAATAGCTCAATCAGCTCCCACACATTCATTCATTCTCTAACCTCTCTTATGCCTTCCAAAATCACATATTTTATGGAGATAGTTTGTTGGTTGTTTGTATCCCATATAGGAATATGAAGTGAATAGGCTTGACTCTTTGCCTTCCACTCATTCGTTTCCAAACTCTTCATATCTTGAATATTAGAACAAAAAAAAATAATTCATCCAATATTAATTTCAGCCACATGTAATCATTAAATGAATCAACCTAATGCCAACATCAAATACCAATCTTTCTCATTAATGCATCACAACAATCTTTGCCTTTGCCTTGGAGTCTTGCCTTTGCATCACAACAATTAAGCTTAATGAACAGTTTTACATCACAACAAATTATTTAATATAGTAACCTCTGCAACATTATCAAAACATTTTAATGTATCACAACTCTTCCTCCTTCTTCTGCTCCTTTGCCTTCTCTTACTGCTTGCTGCTCCTAGCATTGTTGCTCCTTGTGTCGTTGTTCTTTGTGCTTGCTGCTTCGTGCTTTGCTGATTTGCAGATATAACAACATATGTCTACCTCTTCTTATTTTGCATTGATCACAACCATGCATGCTTGTTGTTGCTCCTTGCTTGCTATTGCTCCTGCATCCCTTGCTACTCCTTGTGTTGCTCCTTTGCTTGTTGTTGCTCCTGCATCCCTTGCTACTCCTTGTGTTGCTCCTTTGCTTGCTGCACATTTGCCATCAATGACAATATTGCCAATAATCTCCCCCTTTGGAATTTATGGAAACACATTTATCCTCCCCCTTTCATTCTCATAAGTGTCTTCCTTCCTTTGATTACCTCCCCCTTTGACATCAATGGAAAGGGGGTTACAAATGTCTTGTAGCCGGAAGGAAAAAAAAAAAGGGTCATCAATGTAGTGTAGATGTCATCATGTTTAATAACTTGCAATGTATTGTTCTGCATGATTGAATAAATATTACTCCAGATATTGAATGTGTTAGAGTCGGTCTGGTCAGCCCTCCATCAGAGATCAAAGCTCTTTGTGCATTTCAATTTTAGGTGTCCCGCTCCATCCACGAAGCTGCATTTTGCTAGGGACATGCCATGATCTGACGGAGAAAGTCATGCTACTCATTTCCCCTCATGTCTGGCCTTTGTTGGTTCGTGAATTAGTCCATAATCAATGAAATTCATGATAGTCAAGGACTGGTGATATTGTAGGACAGAGTCATTTTTATTGTTAGGGTCTAGAAATTCATCAGTTTGGTGCTTAAAAAAAAATGTCCAGAACAAGCCATGCAGGCCAGAAGGAGATCTTATACACCTACAGTTCAGAAAGCTTCATCATCATCGCAAGAGACATCGACTCTTCTTCAAAACTCTGTTTTAAAGAAAAGTCAAACAAGGTCAACTATGACAAAAAATTTTAAAAATCGACAGTTGACATTTTCAGACGCAGTCATGGATTTCAAAGCTAGAGGCCTAGTCACACAGTCCCCGCAAAGAAACGCTGAAAATTTTATCATGAGAGCCAAAATTTCAAAGAAAAAGGAAAAACAGAGTGTTTTAAAGGTCAATGAAAAGTGAAAAACTCAAACATTAGAAAGTGGGTCTTCAAAGAGGAAAAAAATAAACCCAACTCTCTCAAAGCCTATATATATTTGTTTTGGCCCAAGACTAAGTCATTGTGTTATGAAAAAGCTTGAGAGAGGCATTGTTGAAGAAAAGAGGGCTAAGGAGGAGGAATTCGAGCAAGGAGGGCAGATTGCTAGGTGGCGCGGCGGACACACCAGGGCGCGACGCATTGGAAGCCATCCCACAGTGCAAAATCCACAAGGGTGCGATGCACTCAGGGCGCGCAGCGCACTAGGCCTGGCGCGCGACGCACACAAACAAAAACATTGCAATTCGTTTCGGATCTCAGTGAAGTCAGCAAATCAAGAGGTAGGCCATGATTGACGCCTCTTCTCCATCACTTGTGTCATTAATTTGGTTTTTTAAGAAGTCTAATGGTGCCCAAAAGCATAATGGCCATCCATGAAATAATCATCAAGCGAAATTGATAAACGGGGTTGCCAATTTGTAAAAATGCCACCAAGTTTTTGCTCCCCTCTCCTTGTCCCCTCACTCCTCATCGTTTTCACCTCCGTATCCCCCATATCTCCCAAGCAAACCCCCTAAAATCACCCTAAAACTCCCTCCCCTGTTTTTCAAACAAAAACTGTGTCGTTTGACCGCACGCGGCGCACACACAATGTGGCGCGACGCACTAGGAGCCTGGCCACAGTGTTAACTTTACACTGGCGCAGCACATTCCTGGCGCGCGACGCAATGGCCAAAGCGCACGACGCACAGGCCTGTGAACCTAAGAATGCACCGAATCGCCCAAAATTTTTGGAATTGGCTCTTAAATTTGCAAAAGTGCCCATAAATATTTTCACCACTGATCCTAAGCTTAAAGAAAAATATGATGTTGGTGACCATGAGACCAAAAACAATTTTTTTTAAGGAAACACAAAAATGACACAAAGGGTAAAAAAGCTAAGGTTTTTGCTACAGTAACACAATTGCTAAATAAGCTCCTACCTTACCTTGATCAGCTGATTTCCCTGGAGCATTTTTCCCTAAAAGCTACCCTAGCTACATGGAAATCATACCCCTTTGTCCCCTTTACTCATATAGATCAAAGGTTCCTTAACCCTACCCCATCAAAACCATACCCCAAACACTCCCAAATCCCTGATAAATTTCCCCTTTAAACCCCTATTCCCCTTTTCATCATTCCCCTCCTAACACTCCCCTGTTTTATTGTCCCCTTGGTAACAGATTTTCAGAGCATTCAACAGTGTCATTGATTCAAAAGGCAGCACTAAACTCAGGATACAAGCAGCAGTGATGGCATCAGAAAATTCATCAGATTATGAGGGGGATACACACAGTGACACATCTTCAGGAGAGAGGACCCATAGGAGACATCACCAGAGTGGAAGACATCTCAGAGACAAGCCCAACACCCTCACAGAGCTATAGGCATGCCCACTTGCCATGTCTTATTTCCAGCACTTGGAATGTTATGAATTTTTCCAAAGGGTGGCAAATGTCAGAGTACATCATGATTTGGCCCGCCTTTTTGCACTTCATCTACAGGGAGGCCAATCTGTCCTGGTTGGGGTCACTTTCACCTTGACACCGGAGGCTATATCAGTGGCAACGGGGATACCTAATGTTGGGGAGCGGTGGCATAAGAAAAAGAAGGTGGAGAGGCATCACTATGAGCCCTACATCAAGAATAGCTGCTTGAGCCAGCTCACTAGAGTCTTTCCTTTTAGATTTTTGAGGGAGGAGTATGCCCCACTCATGAGATTGATCATGAAATATTTCAGTTGCTAGGGGAGGATTTCTCGCCTTTATGCTTATCACATCCGCTTGCTCATGCACTTCACCAGGGTAAAGATGATGAGCCTCCCATTTTTCATCTGCAACAACATTGAGAAGATGAAGAACTTCATGCAGCGCAAGACCCCACGACAATAGCTAAACAATGTCTATCATTTTTATCTCATCCAGATTTTGGTGGACCATCAGTTGGGATTGCAGGGTATTGCTTGGGAGGACTTCATCTCCCGTGATTTTTTTCAGCACTCCACTGGTGATATCAGAGGCAGAACGTGAGATGGGAGGTCCTTCACGTCAGTTAGAGCCTGAGATGGAAGTCCTGCACATCAGTTTGAGAGCCATGAGACTGCCACCATGCCAGTATACATCACATATCAGAGAGGCTATCCGAAAGGCACCAGACCTTTGTTTGCAGCAGAAAAGCGAGTGTTATCTCCACCCGGGGTGGAAGGGGCCTTGCTTCCTACATCGACGACACAGGTACAAGACAAGGGCAAGAAGCCCAAGCATGAGGAGGGGCCTTCAGGTGTGCCATCAGGTGAGCAAGAGACTGAGTTTGTTCTCCTCCAGGATTATGAGACGGATGCAGAACCTACAAATGTTGAGCTGGGAAAGATCATTCAGGAGCAGCAATCCATGATTGAGAAAATATCCCTATACTTGGATAGGGCCAAGTGGAACGTGCAGTATCTAGAGTAGAGGAACAAGCAACTTGAGGATCGGCTAGCCGAGATAGAGTTGCAAATGATCAAGGAAAACCGGCGACACATCCTAGCAGTGCAAGGCAGACCTATGGAGAAAAGAGACGAAGACCGTGAGTATGTGCTAGAGAAAGTGAACGTTCACTTGGAGCAGTGGTTAGATAAAGCAAATAGGGAGAAAGACATGCTGAGGCGCATGACTCATCACTACCAGGCACGCAACATGAGTTCCAAAGCAAGAATCAGGAGCCTAAAGGCAAAATTGAGCAAAGCGACAAAAGAGGCAAAGGAGGCAAAGGAGCAAGATCGGCTTCGAATCTTGGCTGAGGCTTCCTTGGCCCAGCAAAGCACTTCATAGGGAACCTCCAGCCCAAATTTCAAGGAATTTGGGCAAATTTTGGTTACAGGCAAATTTTTGGGGCACAAAACAGGAAATTTCTCCCTGTGCACCGTGCCACTGGCGCGACGCTAAAAAGATAGAAATTAGATCGAGGAACGACTTGCATATTTGGATTCAACATCGAAAAATACGTCTACTAGTGTCCGGGCTAGAAATTTTGACAAGTTTTGGGTCTCCTAAACGTCAAAAAACACCCAAAAATGGCCTCTCTGCCACTTTTTGGACACACAGGAAACAGTCTTGGGAGAAAGAAGTTTTGGAGGGTCAAATGAGCTTCAAATTCAGAAATTCTAGTTGGGTTGGAAAGTAGACAGGACAGGCTTTCCAACAAGCCCATTTGGGCACATTTTGGACACCTACAAGTGCCCCAAAATAGGCTCCAAATTTGCGCGATGCACAGGGAATTTGGCGCGGCGCACAGGGGAAAAAACGGCCAAATTGCTCCCGTTTCACGAAATTTCGGGTTGCGACTTCTCCAAGTGGACCCGGTCATCTACTCTTCAGTTTTTTGGCACCAAGGACACCTTTTAAATAATTTTCTCTCCAGGTGGGCATCTATCCAAGTGGCAAAAGATGCAAAGGGTCACCCCAGCCAAATGTCATGCTTGAGAGCGCTGCACCTGTAGCTGATGGTTGGCTCTCCATCTCCTTTTTGAAATGATTTGAGTAACTTCCCAACCCTTGGGCGTCCCATCTCTTCTCTACACTTTCTATATATTGTAAGCAAGTTATTTGCAAAGGGTTGGCTGGCTTGTAACTTCTGAGAGACTGTGGGAAAGAAACTCTGTTTCTGCACTGTGTATTTTTGACAGAGAGTTAATGAAAGGCAGCGGCTCTGTTTCATGAGATTCTTATGGTTGTGAGTGTAGAAAATGTGTTCTTATGTTCCATATGTATCTTGTTATGTTTCATAATTCATTTCATGTTTCATTTCAGTGAAATTTTCTAAGTGAGATTAGGTAGAATTCAATTTATATTGCTCTGCCTGTGGGAAAATTTCATGTGCAGTGTTATTCTTTGTTGAAAAGGATTCATGCAACCATTCCCTTTTCACTATCTTTGGCGATCTTTCCATTCTGCGTCACCTTAAGTTAAAATTGCTGCGCTTCCTGCCTACCTTGCCTCACGGAATAATCTGTGGCTTCATTATCAATTCTCTGTTCCTTGCTAAGCGCCAGTCCCATATACATCTCAGAAGTTCAGTCACTTCGAAAATCTTTTCCAAAATCCTTTTTCACTTACTAGCCTAAGGTAAATATCGCATTGTAAGTCATCTCAGACCATTTTTCCTATCCATTCACTGAGCGTGACTCAGAGAGAGCCCTCTCCTGCTCTGGTAGGGCTAGCTACCAGACTGAGCGTGGTTTGTGGTTACCCTAATTTTTTCCTTCTTCAGCCTAAGGCAAATTTAGGTGCTAACAGAATGTATGCTGCTCCAAAGTTAACCCTGCTCTATATGGCATGGAAACATTGTAAGAGCAATGAAAAACATTGTTGTGAGAACACTCTAAAAGCAAGAGTACTGTTGAGATAACACTTTGTAAGGAAAACATGGTATGATTCCAGTTTATGACTGTATATTTGTTAATACTCCCTTAGATTCAGTTTTGAGCCCATATATAACAGAATCTTCTTCAATGTTTCAACACTACACTGTAGACCATATGAATGCTGCTCCAAGGCAATGCATGAAATGATCATAAATGTTGCTTCCAATTAATTGAAACCATGCCAATTATATCTTGCTTCATATAATAATGCTACTCCAGAATGTTTTAATGCTGCCAAAGATACATTCAATTCTCAGAAACCCAATGCACATTCAACGCCTATAGAGTTAAAGTCTAGTATCATGACTGATCTCCATAATGCAAAGGAAATAATGCTTGATAAGGAATGCTGGTATTGCATAGCTGGTATGCCATTTGTTATGATCATGTTTGATTCTTGTTAACTGTAGCATAAAAATTTTGCATTGCATGCCATTACTGATCATCAATGCCAACTCTCAAGGGATGTGAATATACGCCTTCGAATTTCGCTAAATTAACTTGTCATCACTAGATTAATAATAACCAAAATAAAATGCCCATTCTTTTAAATATGATGTCGTCTTGGTTTAGAAATCCTTCCTATATCTTCATTGCTACATCCCAACATGCAATAAGAATATCCCCTTTATATGAATGATTATTGATACCCAGACTAATAGCCTTTGAAACCATGAAATTTTGTGTAAAACTTAGGATAAAAAATGCATCTAACTTTTAAATATACCACAACTGGGATATTTTACCAACCATAATAGGACACTGTAGGATCCATAAAGAGGTCGAAAAAGTCTTTCAAGCTAGTTTGGTTTTATAATATGCATGATGAACATGAGGAAGTAAATTATCTTCACAAATGCAGGCTTTACAAAGAGTCGAAAACACATAGTGACAACGACCAACAATTTCATCATCCATTCTTATTCATTGTGGACGAACTAAACCCTTGGATAGCAGCCTTGATATATTGCATGCATGCAACATATATTAGTCGGATTTGCTTGATGGAAACTGTTGTGAAACATGCGAGTGGTTGTCCTCAACATGCAAGTGAATGTTACTTAATCCATTTTTTGACTTCAATGAGATTTTTTATTTTCCCATCCAACATCGTTGAAGATATTAATGCCAAAATCTCAAGCTTTTGATATCTTGATGCAGAGAGATATTGTACATAAAATAATTGTTGCAAAGAGCACATTATTGGCTATGCAAGATACTGAATATATATATACAAGTTACAACAACCCTCTGTTGGTTATAGCAAGCCACAAAATATATAATGAGCCTTTATACAAAGAGTGATCACCATATAATACACTATAATGTCATCTCCTATGTTACCCTCAGTAGGCCACAGAGAATGACTTTGAGCCACACAGATGAATAATAGAAAAGAACCATAGAATGCATTGTAATTTTGTCGAGTCAAATACCATGGATACAACTTTGCATCATACCTTGGGAGATAATTCGCATCACTGAGCCATCAAGGATAAGCTTTGGATAATTGTGCAACAGTCTTTTGGATCAAAGTAGCTTGCATTGTACATGAGAATTCATATTTTTGTTGAATGTATCTGGAAGCAAAAGTATTTCGGATCTCTGTTAGATTATTATTAGCCTTAGATCGGTTACTTGCATTACCATTATAGCTTGTATTATTGTTACTGTAGAGTCAAGGAGATCCGAATCACAGAGATAATTCTCATTAAATTTGTGCCAAGGATTCGTACTACTACCAAAGGACCATCAGGCTGTAAGGTTTTTCATGCAAAGACACACACACACATATTATCTCTAAGCACATTATTTAAGCCTATGAAAATTAATATTACATGCCGAAACTAAGTTCAAAATAAGTTCTGACATATTTCCAAATTCAAACCGTCGTGACAAGAGGTTGTCATCCAGTTGACAACCCACTTTAACGCCTTCCTCCTATTTGATGAAGCATGGCATCAATCTCATCCCCATCTTCCATTTCAAGTTCTTTAGGAGTTTTCTCCCCTCATAAATGCCTCCCATCAAACAGAAAAACTATGGAGTTAAAATCAATGGATTGCCTATCACAGTAAACATTCATTAACTTCCTCAGTTGAGTACTACGTTTGATTTTGCAGAATACTTCATTTCCATCCTGGCCCTTGACCTTGAGATTAATGTGTGCACCCTAGTCCATGAGCTTCTTCTCTTCCTCCACGCTCACCGCACCAGCACCCTGGTTTCTGCCATTGTCAATGCCAGACATGACTAGTTATTCTGCTATAACTATTCTTAGAAAAAGAAGAATTGAAAAATTCATTCAGAGTTGCTAAAACCGGTGGTTGGGATTCAAGTTCGTAACTCCATTTACCTATGATATATAATGCCACCAATTATAATGGATACCATAGTAATGGATTCCCTTGGCCTGAAATTACAACGGATTCCCCTGGTCGATAACGCACTGGCTTTGTAGGTGGCACTGACTATGTAACCGTTCTGAATACGTTGAATTTGCCAATATTAACTTGCAATGATTAACATGCTAACCCCTCCAATAACGCGTTATGTTGGTATTAATGTGTTGGGTGCATAATGCATTCATAACATGCTGGAATAACATGCAATGGCGTTATTATCATAAACTGCACCCTCTGGTGTCTCCATATTGTTCCATCTGTTGAATTAACGCAACTCAGAGGTATCATACTGTAATGCAGCTCAGAAATATAACCCTGCCTACTTCAGAATAATAACGCTCCATGCTCCAGAATAATAACTCTCCACATCTTCCAATCGAGAGTGGCACCATAGCTGTGACCCATTCACAATAAATTCATGACCTTCCCATTCATTGATAGTGCACATGTTAATCTAGTTTTAGTGCACTCTACATCCATCCAACCAAGACACCGTGCACATTATGTGTCCCACCAAGCAAGACACCGTGTGCTCGCCCTGAATACCTTTACAATGTAGCAAACATATAGGCCTTGACAATATGTTTATGAAGGTATAGATTATGTATGTTTGAGATCTCGGCTAAACACTCAAGCAGTCATTACAGTGCTCCTATCGTCGATTTCTCGTTTCTTCCTTTAATCATCCTCACG
Organism: Pinus tabuliformis; assembly: GCA_031772625.1. NCBI lineage: Eukaryota > Viridiplantae > Streptophyta > Pinopsida > Pinales > Pinaceae > Pinus > Pinus tabuliformis. The sequence continues at coordinate 76,619,511 of CM062805.1, forward strand.
ATTAAGTGGCACGTTATTCATAGTTTCCTATAACGCTCTTGTATTCTGATTGAGAATCTATAACACATAATTCACCTTCACATGCCTGAACCTTGTTTCTATTTGGAGATTTGAATTTTTCACCAGTTTCAATGAAGCAACTACTTGAACTTTCCAAAGCAGTAATCCCTTGCATACTGTTGTCATTGTGTTTATCATCATAAGCTTGTGATAAATTATACAAATTCTCTTGGGTAATTCCTTTAGCTTCATCCCTTATACAACTCTGCTTCTCTTTTACAACCAGAGAGCATCCTTCCCCTGATGCCAACAATGTGTTGACATCATTTTTGCCTATCATCTTGTCTCCATCACTTGCATGAATATTCTGATTTTTGCTACCTTCCAAAATAACCGATGCTTTTATTTCTTCAAAATTTGATATTGTACCTAGAACAATTTCCATGCCATCAATATGCACAAATGGAACTCCAAAACTAGAATTCCCCTCCAAATTTTGTATGCTTAATTTGTCATCAACTGGAAAAACAGTCTCTGGATTTCCCTTCCCAAAACAAATGTCTTCCTCTTTTGTATGGGAATTGCATGCCAGAGAACTGTCTGCAATAATTTCTTTTTCATGTTCCATCACCAGAAAGGTGTTGCTATTGTCATCTTTAGCCAAATCTTCATTGTTTATTTCATTCTGAGAATCAACCGCATGCATGACTAAAGATACATTACATTTATCACATTCCACTTCAGCATCACTTCTTAATTTCTCGAACTCATGCCTTAGACGTATTTTCGCATTTTCATGTTCCAAACAAGCACATCTCTCCTTCAAGGTTTCTACTTCACTTGATAATTCCAAACAATGTTCCTTCTCCTTCTTCAGCTTTAGTTCAAGCTCTTGAGCATGCTCTTCCATCATCTTAACTTTCACTTCATGGTCCTTCAACATACTGGCTAATGCTTCTGTATAGACGGCCATAAGTTGTTCACAATTTTCAAGCTCTTTCTGATTCAATGCACATTCAATCTCAATGGATATTCTCTCTTTGAGTTCCTCTTCAGTGAACACTAAAACTGAAGAAGAATCCCTGATACATGGTTTCTCTTCCCCTTTATCAGGTGCACTCTCAGACGAAAGACTACCAGATGAACTTCTATCCTTGACCAAAGCAATGGAATCTTCATTCCTTTCTTTGTCATCCACTTCTGTCTTGCTGTGCAAACTTTGGGCATTTAATTGTTCCTTACTATGGCCAAACTGCGACAACTCTTGACTACTCGAGTGGAAAAAACTTCCTCCTCTGCGGCAACAATCCTTTAGGAAATATGCTTGAAACTCTTTTAGCTCGAGGAAAAGTAGTCGATTCTTCAGAAGGGAAGTTGAACTTTATATTTACATAAGGTGAAGCTTGTCAAAGAAAAAATGTTGTATCAATATAATTATCCTCCCCTAGGTTCACATTTAATACCATAACCATTCGACCCTTGGCTTCCAAATAGTCTTTCAAATACTTTGTTAGCAAGGAACCGTGATAATGATTTTGGACCTCTAGGAACATTTGGTAACTGCACCCGATTAATAGGTCTTTTATCATCTACTAATTTGGAAACAATATTAGTTATCCTCCCAGACTTAAACAAGAGGGGAATCAAGTTTTCCCTTGGTGGTGGAATGCATATGCCATTCGCGTGCTGGTATAATTGCAGGCATGCTTGAAAAAGCGGATGTGCTTAGTACCAAAACTATATTATACTTGGATATGAATGAGTGTGAGCATCCATCCTTACACAATGGTCTGCAACAAAGATATCCAGATGGGTATTATGTGATTGATATAAAGAGCATTCAACATTGGTACACAAAGGTGGTGGCCTCTGGATATATATATATATATATATAGATATAGATATAGTATATATATATATATATATATATATATATATATATATATATGTTTACTTCATGATCTCCCTTTGGTGCCCTTATGCATATGGATCTCAGATTGCTGCTCAATCTGTTATCATTGAATACTCTCGAATACTTTCTGTAGTTATGGGTTGCACCACTATTAATCCATCACAATGACTGACCATCTACACAACTCCTATTCTTTTTCATATAGTCATAGTCCAAACTATAGTAGAGGGGGTCACACTTGATGAGAATTTGGTCCAACAAACTTCTCTTATTTGATGAGGAGATATTTATGAACTAAGTTTACAGTGAATTGCAGGTCCTTTTTGTTTTCCCATTTCACATATAATGACTTGCTGTTAGGATATTCCGACACATAGGAAATAGTTAAATATAACTTGGTCTAGTGTAGAGTTAGGTAAAGTGTGTTTCTTTACTATGTACTTTTGTAACTTACAATCCGACGGTCACGATATGTTCTAGACATGAAGTGATCCAATGGTTCATTCTTTCCTCGGTATTACCGACACTTGATCTGTGGCTTAACACCCAATTGGTCCATGATCTCTATTTAAAGAGCATGGAGGGTCATTTCTAGAGTAACCGTTCACGAGAGAAGCTTATGTAAATTTTCATTCTTTTATTAATAAATTGCCGGAAGTGGCCGCGTTGGCTTAGGTCATGGACTATTTCCCTTTTTAAGGGTTTTAACCACATCAAGAATACTGATCTGTTTGTGAGTAGTGTCCTTTGGTGTTCTATCTGAGGAACTTACCCTGTAAATTCCTACATGGTATCAAAGCTATTTGAGGGCTGCATCCATTGGTGATCCAAATTTGAAGCCAGTACACTGCATCTGACTATCGTTTCCAAGATCTACTGTTTCTGGCTGCTTTTGGGCCGAGAGGACTGCTCTATTGTGTTAGGAGCATCTGTTCCAGTGGGGAACCCCTTTCATTTCATGCGAAAAGGTTTCCAGTAGCCCTAGCTACGTCATTTTTAAGATCTGGAGGCAAGAAAAAAGCTTTTTCAAATAAGCATGCACCCCAAAGCTTCAGTGACTAAAAAAAAACCCCTTCCTCTTTTCCAAAAATTACTAACCTTTTAAACTAGCTCACTTGGTCCAAAGTTGCTTTATGAGAATAGAGGTCTTGAGTTCAAGTCTTTCTTTTTGTTGAGTTACTTTTTCAAAAAGCACATGTAACTTATGTTTTAAAGTTCATTTATGTAAAAGTGTTCTCACCCATTATAAAAAGTGAGTCACTTATAATTTAAAGTGTCTTTATCTTTTATTTAAGTTACAATTTAGTGGGTAGCTCATAAAGTACCATTGTGAAAGTGACTTTCACTTATTTATAAAAGTGAGTCACATAAAATAATTTTTTTTAAAGTGAACTAATTAGATTAAGTTTGGAAAGTGGGGGCATGGGGGGAGAAGGGGGGGTGGGGATTTTTTTTTAAATATAACATTATCATTCATTTCCACACATTAACGCACTTCGTCGACATCTTCAACAACTTTTCTTCAAAAAACCATAACTTCTTCATTCGGAAGCCGTTTTCAGAGCCCTTTTTTTTAATCTGCCTAATTTTTCAAGATCTTTCCATTGGAACACTTAGTTTCAACATCTACAGCTTTAGTTTCTGTTAAAATGGAAAGTCCATGCAAAGTTATTCTTGATAGCACCAACTACTTCCAATGGTGGTCCTATATTGTGGATTTACTTAGAAGTAAAGGTCTTTACAGAATAGCCTCAAGCCAAGAAACCAAACCTCAAGGTGAAGATAAGGCATCCAAATGGGAAAATAGGCAAGATCAAGCACGTGAGTTGATAGGGATGTCTATTTCTCCAGACCTTAGATTCCATATCGCAGAACTTGATACTCCTAATAAAGCAATGAAACAACTCACTACAGTTTTTGTAATTAAAAATGAAATTAGAGTCCATCAACTCGAAAATGAGTTTCTTACATTGGAGCCCAATATTTTTTCTTCCATTGAAGATTTTTTGACCAAGTTCAAGACCCTTATACTTCTCTTGGAAGGTGTTAAGGTTAAGAAAGAAGATGGTAGCCTTATCTATTCCATTCTTACCAAGTTGGGACTAGCCTACTCTGTGTTTGTTTCCACCTTCCATTCTACTAGAGAAGCCTTTATTTCTCAAAGACAATACTACAAGTCCCCCTCTTTTGATGCCTTTTGTGATTCTTTAATAAGAGAACAAGAAAAGCTCTTATATCTTAGTCTTCTTAATCTTGGAAACTCTTCTAAGAAAGCTTTAGCCGCCCAGCAACAACCAAATTCAAAGAATCCTAAGAAGCAGTATCCTAAAAATAATGGTCCTAAACCAAACAAGGGTCCTAAGCAATTTCAGTCTCAAAATGAAAAATAATTTCAACAAAATGATAAGGCAAATAAAAACAAAGGGAAGAAGACTGATAGACATTGCCACTTTTGCAATCAAGATGGCCACTTAGAATCCAAATGCTTTAAGAAGATGGAAGCCTTGGAAGCAGCAATGAAGAAGCATAACATCCATTTGGATCACTCTTCAACTTCAACTTCATCTTCAGGAGTAACACTTTTTACATGTGGTTGTCAAGCATCTCGGTCTGGTTATGCACTAAATGTATCTTCTTCTTCTCATTTTCATGAGCGGCTCATTGATTCTGGAGCTTCTTATCACATGGCCAAAAACAAAGCCATGTTTTCTTCTTTAAATGATTGTAACACCAAAAATATATATGTTGGTGATGATAGATCTCTTAGTGTTGTAGGGATAAGAAGTGTTCATCTAAAAAATGGTCAATTAAATGGTGCATTATGTGTTCCAACCTTATCTTGCAACCTTCTATCTGTATATCAGATAACTCATTCAGGTGAAGGTAAAATCGTTGAATTTTCACCTCACGATATTGTAATTAAGGACCTAAGAGATCCTAGACAGATTTTAGCTACTGGCATTGCTGATGATTCTACAAGGTTGTATAAGTTTAAAAATTTTGGGTCATCAAATCTTCCCTCGGTATTTTTTGCTCATAATGATGAAGTGAGCAAACTTTGGCATGAGCGATTTGGTCACTTAAACTATCGCTCCCTTCAGAAACTATGTAAAGAAAATATGGTGACAAGTCTTCCAATGGTATCTTTCAGAGATGGTGTTTGTTTCGTATGTGTACTCAAAAACCATCCTCGAGATAGTTTTGAAAAACATGCCTATTGGCATGCCTCAGCCCCTTTACAGCTTGTGCATAGTTATTTATGTGGTCCACCTCCAATTGTTTCATTTTCCGACTTCAAGTATTTCTTAACTTTCATTGATGATTTCTCCAGACGCACTTGGGTATACTTCTTAAAACTCACGAGTGAAGTATCTAACATGTTCTTGGCCTTTAAGGCCTTTGTTGAAAAACAATTTGGACATCAAATTATTAAGCTAAGATCTGATAATGGCAGAGAATATGTTAACACCACATTCATCAACTTTTGCACTGAGAATGGAATTCAAATGCAACATACTATTCCATATACTCCACAAAAAATGATTTAGTTGAAAGGAAGAATCACACCTTAAAGGAAATGGCTAATTGTATGCTTCAATCTAAAGGACTTAGTCTTACTTTTTGGGCATAAGCCATTAACTGTGCAAATTACATAGTAAATCACACTTGGGTATACTTCTTAAAACTCAAGAATGAAGTATTCAAATGGCGGAGAATATGTTAACAACAAATTCATCAACTTTTGCATTGAGAATGGAATTCAAATGGAACATACTGTTCCATATACTCCACAACAAAATGGTGTAGCTAAAAGGAAGAATCACACCTTAAAGGAAATGGCTAATTGTATGCTTCAATCTAAATGACTTAGTCTTAATTTTTGGGTAGAAGCAATTAACTGTGCAAATTACATAGTAAATCACACTTGGGTATACTTCTTAAAACTCAGGAGTGAAGTATTTAACATGTTCTTGACCTTTAAGGCCTTTGGTGAAAAACAATTTGGACATCAAATTCTTAAGCTAAGATCTGATAATGGCGAAGAATATGTTAACAACAAATTCATCAACTTTTGCACTGAGAATGGAATTCAAATGCAACATACTGTTCCATATACTCCACAACAAAATGGTGTAGCTAAAAGGAAGAATCACACCTTAAAAGAAATGGCTAATTGTATGCTTCAATCTAAAGGACTTAGTCTTAATTTTTGGGCAGAAGCAATTAACTATGCAAATTACATAGTAAATCACACTTCTACTAAGGTTTTAAAGAATATCACTCCAGAAGAAGCATGGAGCTCAATTAAACCAGATGTAAGTCACTTTCGTGTTTTTGGAAGTGAAGCATGGGCCCATATCCCAGATGAGAAACATAAAGCTTTAGAACCTAAGAGTGAAAAATGTATTTTTGTTGGATATTCTGAAGATGTAAAAGGATATAGACTTATTCCACTTAAGTCCAAAAATGTTATCATTAGAAGAGAAGTAAAGTTTGATAAAAATATATCGACCTACGAGCCTAGTTCGACGGATGTGCCACCTCTCTCTATCCCTTCTACTTCTGAAAATATTTCTTCTTCAGATGATGGCAGCGAGGATGACAATCCTCCCCAACCTTCTTAGGATCCTCCTTCAGCTCCTCAACTTCCAAAATGGGTCTGTGCAACTCGGTATGTAGTAGGTGCTCTTGTCGGTGATCCTACTGATCAATGACGTACATGTTCTCAGTTCGATAGAGCCTCTTCTTTACTGGCTCAAGCTTCAACGAATTATGATCCTAACACCTTTGCAGAAGCTTCAGTCCATCTAGATTGGGATGCAGCTATGAATGAAGAATATCATTCATTATTGGCAAATGATACATGGGATCTTGTTCCTCTTCCAAAGGGACGAAAACTTGTTAGATGCAAATGGGTTTACAGAACCAAGTATGGACAAGATGGAAAAGTTGATAAACATAAACCTCGTCTTGTTGCTAAGGGTTTTTCACAAGTTGAAGGCATTGACTATAATGAAACCTTTTCCCCTGTTGCCAAAATGAAGTCTATCTGCCTTGTTCTTTCCCTTCTTACCTCTTTCAAATGGGAAGTCCATCAGATGGATGTTAAATCTTCCTTCTTGCATGGGGACTTGCATGAAGAAATCTATACGGAACAACCTACTAGCTTTATACAAACAGACTCCAGCCTTGTATGTCGGGTTAAGAATTCCCTTTATGGTCTCAAGCAAGCCCCTCGGGCATGGTATGCCAAAATGGATAGCTTTATTTTAGAAACTGAATTTTCTAGGTGTCATTTTGACAATACTATCTACACCAAGAAAGTGGGCAATTCTCTTATCATTCTTGTTATTTATGTTGATGATATTATCCTTACTGGTAGTGATCCCAACTGCATAAACCATGTGAAGTCTAGCCTTAAAAATAAGTTTGAAATGACAGACTTAGGACACTTGCATTACTTTCTTGGTCTTCAAGTCTTGCAATCCAAGGAAGGTATTTCCCTTTCCCAATCCAAGTATGCCTGTGATCTTCTACACCATTTTCATATGGAAGATTGTAAGCCAGCCCCTTCTCCCTTTCAGTTTGGAGCCAAACTTTCAGTCACTTGTACTTCCCCTGAAGTTGATGCTACCTTATACTGTCAACTTGTAGGGAAACTTTTGTATCTGACCCATACTCATCTTGACCTTTCGTTTGCTGTTGGCCGTATTGTTCGGTTTATGAAAAACCCACATGAAAGTCATTGGAAAGCAGCTAAAAGAATACTTCATTATATTCAAGGTACAGTTTAGTTTGGGATTCATTACAGTGAAGAAGCATCTCCTCTATTGGTTGGTTTCACTGATTCCGATTAGACTGGTGACCCGGATGATCGGAAGTCTACTGTAGGTTATATGTTCACTCTTAGTTTAGGACCTATTACATGGGATTGCAAGAAACAAAGTGCCATTTCTTTTTCTTCAACAGAAGCAGAGTATCATGGTGCTGTAGAAACTAGTAAGGAACCCCCGTGGTTTCGTTAGATCCTGTCAGAGTTTGGATTTCAGCAACAACATTCGACTACACTTTGGTGTGATAATGAAAGTACCATTCAACTATGCAAAGATCCAGTCCAACATCAACACAACAAACACATTGAACTGCACATGCACTTCATCAAAAAGCTCATTCATGACCATGTTCTTGAAGTGCAATATTGTTCAACAAATGATCAAGTTGCAGACATCTTTACAAAGGCTCTCACAAAGGCGAAGTTTACTAAACTTCGATTTATGGTTGGAGTTTAGGAAGTTGTCACTTAGGCTCTAATGCCTCCTTCCTTCTCCTATTGTGTCATATTTTTACATCCTTCAATCTTATCCCAAGTTGTTCTTAAGGGGGGCTGTTAGGATATTTCGACACATAGGAAATAGTTAAGTATAACTTGGTGTAGTGTAGAGTTAGTTAAAGTGTATTTCTTTACTATGTACTTTGGTAACTTACAATCTGACGGTCATGATATGTTCTAGACATGAAGTGATATGACGGTTCATTCTCTCCTCGATATTACCAACACTTGATCCATGGCTTAACACCCGATTGGTCCATGATCTCTATTTAAAGAGCATGGAGGGTCATTTCTAGGGTAACCATTCATGAGAGAAGCTTATGTAAATTTTCATTCTTTTATTAATAAATTGCCTAAAGTGGCCACGTTGGCTCAAGCCGTGGAATATTTCCCTCTTTGAGGATTTTAACCACGTCAAGAATATTGGTGTATTGATCTGTGATCTGTTTGTGAGCGGTGTCCTTTGGTGTTCTGTCTAAGGAACTTACCCTGTAAATTCCTACACTTGCATGATCCACAAATTATGCAATATATTTTTTCTTCACAAAAAAATAACCATTGAGTGTAGACACCTTAACTATGTCCTCAATTTCCGCATGCTGAGAGTTTTGTTGAACCTCATTCATTATGTAGATTTTCTTTTTCTTTGCGAATGTATTTTCCTACTTCTTTTCATAACAATCTCATGACATCCTACACATAACCCATAGAGCCAGTGGATCACATTTATTGGCCAATCATGTCTTTAAGGAACATTGTCTTCCCATGAGGTACCACTGCTCTAACATGGATTTTGACAAGACTGTTCATTGCTTCATGAGAAACTCCCCCTGAGATCATGATGGATTCATTATGTTATTGAAATCATAGGATGTTCATTTTTCTTCCTCTTCCATACTTTGGCAGGTTGTTTTCTACTATCTGCATTTCTTTTTGATTCAGAGTTTGGTCTGGTTTGATTTGCCTCCATCATCTGTTTAGGATTCTTTAGGATATATGGCAGCCTGCAGTTATTGGCTTTGTGTCCAAGGTTGTGACATAAATAACATCTTATTTGACTAAGGTATGGTTGAGTTGGTGTGCGGCTTTTTGTGCCCCTTTTTACATATAGTTTACATTCAACAAGTTTATGTCCAAATTCATTGCACAAATAACAGTAACCGTGGAAATGTTTTGTGTACCTGATGAATGTTTGTCTTCTCTACTTACTTTCTTGAGAGATTCATCTCATTTGCTGCATCTTTTCCTGATTAAAATTGATTTTCTTTGTCTTACATTCTGCTGCAATGTGTCCAGGTTCATGGCAAGAAAAACACTTCATATCTTTTCCAGGTGAAAAGAATCTCCTTTGAGATCTTCTGAATTTGTTCAACTCATCTCTAGAAGGAAATGACCTTTTTGCAAAAATCATTTTCTGTGACTCACTCTTTGGCTCTTGTTGTTGTTGCTTGGTATTGTCTGCCTCTTTGTTATTTGATCTGCTTGTACCTTCCTTTGATGGTTTTTTAGGGCTGCTTCATTATCCTCTATGGATTCCTTTGAGCTACTGCTCTTTTCTTCTGAGTCCTTCATGAATGTTATCTCCTCTCCTAGATGCTTACAAAGCTTGTTCTTTTCATCTAACTCTCTTCTAGCTGAATCAACCTTATCTTCTAATATTTTACATTGTAGGTCTCTCTCCTTGAGTTTACTACACATCACCTCTTCTAGTCTCCTTTCTTCTTCAAGTTGTGTCTTCAGGTTGACAATTTCCTCCTTGTACTCATGCTCTCTCTCATCACATATTGCATGAGTTTCTTCAGATCTTTGTTTTCATTCTTCATTCTTTTTATATAGTCAATGATAATTCAAGCTTAGCTTGATTTTCATTTGCCTTTTCTTTAAGAGAGTCAGGTACATTCAAACAGGTAGAAGTTTGATTTAACTGGACACTTTCCCTACGATAGTTTTTTTCTTCCTTCCTCTTTCTCTTTCCTTTCTCTACATTGTTGTTGCTAGCCTCTTCATACATGAGCTGCAATCTATCCTAGATTTCTTTTGCAGAAGTTAAATCTATTATTATATCAAGATCCTTATTATGAAGATTGTTATATATAACACATTTTTCCTTAGCATTCCATTGTTTTTCTTGCACAGAGGGAGAGTTTTTACAGTAACCTTCGCATACAAGCTTCCATACACCAGGTCCATAAGCTATCAATTTGGTTTTCACCTTATCTCTCCACTCATGAAAGTTTGTTGCACTCAACATAGGTACACTTTGATAGTCCATGACTCAACCAGATCTACCTTCAAGCTGTTAGGCTTATACAGAAGGAACTTGTTCGGATACCAATTGTTGGAAACTTGACTAAACTTAGAGCAGGGGGTGAATTAGTTTAGTATATTCATGGACATTAAAATTATTTTCATTAATCTCATTAACTGATACATAACATGAGAAACTTATCAAATAATAACCATCATATGAATATGTGATCAAAAAGTAATAAGCAAACCAAACCAGATACATGAACACATAATAACTGCACACATTGACACTAGATATATGTGGAAACCCATAAACTGAGAAAACCATGGTTGTATTATTTTTTTTCATGCAAAGGAAATCTCCTACTCCTTATTACAGCTGATTTTCTATAGGCCCCAACCTATAGGAGGTTGTTACTGTTGGCTGATAAAAGGTGCCTTTTAAAACTCTTAATTACCCCACATTAATCATCAACTTGGGAAAGTCCTCTTATTTCAAGAGTGTACACAATGTGTGCATGCTATAAATTCAGAGAGTAATGTTTCTTAAATTGTAGTATAGATCTTTGACACAAGACTCAAATTGCAATTATTAAAGGAAATGTGACATCTAAGCTTCAAAACTCAATCCTCTACGGAAATCAAATCTTACACAAGCAATTCAAGTAACAACAGCATCAGCCAAGAGCACAGTAGCAATAACTCATCTCTTCTTGGCTGATTCAATCTAAATCATATTCAATCTCTATAAAGAAATCAAAATTGAAATGATATCAATCTGAGAGTTCAATAGTGATAACCAAACTCTTACAGCTGATTAAATCAATGCGATTCACTATCTAAATAATTTACTCTGTAATAAACATAACTTGAATCAAATGACAACGCTGTAAAATATATAAAGAACATACACTACTTCAATACAGGGAAGCGATAAACAACGAATAAAGTAAACTCACAGAAATAGGAAAATTATCAAACCAATCAAACTTTGTGAGAATCAGAAATGTATAACACAAGAAAGCAGTTCAATCCACCAGAGGCTGGGCCCTTAGCCACCAGCGAACACTGCTGAGCTACTTCAGATAATGTGAGGGAACAACAACTTCAATTATATATTAATCATCAAACTTAAGTAACGTTACAATATGGTTGCGTTCTCCAACAACATGAGTCTGTAATTAAAATTACAATTTGAAAAATAACAGAGATTCCCCCTTCTTATAACTAGAAAGGGGTAAAGGACAAATGCGATCCCTCAGGATCGGGAGATCTTGAGGGATTTTCAACCGATTGCTAACTTCAGACATTTTTCCTATTTTGCGCTGATCCTTCTAATTCGCCTTCAGCCTTGTCTGAAACCAGCGCGTTCCATCCTTCGTTTGTCAATTTTTGTTGTTCCATTGTTAGGGAACAACAATTGATCCTTTTGTCGCTTTCCTCCATAAAGAAGAGTAAAAATCAGCTAAATTGTAACTGTAAATAATTCCTCCGTTTCTTATCATAATTCCTAAATATATTAGCTCATTAAGATATGAAAAAGATAAGAATCAAGAAAAAAGGTGATGAAATTAATAGTAAATACATACCCATTTCGTAACTCAACAGTTACCTCCATTTTCTGCAAGCTGCAACGTGCAAGGAAGCTCCTACTCCCATGTGCTTTTTGTAGGCTACAACCCACAAGAGGCTCCTACCTCAACCAACTCCAACTGGATATTTATCAAGCTTCAACTTGAAAGGATACTAGCATCCCGTTATGCAAACATGAAATACGAATGTACTGGTTTACCTGGTCATAAACTTTGCATATCTCCATCTTCATTTCTACATCTTCTTCCCTTCAAATCTGCTTCACATAAGCTTCATAAGTGCTAGGAAACTAATGCACAATAGCTCAATCAACTCCCACACATTCATCCATTCTCTAACCTCTCTTATGCCTTCCAAAATCACATATTTTATGGAGATATTTTGTTGGTTGTTTGTATCCCATATAGGAATATGAAGTGAATAGGATTGACTCTTTGCCTTCCACTCATTCGTTCCAAACTCTTCATATCTTGAATATTAGAAAAAGAATAAATAATTCATCCAATATTAATTTCAGCCACATGTAATCATTAAATGAATCAACCTAATGCGATCATCAAACACAAATATTTCTCATTAATGCATCACAACAATATTTGCCTTTGCCTTGGAGTCTTGCCTTTACATCACAACAATTAAGCTTAATTAACAATTTTACATCACAACAAATTCTTTAATATAGTAACTTCTACAACATCATCAAAAATTTTTAATGTATCACAAGTCTTCCTCCTTCATTTGCTCCTTTTCCTTCTCTTACTACTTGCCGCTCCTAACATTGTTGCTCCTTATGTTGTTGTTCTTTGTACTTGCTGCTCCATTTTTTTCTAATTTGCAGCTATAACAACATATGTCTACCTATTCTTATTTCACATTGATCACAACCATGCATGATTGTTGTTGCTCCTAGCCTGATGCTGCTTCTGCATCCCTTGCTACTCCTTGTGCTACTCCTTTGCTTGTTGATGCTCTTGCATCCCTTGCTACTCCTTGTGCTACTCCTTTGCTTGTTGATGCTCCTGCATCCCTTGCTACTCCTCATGCTTCTTTTTTCTTGCTGCACATTTTCCATCAATGACAATATTGCCAACATTTCCCTTTCTAGACCAGAGATGAGAGTTTCATCCATGTCGCACTACCCTTTCTGCGATTTGTGTTGACATTACACAACATTTGCAAGGGATCTGCGAAATGGAATTTTACTTGTTGTCAGTGCACGACCGTGAACTCTTATCACAATGTAAACACTTTTTTATAATGGAAACACACAACATCATGTGAATCTTTGAATCTGGGCGGTGTAGTAGTTAAAATTATTAGCATTATAATTTGTTTGTAAAATTGGTGATGATGAACTTTCAAAATCACATAAGGAGGTAATTTGTAAAACTGACTCTAGATACATTCTGTATCTAGATGACTCTTCTATATAACTGGCGAGTACAACGATTGGTACCCATGTACCTCAGTAGATGGGAGCTCATCCATAGAATGAATAGTAGTTCAAATATTGCAAAAAAGTATTCAATTGTGTCTAAAGCCACTATTTAAGAGATTGAGTGGAAGTAAGGCTCAATATGGATGGTTGTCCAGATAGCATGGAAATTATGGATCTGGGGAAGGAGCCTTTATTCTTGAATAAGTGAGAGTTCTCTTCTAATGAGGTTATGAGATGACTTGGGATTATTTTTAGTAATTGACTTTAGGAGATCCGTGGTTCGGGAGTTCGAGAGTGGAACTCAGGAATCCAGTTTGCTCACTACACCTTTCTGAAGGTTATGAGACAACTTGATGGAGTTCACTATATGATATTTCGAAGATGTTTAAAGAAGCTAATGAAGACGTTGTAGACAAGAATATCAAGACAAGTACTTATTAAGGGAGGGACTTGGATAATTAACTCCTACATGTATTATGCCTATTAATTGATATTCATCATTAAATGTAATTGTTAATTAGTTGGATTTGAGAGATTTAGTCCAACTAATATAGCTCCTATTTTGGTGTTTTGTTGAGATATTTTCTCAACCAGTTGATTGTATGGTTAAGATATAATTTCTATCTTGAACCAATACTTGTTGTATTTATATGTGATGTTTAATAGAATACAATGTAATTTTGGTGTGCAAACCGGTTTCTCAATTTCAATACCCTTCAAGAGCTAGGAATTGGGGTTTTTATGGAATGAAACACATAGGATATCCTGTTCCTCTTCTCAAGGATTTCGATGTTCTTTTTTGGCATGCATCCCGTGCCTCTTCTTAAGGACATTGACGTTCCTTTTTGGCATGCCACCTTCACCGATCTTCGTAGATTAAAGACAATGAGGTCTAGGGCTAATTTTGGGTCCCAAATTTAGAATGCCATCAGAGGGAAGGATGAACACAAACATTTTGTTGAAAAGCTTGAAAAAAATGCCTACAAAGGAGGTGGAAAAGGTGAGAAATATAAAAAAGCATTTGACAAAATTCATCAATCAGCTGGTGTCATATATTTGTTTGGACAATCCCTGTACATCTTTGTCAATGCATTTGACAATGTATCAAAGCTCTAAGAAACAATTAAAGTGTTGATAGGAATTCAGGTCAGTTCATTCAGACTTCTTTACAATGGTAGGCAACTAAAGCCAAGTCAGGTACTCAAAGATTATGGCATTATGAAGGATGCTTCCATATCTCTAGTTGTGTGCCTGAATGATAGTGCCAGGGGTGGTGGAGCATCTACAACTTCAAAGCCTCTTAACTTCAAGGATGCCCTTAAGTCAGGATCCACCTCTCAACAGGCCCAGGCAACTCCTAGGATGTTCTAGGTGGACAAAACTGAGGATGTTCCTTCTATTGAAATTTCACACCCAACTCTGGAGGAATTTCTTGAGCTCTACTTTGAGAACGACCTGATTTTCCACTTCAATGGCTTATGATCACACTCAACAGATCTCTATAAGTGGATACATGAGGTTTGGAATTCGAAGTGCAAGGTTATTTTTTGTTCCAAGGGTTTATTTATAGTGATTTTCGTTGAATTGGAGGATTATCCAAAGACTTTAACTGGTGGACCCTGGTTTTGGGGTAAAGCCAGTTTGTCCCTTACCCCATGGTTTCTGGATTTCAATCCCTCTTCAACAATCATCACCAAAATTCCAATCTAGGTTTGGCTTCCTAATGTGTCGGCCCATCTATGGCATTTTTAGTTTTTGAGGGTATAGGTAATACCTTGGGCCATTATCTTACCACATATACCTCCTGAGGGTAGTATGGTTTGTACACCTATGAAAGAATTTGTGTGGAAATTGACATTACAAAAGGCTTTCTGGAAAAAAAAAATTAATTTAAAAAATGGTGATTACCATTGGACCCAATCCCTAGATTATGAGAATACAATGTTTCAGTGTCATGCTTGCCTTCAAACTGGGCATCTACAAAATTCCTTCCTTAGGTTAATTTCCACCAAGAAGCAACATAACATAATGTCTAAACCAAAAAGTTGGAAACCTTATGAACAACCGAGTATGAGGGCAAGCATTCTTCTCCTTTTGATCAAGAGGATGAAGGCACTATTGATGATATGCTTCAGGAAGATCAGGACCAAATTGTCAATACAAATCAACCTTATGAGGATTCAACTGGGCTCCTTGTTCACTCTAGAAATAGGGAATTGGTTGTTAAAGATGTTTCGTTTGGTATGTTAAAGTGTACTCATGAATCTTCTTCTTCTCACTTCGATAAGGAAGCACCTTAAGCTCTGAACAATAATCTGCAGATTACCTTGGTTAACCCACCCCCTATAGGTTGGACTAAGGTTGTGAGAAATAAAGACAAGAAGAGTCATTCTAAAGTCAATCCCCACGTCGGGTGATGTTGTACAGTATGCCATTTCCATGGTAGTTTCTTATAAAAGTCTCTATCAAAGTCCTTAGATGAGCAGTTGCTTTCACAATACAAATAGTAGATCAACGTTTTGGCGATCATATGCTATCAATGTAAACCTTTTTTATATTAATAGAAATATTTTGTACTAGCTTACAAAAAAAATATCAATAAAAGAATGTCTCAATATAAACAACATCATTTCAATGTTTAAACTTCTATAAAAAAATTTATAAACTTAAATTGTTGTCCATATTTTATTGGATGATTTTTCACAATAGGTCTACTAAAATATATTAGAAAGTTCGAAATCTACACTATCAAAGTTTATATTTCCTTAGATTTTTGGGTGTATTAATTACTATTTATTTCAAATGCATACAAATTATAATTATGCACAAAATAGAAAATAATAGGAGAAAAAAATCACAAACCACCATTGACACAAAATATATCCTAGGAGACCCTTTTGGAAGAACACTGAAAAGTGAGGCTACTCTACTCTCTTTATTCAAATAGAAAATGGATACAAGTACAAAGAAGTGAGGCATGTAGCTAATGGGCCGCTCTTCTCTCTTTCATTGAATAGAAAATGGATGCAAGTACAAATAAGTGAGACATGTAGCCCATGGGTTGCTAGAATGCACAAATCATCTCTAGTTTCTCTCTCCCTATCCTTCTCGGGTACTATGCTTATCTATGGAATAAAATGGACTAGAATAGAATGGAATCATTTTCCCTCATGGTGGCCCAGTTATAACAAAACACGATAGCCTACTAGTGGTTAAGTTCGTCTCCTTCAACTCTGAACTAGAGTTACAATATGTACTCTTCTAGAGTCTTCTTCATCACGATCATGTGGCTTATAAGGAAAATTTTAAGAAACCTCCTTGAAATT
Source organism: Pinus tabuliformis (assembly GCA_031772625.1). Lineage (NCBI taxonomy): Eukaryota > Viridiplantae > Streptophyta > Pinopsida > Pinales > Pinaceae > Pinus > Pinus tabuliformis. Next base: position 76,636,361 of record CM062805.1, read on the forward strand.
ATATGTATAATGAAAGGTACATACAAAATGTACATACTATTTTTTCAATTATATAATATGGATATATAATTTTTTGGCGAATCTTTTATGGAATTATAATTTTTTTGTAAAATCTCAGAGATTTTTTCACTAAATTATAAAACATTGCAAAGCCATTCCAAATAGTGTTACTTCTCAACATAGTGTTTTGATGGCTATGTCAATGATGCTATGTTCAAAGTGTTCAACACCTTCACAAGTTATATTTTGGCACTGGGTGAGATCAATACAACATCTTGGAAAAGTTCAAAGTACCATTAATCTATGTTACATTATTTCCATACCTACCTGTCTCATTTTTAGGAGCATTTTCTCCACTTGGTGAATTGTTGTAGGGTTGGTTTGGTGGCATTGGGGGACAATTAGGTTGGTTAGGAGTTATTTTTTTGAGATAAATCTAAAACCCTTATTGCGACTAGTACTAAAAATAAGTGTAGGTCAAATTAATCCACCAAATAGCTACTCATAATTAAATTAAAATGTTAAAAACCCTATTCTAAAAAAAACATCTATAAAGTTAATAATTAATAAATAATATTAAAAATATTTATTATTATTATTATTTAAATAATAATAAATAAATAATAAAAAAAACATTTTTTATTTTTTTAATATTTACAACAATAGATAGAATGATAAATTAAAATAAATTATCTTTCCTATATAAATATTTTTAATTAAAATTTAATACTAATTATTATAATTATATAATTTTTTTTTGAATAATTATATAAAGTATTACTTATATGTTTTTATTTATACTCTATTTTATATTTAGTTATATAAAGAATATGGTTAGAATGTCAAAATGATATTTTGAGTTGTATAAAAATACCATTATAATAATACTTCTTGTATTTAAGTAAAAAGTTAATGATAGTAAATATAAACTTATATCTTACAATAATTCTTTTTTTGTCATAATGAAATACTTTCATTGTATCTCTACATTCATTATTCTTTAAGCATTATATGTTTCATTGTGTCTCTACATCCATTATTATTTAAGCATTATATGTTTATATGAATTTGAGTCATTTACAATGTTATGGAAATTTTTGTTAGAGGAAGATATACAAATATATAAGGTTTTTATAAAACTAATATTGTTTTATTTTTTCATATATTATATATATATAAATATAGTTCTTGTAATTTTCTAACTTGATCAAAATATAAGTCATATATCTATATATATATATAAATAATTTATGAATTATAAAAACATTCTAATTTATTTTATATATAATAGAAAGAAAATTAGACAAGTCAATTTAGAAGATGACATTGAGACATATTTGGATATATAATTAATTTTTTTGAAAATCACTAAAATTGAGATTGTTTAATTAATATCTTAAAAAGGAAAACTTACCTTACTAGGTGACCCAAAATGGATTTTGGATAGACTCCTAAGTCTAAGTGTTCCTCACTGAGGAAAATGAAATTCCAAGGAAGTTACTGGGCATAGCCCCATTGCAGAGATCTTTTCATTCTGAATCTATTGCAACTTGAATGGGCAAAAATGGACTTAGGAGGCAGAAGTTATCACCAAAAGAAGTTGCCCTTTGTTCTTTAGAAAAAGAGGCAAAATCCCCTAAAATGGCAAAAAAAACCTTATAAAGGGAAATCGCATCAGAGAAGGGTCAAAGAGGCGGACTTAAGTGGAGGCAGAAGAAACTCCGATCCGCCGATCCAATGTATTGGATCAGAGAGACATATGTGTGATATCGGGACCCTAGACCTAGCGATTGCGATCATGCGATACGCCGATCACCGATCGTTGATGATCGGATCGGCGAATCAGCATCAACGATGTACAAAACCCCTGGGCCATATGCGATGCGATATGCAATAGAGACCATGACGGGCAATCTCAGCTGTCAGATTGCGAGAGAAATGGATGGTCAAGATTAAATCAAATCGGCGATTGCTGGACCTGACGGATTTCATAATCGCAATTCATAAAATTTGAAATCCGGTAAAAGGGGATTTTCTGTGTATTTTCACATTTCTGCTATAAAACCAAAATACAAAGGAAAATGCCCAAAAGTGATAAAACCATAATTGAAGGGGAAATAAAGACGTGATTAATGAAATTTGAGTTCCGTAGGTGGGATTTTGAGCGGGCCTTAAGCAGAAAGCGCTTTTAGGCTGGCTCCGCCCGATCCCATACAATGAACGACGCGTGGCTGGCGGAGGAGAGAGGAAAACCGCCTTTTCGGGCGGGTAACCTCCATATTCCTAAGCTGCCTGAGATTGTATATGGACTGTTGGATTAGAGATCCCGTAGATCAACGGTGGATATTGCGACTACAGTGAAAGGCAGACCCGAAATGATTATAGGGTGGATGCGATACATTTTCAAATCCGATAAAAAGGATTTTGTTGGGTTTTTGAAGGTTTTCCCATGAGTTTGGGATTTTGCCCAATACACTAATGCGATGCGATATGGCGCCTAATGGCGGACCCGATAGGGATTTAGGGGCGATTGAATGCAATTTCACATCCGGAATACGCGTTCGATAGTGTATTTTCCGGAAATCTCTGTGTAAGGCAATTTTCTCAGTTTTTAGGATTTCGCCATGAAATGACCTCGATTCCTTCAGTAACTGCTCCTTATCATCATACAACACTGCAACAGGCATTTTTACAGGCAATGATGCATTTAGAAGCCACAAAGCCGTAGAGCCAGATGGCCAGTCAAACAGACAAGGAGCAGGGAAGCCAAAGAGGCACAGAGAGATGATTGAACACAGGGAAATGGCTGGGGAAGCCGAAAAGCCGGGAAAATGCCTCAAAGGAGCCTAGAGAGCTCAATTGAGGGGGAGCTAAATGCTGAAAGCAGTTGTAGAGTCGAGGGAGCAGAGGGAGACCGAAAGCTAATGTGCAGAGTAGTCGAGGGAGTCACTTGGAGGTCAAGTGACAAGCCAGAGAGCTGTACATTGCTAAGAGCCAAAGAAGCCAGAGTTGAAGAGCCAGAGCCAGAGCCAGAGCCAGAGAGCAAGAGCCAGAGCGAGAGCGAGAGCCGAGAGCCAGAAATCCGAGAGCTTCAAGAGTTTGGGATAAAATGGTGTCTAAATCCATTGTTTATGTGTAAAACCAATGGAGTTGAACCATGGAGCTTGTAAAAGGACTTTGCCATAATCCCAAAGAGACTAGTTGAGTCGACTAGAGCTCACGGAGATGTAGCCCAAGATTTTTGGGTGAACTCCTAATTAAATTGCTGTTCTGTGTGTTTTGTTTTATTGCTGCATTGTTTACTATTATACATATATCTTGTATCAGCATAACATAGTTCTAAACAGACATAAGCATACACCTTATTTTCAAGCACACATTTAATTTCGCATTGGTTAATCAATAAGACTTGGGAATAAATAAGCTTTGGAAGTGGGAGAGGTTCTTGTAAGTTAGAAAAGAAGCCTAAGTGCCCCATTTTCAGATCACTAGGAGTTTTCAAATTTATAAAATTATTAATTTTAAATGAGAAAATTAGTGAAACACTTTCTTATTTTCTCAAAGTAGTGTAGATAATAATAATAATAATAATAATACCAAAATTAATAAAATAAATCACTAATATTATTACTATGAGCGATAAATAGTTTTTTTTTCCCAAATACAATGCAATAAAATGAAATGGAACAAGTGAATTGATTAAGAAAAATGCAGACTCAGGTGTTACTATAATTTTGCATCAAAACCCATTTAAAATTTTTACATCAAAATCCATTTAAAAACATTTTAGCACTGGACTACAACGTTTTAATTATATATATGGTTCAAAAGCTATATATATGTGTGTGTGTGAGAGAGAGAATTTGATATATTTATATAATTGTAGGCAAGAAAACCTCACTTTGAATTCTAAATGAATTTATCTATATTGTACCAGAAGACATAGTCAATCTACCTTCACTAATAGAAGGAAGGGGGGGAATCGAGTCCACTTCGTCTCCACCAGCAAATCATCTATATAAATAATTATATTTTTTTATTCCATGCACAAACTTAGTATCTCTTTCATCTATATATGTAATTATATTTTTCTATTCCATGCACAAACTTACTATCTCTTTCATCTATATAAGTAATTATAGTTTTTTATTCCATGCACAAACTTAATATCTCTGATAATATTTTCTAAAAAGGGTTTAATTATTATTCTTTTTATCTATATGTTTGTTGATTATATTGTTTAATTCTATACATTGTCTTTTACCAAAAAACTACAACACATAAGCAAGAGAATGTTTCTAAGGAGTGAGGAAAACTAATATCTGCAACCTATTGTGCAAAACTTTTTAAGATCTAGGATTTATAGCATATACCTTAAACATGAATAAGCTTTTAACAGAACATAAAAAATCGTTGCACTCAAGAAAAATATAAAGGTGGATGTAAAATCAAAGGAATTTAGAGATTATTATTTCTAAAGGCGATTTCAAACCTTTAAAGCTACATGAAAACGACTTAATGTGAATCTACTGTGTAGAAACGAACTATTTTGTAACCTTTTTAAAAATGATATGGTAAGTAAAAGGGAGACATTACAAGTTAGTAGTTTTTATATCTACATTGGAATATAGCTCCACCATCCTCACTACCATCATTTATAGCTATTTTAATTAGAAAGGAGAGATTGCTAAATTTATGAGAACAATCACCCTTTCATGAAACATGGTGGATCAGCCCATTGAATTTCCTTGAGTGTCCATGTTAAAGGAATTTGTGAAATCTCAAACCAATCTTCGCTGGACTATTATTTTATTGATTCCTGAACAATTTTGATGGCTTCGATGGTGAATGTAGTGGCGCCTACAATTAACTCTATCTAACAACCAAATTATTTTACGTTTATAAAATCGACCCTCTCTTTTATATAAAAGGTTAAATGATTTAGTAGATGAAACAATTTTTCAATCTAAACATATAAAAATATAAAAATATGGTACATCCTTGTTAGCTTGAGGGGCTTGGACCCATGTTTATAGTTAGCTGCACTAACCAACAAAACCATATACCATAGACCCTTTTGGCAATGATCTGCTCGTGCAGACCGTAGTCTCACCCGAGGCGATATTGGGGGATGATGGAACCAAGTTTCCGCATCCAGAAGGATATGGAGTGTGGATCTTGACTTAGTCTTAGATATCTGTGTTATGTGATCTTACTTAGAATTATACTAAATCTGATCTATTCACACAAAAGGGCTACTCGTAGATCTAAACTCTATCTACTGTGCATAAGTAAGTGGATATTAACTATAATTAACTATAACAACATTCATACATCAATTATGATCTATATTTTACTTGCACGACACAAAAGTAAACAGTAATTACATAAAATAAAGTACAAAAGCTAAGCACACAGATCTGCCTTCAAAATCTTCTTTATTAACTTCAGATCTTCACAGTTACAATCTTCTTACCCTACACACACAATTGTTGGGGCCTGCGCACACAGCTGCAAGAACCTTCTCCTTCCCTGGAATACAGAAAGATATAATAATTACAGACTCAAAACCATAACATAACATAACATTCCTTTTATTTACTAAGAAATCCATTTATATATCTTTTACCCTTATAATACCATGGTTGCAAACCATGGGTGGACCCTTGTTACTCTAGCTTCCTCATAGTAAACTGATTTCAGATACTTGCTGGGCTCGAACTGGGGATACTTGCTCCGATCGTTAAGATCTCAGTCCTCCATGTGTAGTTGTGGCACCCTTGCCAACAAGTCTCCCTCAATCGGCACCTCATCTGGTAACAATGGTCTGAATACTTTGAATTTTATAGCATCTATGTCCTTGGTAACCTTGGGGGTCAACTTTCACAACGACATATAAGGTGGCAACTTGAAGATTGGTTCCACATCTTCTGCAATGATATATTTGATTCTACCAGCCACTTCTTGTACATCTGAATCTTGGGGCTCCATCAGCTATTTGTGCTTGTCCAACCTCTCCTTAGTTCTTTGTTCGTTAAGTGACTTTTCTCGTTGATTGCCTAACTGAAGGCTGCTTTGTATTTTTCATCTACGTGCTTGCACTAGTAGTTCGCTTCCTTGGGAACCTCGGCTTGGTGACAGGTGCTAGTGGTGTAGTAGACATTAGGAATCCTAGTCGTCATCTAAGAAATTATTAATCAATCTCCTCCCAATTCATGCAACAGATTGCTCTGTTCACACTTAAGCAAAAAACCACCAGTCAAAATCTCAGTGAGAAAAGTGTTCGAATGTGTAGTGGGTTTCCATATTTATAACCTTTTTGAATTTCAAACTTCATGATCTCCTTCAGATCCACCTCATAAATGCGAATTTGGTGGCAGATTTTCCCAAATATTCCAATTAAATGTGTTCCCCCTTGCTCCTTTTATCGTAAATTTCTCTGTCAAATCAACTGTAGCAATCCCAATGGTCATATTCTGGATAAAATGTGTCAGACCCTCCCTATAGTGTAGTTACTCCTTCTTCATCACAGCTTCCTCCACCTGCACCATCCTCCTGAATACCGCACAACACTTCCTCCTCGACGAAGTCCTTCTTTGGCAGCATAGTTTAAAGTCTCGTGCTTCCTTCCAACTACTTGTAGCACTAAGACTCTTCTCCATTCATATAGTCATTGCATAGTCCCAGGGACATAATCGTCCTTATAGAGCTTCAACCTACTCCCATTTACTCATCCAGGAAAGAGTTCTCCATTCAACTTCGTGAGTTGAACTACACCACCATCTGAGATATCCCAGACAATGTATGGTCCTAACCAATGCATTTTGAATTTTTCCAGGATTTTGTGTTAACTTAATCTTATAACAAAACCAAGTCTCCATTCTTGAAAGTTTTTTTCTTAATATGTTGGTCGTGCTAGGCCTTTTCCCTAGCTTTTTGCACTTGTTGGTGAAATCCTGCAATAAAGCGATCTTCCTCAAGTGCGATCAATTGTTCCAATCTCTCCTCCATAATATCATTGTTCACCATGTCCATGACTGCGACAATTCTAAGACTTAGTACTATGTATTCCATAGGCATTACGGCTTCATGTCCATAAACCAATCTAAACGGAGTCTGTCCCGTCAACTTCTTGTAGGTAGTCCTGTATGCCCATAAAATTACTGGTATGCACACATCCCAATTATTTCTATTGATGTTGCATACCTTAGTCAGAGTGTTCTCCAAAATTTTGTTGAAAGCCTCAACTGTGCCATTCGCTTGAGGATGATAAGGCGTGCTCTTCTGATGATGTACCTGAAACTCCTCTGTTAATGCTTCAATAGTGTTGTGTAGGAAGTGCGATCCTTGGTCACTCATCAAGATCTTTGGACACCCAAATATCGACAAGATATATTCAAAGATGAAGTGCGTAGCAGTGTTTGCGTTGCAATCCTTTATCGGTTGTGCTTCAGCCCACCTGGTCAGATAATCCGTCACAGTAATAATGTATCGTGCACCAATCTTCTTTCCTGGCGGATTGATCGGCCCAACAAAGTCAATCACCCACTTATCAAAGGCCTTCAAGGTGACTTGTGGATTTAGCAGTAGCTTATCCCTTCTTGATGGTCCTCTGGTCCTCTGGTAGACATCACAAGCACTACAATATTCTTTGGAATCCTTATGCATTGTGGGCTACCATAGTCCCGCTCTTAAAATATTTTTCATAGTGGATTTTCCTGCATATTGTCCTCCCACAACACCACCATATGCTTTTGCAAAAATACTATGCCTTTCATGCTTAGGGACATATTTGCGCAATATCTCATTAGGACTCATTTTATACAAATGTCTGGCAATCAGAGAAAAATCCACAGCTCTGCATACAAGTTATTTATTCTATTGAGTCGTATACTCCTCAGGGGCTACTCAGGTAGACAAATAGTAAATGATATTAGCGAAATGATCATCAACAATCCTTACTGCAAAGAGTTGTGCATCGGGGAGTTCTTCTTAATGTTCGTTGGTTCCTCACTGGTCTCAATTCTGGACAAATGATCTGGCCCAGTGTTCAATTGTCCTGGCTTAAATATTACCTCAAAATAGTACCCTTGGAACAACAACAGCCACCTGCAAATCTCCCCCCCCCCCCCAACACAGGCTTGTTCACCAAGTACTTCAGCACAGAATGGTTCGTGAACATCTTAAAGTAAGCGCCTAATAAGTAATGCCTAAATTTTTGCAGCACATACACCATAACTAAGCCCTCCTATTCTGTTGTGGAATAATTTATTTATGCCTTAGATAACTTTTGACTTGCAAATGCAATGGGGTGATCAAGATCCCCTTCTCCTGGCTATGCTAAGACAACCCCCAAAGCTATGCACGACGCATCTACATGAACGTGGAGCTCCTTCTAGTCTGGAAACACTAGAATCAATGCAGTGACCATTTTTTACTTTGAGATGTCGAGGTTCTTCTGACATTCATTGTCCCAACAAAATGTGACATCTTTCTTCAGTGATTTCTCCATCGGTGCAGTGATTTGTGCGCCGGCCTTTATGAAATTCTAATAATAACTGGTATGCCCTAGACTCGCGCATAGCTACTTCATGTTCTTCAGCAGATCCAAATTGATAATAACAATAATTTTTGCAGAGTCCGCCATCAACCCCTGCTTGCAAAAACATGTCCTAGTAATATTCCGTATGGTACAAAAAAATACACTTTTTTATGTTCAGTGAGATTTGATATTTGCTACAAGCATCCAACATCAACCATAGGCTGAAACATGCTTATTTGATAGTCCAAAGATTGTCTAGTCATCAAAGTAAACCTCTAGAAATTTATGAATGAATTCTTTAAATGCTGCAACAAAAACTCCGGAGAATATTGCAGGTGCATTCTTCAATCCAAACGGACATGACTATATACTGAAATGATCCCCATTCCGTAGAAAAAATGGTCTTACTCCTATCTCCCAACATGATCTTAATTTGATGGTACCCTGAACACCAGTCTGTAAAGGAGTAGGACTCCTGTCCTCCCACATTATCTAGAACTTCATCAGTAAATGGTGTCAGAAATGGGTCATGCATGCATGGATCGTTCAACTTTCTTAAATCGACACAAATCCTTATTTCTCCCTTAGTATTTTTCTCCTGCACTACCATCGGGCTCACCCATTCAGATTCTTCCATAAGTTCAATTATTCCAGCTGTGACCATCTTCTCGAGCTCCTCCTTCACCTTCTCTTTGTTTTGGCTTTAGCCTACATGGTTTTTGTTTTACAGGTTTCACATCTGGCTTGAAAGTGATCTTAATTACGCCCAGATCACCTACAATGCCTTTTAAATCAGTGAACTTGTCATAAATAGCTCTTGGTACTCATGCAATAATTCGGTGACCTTACCTACTGTATCCTCATCCCAGTAATCTCTGATGTGCACAAATTTGGGCTTTGCCTCTGAGCCTATATTGACTTTCCTTGTCTTAACAGGTTGTGTTATGTCAAGTATCTCAACTTCTAGTCCCACAACCTCATGCTATCCTTCTGATTCAAGTATGTTAATGTTGTGGCAATCTTCCTCACCCTCCTCTATGGTCATATTATAGCATTTGATTGAATGATGCAACTGTGCATTCCCATCGGGTTGTACCCAAGTCATTGGCTCATTTGGTGTCCAGAAAATTGCTACTTTGATTTCCTAAAGGGCATCATCGATACAATGAAAACCATCTTCAAATCTAAAGGTCAATATGAAGCTTTCCTTCAGACCGTACTAGTCGGTGGTGCCATGGCACAACTCTATTTCAAGATACCAATTCATCGGTATCACATCCAAAGTGTGGACAAATATATGTACCCATTCTGGTCGAGGTTCTTTGCCCCATGTTGTAGTCCAATGAGACAAGTGTTCTCGGGGATCATCCTTACCATTATACTTCTCTGTGAGCCTTGTGTTTGCATGAACAAACCCGAGCCTCATCAATCGGCGATACTCCTTCCAATATCCTATATTGTATTTATGCGTGCCCCACCATCATGCAGGTGTAGCCCTCAAAGATATATCCAAGGCCTGGAATCGTTGTTCTTCTGGTACATCCCTTTCAAATTCATCAAGAAATAAGCTGACATCACCTAGCCCATCATAGTAAGGTAAATTATGTACCTCTGTTGAGATGCATCAAAGAGATTTTGTAAGTTTATTACAACGCAGAGTAGAAACTTCGTGCAACCGGTTCTGCCAGTTCTCCAATTCCTCATTAGAGTTTGAGACACATCAACTCTCCTTTTCCCACATATCCTCCTATCTATAGTGGGGTTGATCCAATCCTCGTCCCACACAGTTAAATTATATATATATATATATTTATATAGTCACTATTTGTTTCCATATTTGTTGCGGATATGTTTTGTATACTGTGCTCCTTCAGAGGGGTCCAGGGAACAATGACCCAGGTAACATGCGTCTTGAATACCATACTTCTCCTTTTCAGATTAATTATGGCATCCATATCAAAATCCCAATCGATTCTGAGTAAAGTCGGATATGGATTACTTTCGTCCACAATGTCAATGACATCAAAATTTGCCATCACACTTGCTCCTTCAATGTCCACAACAATGCCATGCAATCAACCCATTGGGATGATTTTCTATTGATTGGCTATGCACAGCTAAATCAATGACCATTGTAGCTTTGTCTTCCCCATCCACTCCCAATTCTACTTCGGTAATACATTCACATCCGATCTGAAGTCGAGAATTACTTGATCCATTTCTAATTCACCAATCTACGCAATTAATTGCATTTCTTGGCCACTTCTTTTCTTAGTTTTTTTGAATTTGTTTACTATGCTTTGTTCAGGTTGTGGCTTCTTTTTACTGGCATAGTTGTCGATTAGTTCTTTCAATCCTTCCACTGCTTTTTGATCCCTTAGAAACTTCATACATGTCTACATAAAGGACTTCAGAACAGTCAAATTAGGGTTCTTCGTCGCAGTAACTACTTCAGGATTATTCTTCCATGGTACTAGTTGCATCGGTGTCTTTGATGTCAAATATCCTGGGCCCATGAAACTCTTTGTCACTTCTAGGAAGGTTTATTTCTCCCTTTACATATTGAATCTGATACTCTTTTCTCAAACCTTCCTGACCCATGTATCCGCCATAGGCTTCTTTCCTTCTGTTGTATCTTCTCCTATAGCTGCACCACTACGTGTCACTATGTTAACACTTGAATCATCTTCACGTGGTTTAGAACTCATTATTTACAAGTTCTGCGCAGGCTGCTGATTCTTCTTTTCCTGCATTTTAGCCATCAAAATAAGACAATCCTCTATTACACGTTTGAACTATCTACAATACTTACAGAAAGGGGTAGTGGCATTCTGATAATCCCGTACAAAATGTTCACCTTCGCCACAGTTATAACATATAATTTAGCCTCGATGTCGTCCAATGCTCCCTCCTCGACCCTGAAATCCTTTGCAAGTTGTAGGTGAACCATGATCTTCCTGCGCATGACCTTCAACTTGCATTCTTTATGTCGCAGCTTTTTCTATCATCAAATCATAGCTGTTACAATTTCTCTTGTCATGTCCTATTGACCGACAAAAGTTACAAAATAACTGCTTTGGCACCTACACATACTTCTGTAACAAATAATAGTGGTCAGTTGGGTGCTGGCCGACAACTCGGAAAATACTACACCAGACACACGATCTAGTACTTGGTCCCGTGCTAGGTTCTGGTTTGAGATGATTAGGACCTCCAACAATGAACTAATTGGGATAGACAGGACATTGGTCCTTATAGTGACCTTCCACTTTATACTTGATGCACCAAACGTCTGAGTGCGTATCAGGCCAAACTTAGTTTCCCTTCTTTAAATCCTATAACTCCATATGTAAGCTCGTTAATTGGGTATGTATCTGCTAGACTCCTATGTGAGTATCATATACAAGTGATGCTTCTAGCTTCATCACAATTCCTAATGCCTTAGCTTGTGATGTGATCTTTTGCTACGATAGTGGTAACCTGAGATGCAGTAATAGCGCAACTATATACCACTCTTTGTGCTACTCATAAGAGCTTTGAAATTTGACTTGTCCCAAAAAAAATTTTAGTCTCTGATCTAATTCCTAGGAAGTCTCATTGACTACTTGCTTAATCTCTTTTATCTCCGTAATGCACTGTGACTGCGACTTTGGTTTTTCGAACTCTGCATTTAGTGATTTATTCATCTTAGCTAGTGAAGCGACTAGGTTTGTTGTACTGTACTTAATATACCATGACAATGCTTTGTCTTGCAACATTGTGACAAGCTGAGCTTTCTTTGTATCTTCATCATTGATCTGTTGCGCTTTCCATACAGCTTCTATGACAAACCAAAATTGTTTAGGATCCTTTAATCCTGACCCTTAAAAATAGGCATCTTTACTACATTAGCCATATTAAATGGGGGAAGTGGAGGTGGAGGTGTAGGTGTATGAGGTGGAGGTGAAGGTGGAGATGGAGTGGTTGGATGGGGAATCCTATAAGTGCCTTGATTATCCGACTACGACACAGATCTAGGCATACTAGGGTTGCTCCTTTCTTCTTTGCTTTCTTATTCACCCAATAATAGATTGTAAATAGCTTCAGCGAAATTATCGTAGTCTATTTTGAATCTCTTTCTGCTTCACATAGATATAGTCTTGTTCCCTTTAAACATAAATCCACTTGCATGTGAAATACTCCCTTTTCACATAACAACATCTTAATCCAGAGCTTTAAGGAATTCAAATACTTACCTCTTGGACCCTTGAAAAACCAGCATTCAACTTCATTGTAAGATATCGATGTATTAATTGTGAATTCAGTAATAAAGCCTTCGATAATACTATTGATCCAATAATCAACAGCTCTTGTGATCTTATTGTTAGTCTCCTTGAGTCAGTTAATCAGCTCTGGGGTCCATAGAGTAGGATCGTCGTGCTTCCAAGTGGTATTTTGTCTAGAAATTCTTGAAAATCACTCGTGTAGCGTATAAGAAAATGATAAGAAAAAGATCTTGTTTTGTTATATATAGATATACCTCTCCAACCACCTTTTTGTTGACAAGCACGAATTCTATTCTCTTGTGTTGAAAATTCGCGCAACTTCAAATCAACACAATCTCGAATCTCTTTTCTAGTCAGATTCCACATCACATATCCCTCAGACAGATCCTGATCGCAACAACATAACCATTTGTTGTCTTGAGGGGATTGGACCCAAGTTTAGAGTTAGCTGCGCTAACAAACAAAACCCTATACCACCGGCCCTTTCGGCGATGATCTGCTCACACAGATTGTAGTTTCACCGAGGTGATATTAGGGGATGTTGGAACCAGGTTTCCACATCAAGAAGAATACGGAGTGTGGATCTTGACTTAGTTTTAGATCTATATCTACGATATGTCATCTTACTTAGAAATATATAGAATCTGATATATTCATACAAAAAGGCTACTCGTAGATCTAAACTCTATCTATTATGCATAGGTAAATGGATCTTAACTGTAATTAACTATAACAACATTCATACATAAATTCTGATTTATCTTTTACTTGCACAACACAAAAGTAAATAGTAATTGCATAAAATAAATTACAAAAGGTAAGCACACAGATCTGCCTTCAAAATCTTCTTTATTAACTTCATATCTTCACAGTTACAATCTTCTTACCCTGCACACACAGCTGCAGGGGCCTACGCCCACAACTGTAGACTTATAAAGGTCTCTGCACACATAGTTGTAGGAACCTCCCCCTTCACCCGAATACAGAAAGATATAACAATTATAGACTCAAAACCGTAACATAACATGCCTTTGACTTACTAAGACATCCATTTATATATCTTTTACCCTTACAATACCATGGTCCACAAACCATGGGTGGAATCAAAATGTATTATTTTAATCCCATTATTTTACAAAATAAGGGGCTTTGACCCACCCTAAAGCCCCTATGACTCCTAAAACACTGCGCGAATCGAATTCGGCTCCTAAAAATGTAGGTTCTTTACAAGAATTTGACAAAACGTTGACCTAGGGGGACCCTACCCAATTATCCTCTACTATTTATATATAGCTTTATTAGTAGTCTCTACTATTACAATAAGAAAAAATTATAATAGTGTTGTAGCGGCTACAAACACCCTCCAAAATTTATCCTATTCTTCATTTCAGAGTCTCCGTCCTAAATCACAACAACTTATCTCACACTGACCCAAGTACTTGTGCTTTGATTGAGCTTTATCTTTTTTGGTTTGTGTTTTCTTACCTAGTTTACTGTCTAACCCATAAGTCGATCTCTTCACTTGGTTCCAACCCGGTTCCAGGATTGCCTTAGTGAACTGCACAATCCTTGAGGTCAACCAACCATTCTCTCGGGAATTGCATAGTCCAAGCCAACAGTAAGCCTTCAACTCTATCATTATGTAGAGCCAACTAATAGTCAAACTTTAGCTAGGAAATTGTGCAGAGCCTGAGAGACAACCCAGGAGTTGTGCATAAGCTTTTCCCTTTGAAGCTGCTCGATGCATGCGTTGGTGACTTGCCCAGTTCTCCTCGAAACTGTGCAATCTCTCCAAGCAATGCATGGAATATTTTTCCAAAAAAAGAAAAAAAAAAGCAAAAAATGAAAAAGCATCCCTAGAAAATAGGGATCTATTTTTAGCAGTTTGGAGGTGGCACTTAAGTTATTTTGGAAACTTCCGCCAAGTGATGTTTTTTCCTAGATTTTTGGCCTTCACGTCATAAACCCTAAATTGAACAAATCTATTTAATGGACGTCACCAAATCTCATATGCACATTCAATCTTAGAGATCTGGCATTCCCGAGGACATTTAAGAACCTTCGGCAAGTCATCACAAATTTTTTGGGTAAGTCTTGTTTTTCTAGTCTTTTGCTCCATTTTCTATTGCTTTTGTTTGTTTTCATTGTGAGAGACTTGTTTTACCCTTTTTATTGAATGACTACAAGCATTTTGATTTTTTTTAGCTTGTAGAAGTGTTGTTTTAAGTCTTGCATTGCCTTTCCCAATTTTTGCATGCATCACCCAATTTTTGAACTAACAATCGCCATTTTGACGACTCTCTCCACATGATTCATTCACTCAGATGTGCACCCACAATCACTTCCACCTTCAATGCTTCCTTGGCCCGAATCTTGCTCCTCCCTGGTATGCATTGCACATTTCTGGATCTCAAGGCTCTGCCTTGGCTCTAGGAATTTCACAAAGGGTGCTAAGGTATGGCTCCAACTACACATTGTTCAGTTCCAGAGGCAGTCCTAAGCCTTGGCCATTGGGATTGTGCAATGCGCAGTCTCGCCTGACCTAAGCTTGATTGAACTACAAATTACACAGTTCCAGTGAGCAAAACCTCTTTACTGGTAGTTGGGACTGTGTAATGCACAAAACTAGATGGAATTCAATCACTTCTAAGAGCTAGGATTGCAAAATTCTTCCTAGCAGTTGCCTGATTTATTGTTTGTTTGTTCTGTTCTTGAAGTGCTTTTTCTTTCAAGCTAACATTTGCATGCCATGAGTGTCCTCTCTATCTCCAGGTATAACAGTTGTTGAGAAACTCTCCAACAGTTACAGGTAACATGGCTTCCAAGAGAGTTGCATCAAAGGATACTGTCAAGAGTAGCACTGGGGAAGTAGTTGAACAGGTGTCAGTGAATTTTCCAGTTTATGCAAACACTCAGCTATTCATTGAGAGGGCATGAAGTTAACATGGCAGGAAATCAAGGATATCTTTGCAAGGGACTTCAAGGAAGATCTAGAGGATCGACATGTGTATGTCAATGTCCACCAGTAGGCTTACATAAGGTTGCATGCAGGTACCCCACCTTCCCATGTGTGGACATCATCCACTAGATTGTCTCACACACATATCCAAAGACTATGACATTGAGCAGTTCCAATGGGACACAACTTGCTACCTTTAGGACAGAGAACTATCATCAGATGTATCACTTACCTCAGTTGGTGAACTGCATGGATGCACTTTTCTATGCCACCCACAACTATGTGAACACTAGAGACATTATAAAGCACTGGGTGAAAGAGCCATCGAATTTCAGAGTGACACCCAATCATGTTTACAAGACTAAGTCACTTAGAAAGGCCTACCAGCTCTTGATCATCTTTTCATGTCGATTGTACGATCAAGAGAGCACAAATACCTTTTCAAAGAATTGGGTGGTTGTGTTGGACCAGTTGGTGAATGATGGAAGGCCATTCAACTGGTCGGATTTGTTGTCTCTTTAGTTGAAAGTCCATGTGACTAACGCCTAGAATTTGCTAAGGATGAGCAAGCAAGATTCTACATGTTCACGTATTTACTTGATGCAATCTGTGCCCAACATCAGTTTCCTGACATGGGTTGGACATGGACACCCAAAGAGAATTCCGTCAACATTTATTGCAAGTTTCTTTCTGAGTGCAGCTACCGAGGAGTTATGGCAAGGCTAGTTGACCATTTCATTATCCTGATGTACAAGTTGATCTTTGAGAAGGATCCACCTTGCATGTCCCAAGAAGCGATGGAGGCAATACTTAACATTGCAGATTGGTATGCCTCACTTAGTGGCACCTTCATCAGGATGTTTGGCGAAGAGAAGCCTCCACATGTTCTACCAAGGTATGCCACAGAAAAGTTGGTCATGCAAGAGGTCTCATATCACATCTCCATAGGGTTATCAGTAGGGCTGCATAGGAGGAATAAGGCACCATGTCTCTCTCTTCCTTTGCGAAACAGATTGTATGAGATTAAGAGCTTGAAATATGTGGATGCCGAAGCTAAGGAGATAGTGATGTTTGAGTTCAGAACCAAAGAATTCAATTAGTATGATCACCACGGTATTTGTAAGAACCACTGTGTGACGGTGTATTATCCATGGCTCCACGGGACATGTCATTGGGTAGCAGAGGACTCTTGGAGGTATTGTTACAACTACTCCAAGCTCAATGAACCAGTTAGTATAGCCAAAACATGGAAAGTTTCTCTGCATGAAGCGACACCACAGGAAGAAACAACAACAACAACAATAAGCAGCAAACCAATGCAAGACAAGGGTAAGAGGAAGATTGTTGAGAACCTAGAGGCTGAGTAAAGCAAGTTCAAAGAAGAACTTCTCATTGAGAAAGAAGCTTTGGCAGCAAAGGCAGAATTAAGGAAGAGAGAAAAGAAAAGCTTGGAGGAAGTTGAAAAGAAGTTGCAAGAAATAGAGAAGAAGATGAAAGAAGAACAGGAGCTGAGAAGGAGAGAGAGGGAAGAGAAGCATAAATAGGAACAATAAGAAGGGAAAGGTGCAATGACAGAGAAAATTGCACCCATACATGTTGAGGAGTCAAAACAACCAACAAATGAAGAAGAGGGCGAGAAGATGCAGGATCAGGAGCTTGCTTAGTGTTGGCTTGATGGGGCTTGGACCCAGGTTCAGAGTTAGCTGTGCTAACCAAAAAAACCCTACACTATCGGTGCTTTTGGAAACAACCCGCATAGTGCAGTCTACAATCTCACTCGAGGCAGTATTAGGGGATGCTAGAACCAAGTTTCCGCATCCAGAGGGATATCTGATGTGTTTTCTGCTGATCTAGGACTTCATCTTGAGCTTCAAAAACTCTAACCCTTGAAACCCATAACTTAAAAAAAAATAACAACTAACATATTTCAGTCCTTCGTAGATTGAGCTAAACATGCATAACATCACATAAATAAGCATATCTACATCTTCACGAATCTATTAAGTAATTTTCCCGATTATATGCGTTGAACATTTCATAAGTACAACAACTTCAAAAATAAATAGTAATACATAGTTACACAGATATCACTTCAAAATATGTCTTTATTATGCTTCATATTCTAGTTACAAACTCTTTCCAACCTTGTGCACACAATTGCAGGGGCCCGCACACTCAGCTGCAGACTTACCAAGGTCTCCACACACACAGCTGCAGGAGCCTTCCCCTTCACCCAAGTACAGAATAGACAAATTCAGATTCAACTCATGCACTTTCTACTTAGCTTACCTATGACTCTTCTATGAATTCCTTTTATACTCTTTCTTCATTACAATACCATGGTCCGCGAACCATGGGCGGGTCTCAAAACAACTTGAATTTAACAAACTAGGGAATTTGACCTTCCTAAAGCCACTTTGACTCCTATTGACCTGTGCTACTCACGCTCAGCTCCTTAAAATTCAGAGACTTTACAATATCTTTACAAAATTTTAACAAAATCTGACCTAGGTGTTACACAACATTTTATCACTATCCCTGTATTCCTCGTCCACGGTCCTAGAGGACCTGTACAGTGAACCCCACATGCTTTCCCATCATGAAGAAACTCCCAGTATGTCCCTCTTCATGAGCAGAATAATTCCCCTTTGCATCATTTCCCAAGAATCTTCCTTTTATCCCAGTTTACAAGACCGATGCTATTGACTAGTTTCCTCGTCACACCGATTTGCAGAGATTAAAACTAGCACTAGCACCATACAGAGCGACTGAGCCCTTTTTTAGTTGCGCCAATCCTCTTTTGGCA
Organism: Pinus tabuliformis; assembly: GCA_031772625.1. Taxonomy (NCBI): domain Eukaryota; kingdom Viridiplantae; phylum Streptophyta; class Pinopsida; order Pinales; family Pinaceae; genus Pinus; species Pinus tabuliformis. The sequence goes on from CM062805.1 coordinate 76,654,933, forward strand.
AGTTTTTTAAATATGGAGTCGAAGCTTCCAAGTCTAGAAGCTTTGTAACGGAAGTCTGGTAGATGGTTGGGCTGGATGGAGCCGAAGAAGTCAGTTTGGGCTCCTTTACCCTATTAGGATGGAACAAACTCAAGAGATAAGGCCTTCTACCATGATGAGAGGAACCATCTCCCTTCCATCCAAGCTATATAAACCTCTCTTTTCCCAAGCTAAACTAGTTTTGGAGTGAATTTGAATGATCAACAAGATATCTATAGCTTGTAGCTTTCTAGTGTATGTTTGAGGGAGAATAGTGTGTTTTGGTTTGGTTTGAGACTAAAAGGAAGAGGCCTTGAAACTTCTATTGTTGGGGCCATCCATGAGATGCTAGCAAAGGTGTGGGAACCCGGATACGTCGGAGGAGACCAACAACGTCAAGGCATTGGTTGTAATCTCTTTCTAATTTATATGAATACAACTATTGATTAATTTCCTACATGAAGTGTTATTTTACATCTTTATGGCTTAATGTTCCTTGACCTGTTAAGTAGGTTGAGTACAATATTATATTCTATCACATTTTTTGTTGTTGTTTGTTTGCTTGTTTCAGATATTTGAAGGATGGAACAGAAGATAGCTGGAGTGAGGAAGTAGGATCATCACCAAGAGGAATACCATTCTAAGAGGTAGGCCCTCTTAATTGATTCTAGCTTAAGGAGATTTCCATAGATTGTTTATTTGTGGCTAGACTCACTCTCTCGGGCTAGAGGAATTGTTTGTGTCTGCACTGAGAATTTACCTACACCACAAATTAGCGACCATACTGGGGAGCTAATATTTTTGTTTGATTGATTGTCATTTTATGGTTTTGTGTGAACTTTTCTAGTATCACCATTTCCTTTACTGTTCTCTGCTTTGCCTGGTTTACTGCTCTGAGCCTGAAATTTACGGTGGCAAGTCTAGTTTTAGCCTTTGAAATTTTTTATTTTTTTCTTGAATCCCTCGATCAATGCTCTTTTTGGCTAAACAGTCACATTGATTGTGCCTATCAGCGCTAGTTGTAGTTTGTCCAGTCGCGTCGGTCGTGCCGATCAGCACTTGTTGTCAGCTAGGCAGTCGCTTTGGTTCCTATAGGTGAAGATCAGGGTTTTTCCTGGATCATAACCAGCGTGTCTTGCCCTCTTAATTTCTGCCTCTTAGCTTATTTTTCCTGTGTTCTCCCTGATTGGAAAGCTTCATTGGCTTCGTCTGTGTGCTTGTTTGGTTTGCCTTCTTTTACTTGATTTTTTGAATCTTTTTTTGTTCCTAAAAGGCTAATCTACAAAAATGTATCTCAATTTCTACATAGGTATTACCAAAAGTGAGATATGTGCATGTCTTCACAACCTATTTTTCGGACTGTGCAAAGTCCTGTTTTTGACATAATTTTGCAGAGAATATTGTGAAAAGTAGGAGCTGAATTTTGGGAAACTAAGAGAGGTTTATCTCAAAAACATACTTATCTATAATAACCTCTTTCACATTTTACATATATATCATGGATTTGAGATATACAAAGGTATAAATGGAACCTAATTTTGCAGAATTGTTGGGGCAGAATGCACAAAGAAAGGATGCGTTAGTGACTGGGATGCCTCATCATCAATTAAGAGTTGCTATCAAATTCGACTTTCTCTTATTTGTCACCATAAATCCATAAAATAGTGCCAAATAGATTCATTATTTTTTAATGTCCTTTATTTAAGTTCTATTAGTGTAAAACAATTTGAAAACCAATCTTGATATAAATACTTCTTCATTTGAAGTATTTTGGGTGGATTCAAAGACATTTCTATAGACATTTCTTATCAATTTAAGGAGCTATTGTAATCAAGATTGGATTGGCTTGCTGGATCATGGAATAATGTTAAAGACATTTCACAGGATTCTTGTGCACAATAAAAATCAAATAAGTATTATCTCTTATGTTTATTACTGTTTTCTCTTCATGTTTATAAATATTCACATATGTCTCTATGAAATCTGAATGGTAAACAAGGAATAATATTTCAGAATTAGCTTTAATGCTCTCTGTCTTGATTGTTTACGTTCTCTATGTTTTCTGCTAAACTATCTTGGTCTGGGAATTCTTAATTGCTCCCTTACTTCTGTAGTTTCCCCCCTAGGTCCATAGTAAAGAATTCTTAGTTGCCCTTTGCTACTAATCTCCTTCTTCTCTTCATCTTGATCCTGGTATAAGGATTCTTCATTGCCCTTTCACCCTGGTTAGGACTACCTCATCCATTGGAACCTGAAGATTTGCCTTTTGCTTTGCTAGCCTGCCTTGTGAACTCTTCCTTTAGTGATTGATCTGATCCAGTTAAGCCGTCCTTTGATTGACTCCATAGCCCAATGGCTTAAAAGCCTTGCTATGTCTATTTGTTCCCATAATTGCACCGCCCAACCAAAATTAAAACCTTATGAGCACTAAGAACTAGCCTAAAAACCCACCAAAACAAAGTTAAATATAAAGAGAGAGCCCTCTCTGGACTTAGGTTGGCTAGAACCTAAGCCTAAAAGATTGGTTTGTGGTTACCTCAGAAAATTCTTTCTTTAACCTTGAGAAAATTTTGAGTGATAACATAGTGGCGACCATACTGGGGAGAACTAAATTTTCTTCAAAATTATTTACAGGGTTTAGATCTGATCTATGATGGTGGACAGTGATTAGACAAAGAAAGGTTTAAATCATCCACTGACGACTCCAAATCAATTTCACAATTAAGGACTCCATTGGAGAAATGAAACTGAATTAACAATATGAAAAAGATCAGGCTTTTAACTTGGATTTTTATCCAAGACATTATGTTCTTTCTCATTGATAAAGTTTTTCAATGTATATTGTATTTTAGAGAAGATTTTAGATTAATTTTTATTATTTTCCTTTAAAAGTTGTAGATATAAAGTCTCCTTACATATTTGAACAACTTTCTTCTGAATCTAATGAAGATCATATTCCAATCAAAGAATCTGAAACAATCAAGACTAATCATACAATCCCTGTACATGTTCCAATACCTCATAAAGTTCCTAATAGATATAAGCCACTCATCTTACCTTCTACACTCCATGCTTTCCCTAACGATTATCACAAGTATCTCCCTAGTTTGATGGAGAGAATGGTATCACTGCCCAAAAACATATTCAAGATTTTGAGAATTATCTTAACTTATTTGAAGTAGATGAAGAGGATGTCAGTATTAGGCTTTTTTCTCTTTCTTTGCAAGACAAAGTCAAGAGTTGGTTCAAAACCCTGCCTGAGGCAAGCATCTCAAATCTCCAGCAGTTTCTCAAATTTTTCCTTGATAGATGGATAATCAAAGTGAATCTATTTGTGATCATAGAACAATATAATCAGTTAAAAAGACATCCAAATGAGACAATACAACAATTTTTTGATAGATTTAATCAAATCTATTATTCAATGCCATCAAATATAAGACCTCCTCCTGATTCAGCTCTTTGCATTATCTGGAAGCCTTTGATCCAGAAATGGAGTTTCAGTTGAGAGAAAGGAACATTACAACACTTGAAGAGATCCAAAACAACGCAGTAGATGTAGAGGCTAATTTTTGATCAAAAGGGCCAAGTTGAAGGAAGAAGAGATGAAGAACATAGATCTAGAGGATTGACATCTTTAGAAGTTAAACTAGACATTTTGTTAAAAACAGTGGAAGAAAGGATATAGAAGATCACCATGAAAGATGAAATTTTTCTTCAAAATCACCATGACTCCTTTGTTTCACAAAAAGAAGAGGTTGACAACATGAACAAATTCTTGTTAATTCCAACTACCATAAATCTGAAGATAGAGTTATAGAACCATATGTGGAGAGGCAATCTACTGATCTAATATGTACATTTGTGACATTACTTCTTATGATGATGTGCCTAAATTTTATCACTATAATAATGATTATGTTCCTCAAATCCAAATTAACCTTGCAGAGGAATCAGAAGTTAGTTTAGGGAATAATGAAGTTTAGGTTCAGTAGCGTGAAAATAGTGATCAGCTTGTTCATTTCAGCTATGATAATGAGGGGGAGAGTGTAGAAAATTTTGAAATCAGTGAAGGAACTTTGTCATTGTGTTTTGCTTTATTTCAGTTTATCAGAGATAACTGTCATGCAATAAAAAATCAAATGTCAACAAGTTTTGATATTAACCATCTAGAAGGTAATAAAATCCTTGTTCAAGACTTCTCATATCTAAATTTGCAGCCCCAAAATGCCATTGAATGTCAGGTTGCAGAAGAAGACTTAGAAGCTGGAACATATGGTCAAATGATCAAAGATGACTCCGTACCAATTTGTTCTGAGTCAGTTCAGGTTTTGAAAGGAAATTTTCATAGTTATCTTAATAAAGGATGAGCAATTTCTAGAAAATCATGCAGTTTCATTGGAACCAATAGAAAATAGGTGG